>OZ017774.1:27325599-27879883 GCA_963969385.1 Philonicus albiceps
AAAATGTACAGTGAAAAAATGTAAGCAGCCCGCATCCGTATACATGCTCTGAGTGTGCTACCTGCCTGTTCCCCATTCTCAATTCAGGATTTCCCTATGCGGGAACATTGCCTGGAGACGGCACTAACACCATGCATGCACAGGTACACAGCGAGCCCGACAGATTGGCCCGCCTTTAAAAATGCGTAATAAAAAAACGCTGCATTTTATTGCGTACACTGTAAGTGCTGTAGATGAGAATTTTTGGCTGCATATTCTTATCTCTTTCCTTCTGATTGGAATTTAGATAAGACATAGGAAGCAGTAGTTCTTTGCTACTTTCTCTAATGGAAACAGACAGTTTTAGCATTGCATATGGGTTAGAGATTTAAGCTTGTATAGAGAGTGTCCCATCTAGTATTTCATGATCTTTGATTAATACACAAGCACGGCAACATAATTTCCTTTATACGAATTTTTCAAAATTCAGTTTAGATTTTGGGCTTAACTATTTTTGTGCCTAGTTTCATTTGGATTGTTAAGAAATGCAAAAATTGTCGTTATACACATACATTTTTATTGAGAGGCTGAGAATCTATGTATATTTAATCAATATTGTATGATGATATTTTGGGCATTTAAAAAGCTAAAATGAAAAACTTACATAAAAATTATTGTCACATCGTTCTATTGCAATAAAATTCTTTATACCTTCTATAAATAGCAAATGGAATAGTGAAAATACTTATTACAAAACTAGTTATCCCACCCTAGATATTGCCGGGATACCAATTATTTAGTTTTAATGATATCGAGACAAAATCTAAAAGTATCCATCCAGAAAGGACGAAATTCAACGACAACATCCAAAAAATATAGATGTGAAAATATAATTTCAATAATTATGTTCATTTTGTCCCTGATTTCGCAGATTTTTATAACCAAAACAATTTATATAATTTTATTTTTAGTGAATTAAGTTTCCCATTGTTCAATATTTTCCTTTTAGAAAATGTCCAGGGAAAGGCACGAAACCTGGAATTTTAAAATCTAAACATGACAATAGATTTGTTTATATTACAAGTCACGAAATCTCGACTCGAAGAGTCTCGACGAGCGAAATATTTCATGTGCAGTCGCGGCCTATTACATTTTTATTATATGTCAGAATCATATCGTTATTTTGAAGATTTGATATTTTTTATAATAAAATCTATTAAAAAATATCAATCTATAGAATAGTATATCAAAATTAAATAAATAAATTTAAGCCCAATAGTAGTAATTTTTTTGAATCACCTGCACCAGCTCAATAAATGTTGTTTTCGAGAAAAACACATTTTAAGTTTTGTCAGCTTCTAGTACAAGGAGGCATTTTACAGAATGTTTTTAAAAGTATATAAAGTTAAAATATGTAAATGAGATATAAAAATTGCAGTTTAAAAAATTTCTTTTGAGAATACACACGCTCTTGAATTATTTTATTTATTTTTCTCAAGTGCACTCGCTTTGTAAAAGTATTGTTTCCATTTGAGAGGTTTAGTAATTTTTGGCCAGGATAGGTTGTTATAAGATTTAGTCATTAAACAAATTATTTTGAATCAACTTTTGTCAAATCAAATAATTTTCTACGTTATTAAAGAATTAGTAAAGAAGCAGAGACTTGAAAAAGTGTTAATGATTTTTACGCACTAAAAAAGGATTAATTAGTTTGTACACCAAAATTTCTTTTCTACATACCGAAATCATTAGACCTCCCTCAAAGTAGGTAGGTGGGTACCGACGGGAATAATCAGAAGAATAATATTCAATTATTTGGAGAATCGTTGTTTATACTAGGGGTAAATTAAATTGCTTCTCTATTACACAGTTATTATAGTTTTAAGTATTATGTACTAATCCAAATATAAATGTTCAGAGTTTCTGGGAAAATAGTGTTCAACGAGATTAATATCTACAACAGTTGTGTTGTTTAGAACCTCTTTCCACATTATACTTCAGGTGTGAAGTGACATTAACATAAATTACGGACAGAAAGAGTTATCTATTGCTTATGTTCTGTATTCCGAGTAAAATACTAGTAAAATCTAAAATCTTTGAATTAAAACTCCTTAATAAAACTGCAAAAGCTGTAACAAATTCATTTCAGTTGCCTTTCAACTAATTTTTTGACAAACAACTTCAAAATAATTCGATTGTATTTTTCTACCGAATTATTTTAATTACTTTGAACGAAAAAATTTAAGCCAAAGGGAGCTGAAATGAGTTCGCTACAATTTTTACAAGTCATATTGCGCGGGCAAATCAAGCTTGTTGCTTCGTGCGTGAAAATACAGAGAAAACTAATTTTTCCAGAAATGAGACCTAGCTAGCTCAATTTTTCATCCCCGCCTGTAAAGCGCTATATTGTAAATTTCATTAAAACCATTAGAGCCGTTTTCGAGAGCGGGATTACAAACAAATATTGGTAGTAGTTTGGATATGTTAACTAAAATAGAGTTTTAAATTAAGAAAAACACTTTTAAATAATCTTGTGGATAGTGTTCAATGCAACAGACAACCTAAACCATACTGTTTTCCAAAATATCAGTCAATTGCTTCTGTAAAACATTATTTTTCACAAGAAAAATACAATATTTAAAATTTGTGATGTAATGTGTGAACTTTGTAACCATAAAATTGGTAGTTATTTATAGGCATTGTATAAAGAAATAGCTGTATTTTTTTGATGTTCTGATATTAATCTGAAATTTCGCATTTAATTGAATTTTTTAAACTGCTATTACCTCTTCGTTCGATGAAAATTGTTTTCCACGCATGTAATTTTTGAGATGTGAGAACAGCCAGAAAATACTTTGATACGCTACCTTTGAACAGCTTGAACAAATATACGAATGAGTTGACAGATCACACGCATAAGTACCACTTTTAGAATAATAAGACGACGAACCTCAAAGCGCCAGATCTTATTGAATGACAAAACTGATTGAACAGCTTAGTAAATCGTAACCAAGTCAGAATATTGAACGTAAATAAAGCATAAGTAACATTATGTCTCTTTGAAGATAACAAATTCAATTAACAAGCATTCAATTTTGTAAAAATGGCAATCACTCCAAAATTATGGATCCTAAGTTATTAAAATTTAGATTTAGTTGAGGACCACACAACCATTAATATAATAAATTATATCTGTCGATTCTTAAACATAATATAGGTCGCTAAAACAGATGTATTTCTTTTAAAAAGAAGATTATCATTTTAAAAGCTTTTGTAATTATGCATTAAATATGTAACGAAAAATTTATTATTTGTGAAATTTATCACATTATTTTTTCATTTAAATATACTATAAATGCCGCAAGTAGTTAGCATCAATACTCCCAGTTATTAAGCTTGTTTGAAGAGAAGAGTTTAAAGTTGTCTATGAATAATAAATGCTTTGAAAACATAAATAGAATATTTATAATTAGTGAGCAGAAAGAAGAGTAGTAGACCAAAATGTGTACCTTGAGGTACTTCTGATTTAGAGTTTATTTCTTTTTATATTGTATTTACAATTAATACGATTTGATTGCATTTGATTTTAAACCAAGGTAATAAGGAAGGAAGATTTTATAAAATCAATGAATATAAAATCATCTAATCTATTATGTCTACTGCTAAAATCCAATAGTTTTTAAAGAAAATTAATTTTGTAGAAGTTAAATAATCCGAATAATTAGTTTTGTCATAATTTTCTTAACTTCGAACTAAATGGTTAGGAAATAATATATTTATAATAAGAACTCTTATATGTAGTTTCCCGCTAGATAAAAAAAAATTTCAAAAACAATTAGTCACCATGATATATGAAAAAACGAGTATGTGTTTATTTTATATGTTTTAAAGTGTTTGTCAAGGTCATTCGTAAGGTTTTTTGCTTATGACATAATTTTCAAATTTAAAAGAATGTATAAATCTACCAATTTTAGTATTCAATTGAAATTTTACGTAGTTTGTTATTTTCACCGCTTCTCCTTATCGAGCTACAAACAAAGTTTTTGACATTCTAATTGAATATTAAAGTTATACTAAAGCAAAATGTATACATATGCTACATTTAAAATTTTATTAGCTTTGTAATGATAAAATGTACATACTAGACTACCGTTTAACTCTCACAATCAATCATATTTGATTAGTCTATTTGTAATTACAAATATCAGAAGTTGCTGAAAACTTAACGACGGCATTTACCTACCTCAAAATAATCTCTTTTTACGCAGTATTGCACTAATTTAATAAATACCTGATCCTCTTACAGCAGACATCCGTATATGCCAAAATGCCATCCAACGGGCCTGTATATCAGCCTACTACAGTTTCGTACGAAACTAGGCCCAGCGGGCTTTTAGCACAAACAGCCACTGTGTCACCAATGAAAATGCTGAAGAAGCGCGTTCCACAAATGATTCTGGTTGGGTTCGCCCTCCTATCGATTGCCGCTGGAATCGTTATGATATCCAACGGGGCGGTAGACTATGTCGATACTGAGGAGCACAAGGAAAATGAAACAAATTTCGAGACGCGTGAAGAAATTGATATTGGTGTTGTGATTGCCGGAGTGTTTGCGATCATGGTTGGCTTCTGTTTGTTAGGTACGAAATGAATTTAATTAATTTTATTTAAGTTTAAATAATTTGTGTTCAATACCAAACAGGTTTGTTCCTAAAGGTATCGGATTGGCGGAGGAATTGTACGTGCCCTTGCTATCTTTCGAAGAAGCAAGGGCTGGCACGACAGCTACAAGGAAATAGTGCTGGGCAGATACTTGCTTTGAATCCCTCTACAGATCCTCTTGTATCTCATACTCAGTATGCTCCTGTTTCGGAAATACCAGCAAGGCCGGATGATGAGGAGAGGAGGAATCTAATGCCCGACAATAAGGACTGGTAAGTTAAAAATTGATTTTTATATGAAATCATCAAATTCATTTAATAATTTTTATATTCTATAAAACTCGGTAATATTGTAATCAGTTAAAAATAAAAATGTAGATGTAGAATGTAGTAAATTTCTTTGTTAACTACAGTACAAAAGAGATATCTACATCGATAAAATACAGAAATACTCTTTATACTGTCGCTAATAGCGAATTATTCTTTAATCTTGCCAATTTAATGATGGTGAAATTGAATTACACTATTACTAAAAAATTCAATGACATATCAACTCGCTTTAACTTTTTTAGAATTTCTAATTTCAATCCATAAACATGATGTCCACTAATATTGAGCTCAAAAGCTTGAAACGAAAATAGATCGGAAACTGAAAATATGGCTACATTTTTAAGATTGCATTTATACATACTCTAAATATTAGAAAACACCTACACAACAACTAAAAATGAAATACACTGAAATCAAAAACAGGATAAAATACACAGTTCATTGATGTAATCGACAATAGGTTCATTTACGCCGAGTTAAAGACCATATTTCTTTATTTTTCTAAGGAAACCAAAAGCATGGATATCTACAGAATGGTGGTTAGATTCTATATAAGTAAATTGTTTGTAGTTTCTTTAAAAATAATATAATGTTATTGGGAGTGGCATGAATTTAAAGGGTTTTGTTTTTGTGAAAAATTGTTACAAATTGATCATTCAAAATATTGCACATCGCGAATTCTTTCCCTTCTTTCTGGTAATAGATTTATTCCATGTCGATATAGCAAAACATTTTTAAAGATTTGATTGATTTGTCCATAAATCAACCGATTTTTATTTTTTTTCTTCATAAGAATCGAAGCACTGCTCAGACAAGCATGAGTCGCGGATTATAAAAAGTGATAGTCGGAAGAAGCTATATATACGGCGGGTGTAGTAGGACATCCCAGTTAAACGCTTCTAACGCTACCCTGACTAATTTCGCAACATAAGGTCGAAATCTAACCTTTAAATCTCTGGAAATCGTTGATCGATCAAAATTTAATTTGAGTAAAGCTTCAACTTCCTCATCTTAAAACTTTAGCAGCTGACCTGGACATACCTAATTCGTTCTGAAACCGGTGCTCACATGTTGACATCGATGGAGCATAGTGATCTTAAGCTATATATTCGAAGATATTCGTTGACTTTCAGCAGTACTACAAATGTTCAACGCTCAAAAAATAAAATTGTTTTAAACTTCCGGCGAAATAACACAATATTGAAAACTGAAGCCACCTGATGATGTTTTGTCATAAAATTAGCATCAATCTAGTCACGACATCTCTGGAAAATCCTTTAAAATTAATGCAAACTCCCAATAGATAAACCTCTTCAACATATAAAAAATCATTTCTATCGAGGTTTATCAAAATAAAAAAGGTGCAACATAACTTTTCTTTTATTTGATGATTTCATATGGAGGAACATAAATGTTTTTCGAATATGTTGCGATTTCTAAAAATTATATTTTACAGCTTAAGCAGTGCAGAGGAATCCGATCGGATGCTGGATCCAGATCCAAGAATTGTTCTGCGTCCAACAGGCCATGTGGAAGAAGTTTAAAATTTTGAAAGTTGACCACATCTTTATGGTTCCCCTAAAAAAATTTCTTTTGGACTTTAACTACTATGGAAACCCAAAAGAATTTCTGTGAAGAAGCGAGATTAATTTAAAGCCAACCAATACCCTCACCTAATCCCACAGAAACTCCAGAGAAGCCAACTGGAGCAAACCAGGCGTAGTTCCTCATCCCCTGATAACTATGCTCCTTTAAGGCAGAAAAAAATCACTATTTATTATTGTCGCAAGAGATGCATTTGCCGCTCTGTGTATATTTAACTTCTCACCATATTTAGGGTTGTATTGATTGTACTTAAGCAGCTGCTGCATGTTTTTATGTTTTTTACTCTATCATTTTTAGGCGCTTCTTGTTGTTACTTTTTAAACACACATTTTTCACTTCTACGATGACAAACAGCAACTATTAGTTTAAGAGTTTAAATTTATCAGATAAGCCAAATTCCAGAAGAATTTAGTCAAAATCTTATATCCACTCGTTAAAAATCCAGAATCTCTATAGGGTTAAACTTAGTATTTGACTTAATAAACGAACCTGTCCATCACTATCAGTGCAAAATCTCAGACATAACGTTCTAAGACTGTTTTATGTAGCGTTTTTCGTTCAATTTTATGTTCATTTATGATTTACAACTTTTTATTTATTTCGCTCTAGGAGTACTTGAATGTAGGATTAGTGCAAAAACATTGTAAAACAATATTTTTGTAAATCGAAGGGAAAGCAACCGGTAACCTTGCTAAGGTGGTTAAAGTGTAGCGTAGATGTTCATGGATCTCGGAAAATATTTGCGTTTCAGTTTTTGGTTGTCTTTCATTTCGAGCTACATACACATACACACGTCCTCGTCGGGCTTACCGCACAGGGTAAGCCTGCACTGCAGGTCTGTTTTACTGAATATATCATTAGCTGTAACGTATATTGTTTCACGTCCAGATTTTTATATAAAAAAATATCTTTTGTATGTAAAGCAATTTTATTAGCACAATAAGCATGCTTTGTTATTGGTTGACTTTTGGTCAATAACATTCCAACATACGACGGATAAAGGAGACCTTTATAATCATTATTTTTTTTTTTTTTATTTATTTCAATAAATTATCCCGTCCGTGGAAATGTGAAGTTTTTTTTAATTTTATGTCTACCTTTGTGATGCTATAAGGCTTTCTTATACTACGCTCCTATATCTAAATACAAAAATAATCTCACATCTTTACAAATTATGTTTCAGTATGTCGAAGAAAGCAAAAGTTAAAATATTAAATATTGAGAATTAAATTGTAATATACTTTTTTGGAATCAATCTATGTTAATGGTAAGTTTAAAAATAGTGCATTTTGATTATGTTATTTACTACTATTATGTTAGGACCATAATAAAATCTACAACAAAAGCATATAGAGGAGAATGTAAAGCAAAATTTATACTATTCAAAGAAGCTGTAGTTTTCCTCTACCAAAAAGCGATCTGCGTAGAAAACGAAGTGCTGAACAGTCTGAAATTCATCTGTTGAAAAATTGTCTAAGGTTGAAGCTATATTTATTTATATTTGGCAAATAATTCACTACCACAACAAAGATAGAGAATATACCATAAAAAAGGCAAAAGTAACTTAAGCTAGGCTAATTTTTAGGGTTTTGCAAAGAAAACCAATCCGCAAATCATTAATTCCTAAATCTATGTGGAATTGCGGCGGGAAAGGGGTAGGGAGCCCACTTGACGATGAATAGAAAAACAACTCTCTGAAGAAGTAAGCAAGGACAGAAATTGTGGGTAAGTGAAGCCACTTACGGAATTAATAGTTTTCTGTATAAAAACCAATGCAAAAACAATTTCAAGAGAAATAGCATAGGAAACAATTTAAGCCTATTTGCATAAAGCAGACGAAAAATGTGAGTATCGTCAGTGATAGAAATATTAGAAAGCAGAGGTTCGAGAGGGCTATTCTGGGAATGAGATTCAAGAAATTTAACTAATTATGTACGATTAGTCAAATGGACAATCGGTGGTTGGTTTCCCTCCTGTTTATTTGAATTGTCTTATAAATGAGAAACTTTTACTAAAGCTGCAATCTACTTGTATTTAAGCACAAATACAATAACCAAGGAAAATAACGTTTTTTAGTATATTTAAATTTCATAAAGCTGTGTTGAAATAAATATTAATTTAAGATTTTATGTTTATACGCTGCGATTTGAGGACATATCTTCTTCATGAATAGAAAATAGATATTTAAGAACGGTTTTCTTCTTTTAAGTTTAACCTTTTGAAAATTAGAGTTACGAATAAGATAATATTGAATTTGGGTAAAATAACATTATACTTATGCAAAATACGAATAATCCTGTCAGAAAGTATTTCATATTCATCAACTTCTGGTGCTGCACGTAGGTATCAGACAAATATTCTCGATTATATTTGCTGACGGAGACCGAAAGCACCAGATCGTGCGTGTATGATACATTTGTTCACACTCTCATTTAAAACGCACTAAGGAGCTTTTTTCGAAGCGGAACCGGTACGAGCAGGAAACGATTCATGCATGATGATATGATTCAATTATTTATAAAATTTTACTCTTTCATTTTGTTGAACATTTCTTTTAATTTCATTAAATATTCACTCTAAATATATACATACAAAGTTTTATTAAAAAATATTGATTTAGTAATTTTCTTTATTACACAATTACTCCCCAAAAACATTTATCTTAAATTATTATTTCAAGTACGTAAAAGAAACAAAGTGTAAAATGTGTCGTACCTCTTTCCTACTGGGTATAATTTTGTGTGATTTTTTTTACTTGAATTCATTCGTGTAGGGAAAACATCCACATTATTCAAAGAAACACGGGCTATTAAGCTATTAAGATATTTTATTTACGAATTCGAAGCTAAAAAAAACACAAAGTCCCATTAAACATCATAAAGAATATCCAAACAGTGATTGCAAATTTTCAATGCTTATTTGCTTATTCTTTCTTAATTTCAAATTTAACGGAATCCTTGGGTTCATCTTTGTCTCTTTCACGCTCTCGCTCACGATCTTTTTCTCGTTCCTTGTCACGGCTATTAAAAAAGAGATTATTTATTTTTAAAACAATCATAATTAGCAATTCAAGATCATACCTATCGGATTTTGACGATCTCTCCGTTTTCAGAAAAACAGGAGAAACTTTATCATAAATGCTCGACAGAATGTTATAATACTCATTATGTTTTTTCTGTTGTGGAATAAAATAAAAAACATTTGGATAAAACATTTTATAAAAGTAATTCTAGGGTTCAACTTACATTAAGCGAGGATATGTTCTGTTCAGCATCATTAAGTTTTCTATTTAAACTTTTTGTTTCTGACTGGAGATCTTTTATTTTGTTGTTTGCTTTAGTAGTACTACTTAGGAGATCTGAGTTCTGCTTCCTTAGGTCCGTCAGAATTTCTTCGATGTCTTCGCGTGCTTTTTCAGACCGCTTCATTTGTTCCATTAATTTTTCAACGTCCAAGAGGCCTCCATTGTACATTACCATACCTTTTGCCGAGAAGCAGAATAAAAATAAAAATAAAATATATTGTAACCTACTCAAGATGTTCTGTGATATTATTTTATACAAAATATCAACTTACCGATATTCGAATCGCATTGATTCATCAGAGTAACATCATTCTCGATATTATTACGAGATTGTTCAACTAAAGGTAAAAAGGCCCTATTTCCCTGAGCAAGTTTCGCCACGTCAATGTTAATAGCATCCCCATTTTGTGGTGCATCTACTGCAATTGCAGTATTCTGTTCATCATCTTTAGGCTTATCAGTCAACTTCCTGCGAAAATACATAAAAAAAAAATCAAAATTCTTTTTTTCTAATGATGAAATACTCTAAGCTCACCTATAGTAGATTGCATCACGGGAAATTACTTTGAGTAACAATTTCCTGACCTGTGCTCTAGACAGATTAAGTCCAATTATATAAAAAAGTTCTTCGAGATCTTTCTCAAAAATATAACCACAATGCGTGGTGTCGAAGTATACAAATGAAAGTAATAGCTCTGGTTTGGTTACGATCATTTTTGTTTTCTTTCGCCGGTCTCCGGATTTCACTGAATAATCATCATCTTCAGTATCGTCGTCATAACCCTTCTTGCCTGCCTTTTTTTCGGGATCTTTGGCAGATTTTTTATCACTTCTGTCGCTATCACTCATTAATCTCTCCCGGCTCTTTTCCCTTTCACTGCCCTCCTTTTTCTCAGTGTTCTCTTTACTTTTTTCATCATTATCATCCGGCCCTTTCTCTTCCTTAACCTTACCCTCTTTGTCTTTAGCCTTCTCTGGCAGCATCACGATTTCTTTGTAAATGTTAAAGCCAAAATCTCTCATTAACATTTCGTTGAAAAGTTCGGCAAATAAGGACACCTTAAAAAAAATTTGTTATATCTGAGCTTAGCTAAAACTTATTGGGCAATCTTACTTCAAAAGATCGCTCTTTAGTATCCTCCGGCCTATAGTCGAGCAAGACTGAAAGCGACATTACAGTACAATCAAATTTTCCAGACTTTGCAACTTTGGATGGATGGACAATGATGTGAGGAATATCTGGCAACTGATACCGACGCTCTAGTTGTTGACGTTCTTTCTCATCCAATTTTCTTGGTGGTTCCTAAGATATTTTGCTAAATAATTTCATCTTAGTTGTCACAAACCAGAAAAGGGTATACCTTTTTTGAGTCGCTAGCGTCTGCTGATTTGTTGGCGTCATGCTCATCTTGTCCAACTGGTGCCATTTCAACTTCAGCAGACTCATCTATTTGTTGTCCATTTTCTTCTACTTGTTGAGAATTTTCCACCTCTTCCACTTTTGTATCGCCTTCCTCACCTGACTTAGTGTCGTTTTGCGCTTTTTCTGTATTGAGTGCCTTATTGAGACGAGCAACTAATTGTGGTTTAAGACCTAAACATAAACGAATTAAAGTTTACAGTTTAAAATTTCGGAGACCGTTGGCATTTACAGTAGTGGGTCTAAGTTTAAGACAATGTAGATATGTAATCATTGTTGAAATGTTTCATTTATTAAAAAAAGCAAGCCTAAATCAAGAAACATCTTGCGACGAAATTGAAATGTGTGTGTGTATCTTTTAAATATAAAAAAAATTGTTGCCCTTTAAACAAGTTTTAATTCTTCTTGGGACCGAATACACTAATCGTACAGCTATTATTTTGGTCATATTTTGCAAACTCTTCAACCAAAAGGACTTTCAACGCGTTGATATTCCGTAGTTGTCTGCTTGTAACTTGATCTCCTAACGATCTCGTAAGTCACAAAATTGGTTAATTTGTTTTGAACTGTGCTTTACGAATGTAAATAAATTCTTTCAGTGTTTTTTGGAGGATTTTCGCAATAAATCAATAAGTCAATTTTGTCACAAGGTCCGACCTCTTTTTAACAAAAAAAATACTCTTAACATATCCTCCGACACTCAGTAAAATTTAAGCATGGGATAATATTTTCTTTCTTATTTTGAAATGTTCAATTTTATCGATTTAAAATAAAAAATACAAATTTGTTGCTAATTTAGAATATATACACATGATAAGTTTTTTACCGCCCGGAAAAAAATCTAAGTATCCCTTACGTTTTGGCATGATAAATGGGATAGTATCGTATTTATAATATTGAAAAATCTTACCTTTAGGGGACAAGCTCCTTGCCATCAGTTCGTCCCGCAGGTCCTGCATCTTCATATTTTTAGGATCCAATTCGGAATAGTGGGTTGGTTCTTTTTTAACTTCGAAATCCGCCTGAAAAGTGATACTTCAAATTAACGTATTCTTTTCAAAAATAACCCAAAAACGTCTTAACTAGATTCTTGACATTTTATACAGTGAAATGGCTGCACTGCAAAGCAAGAGGCTTTTCTATGAAAAATATTGAAAAAGGGCCAACGAAAGTCGAGTGCTTTCTCCAATTTCATCTGTATAAAATATTTCAATTCAAACTCCTGAAATCTAAGGACAAAAGAATCGCTAAGAAATCTATAAAAATGAAGTTTCTTTCAAGGAGAAACAAATGAAAGAAATCATAGCACATGTCCTGCAGCTGCAGCTGGTAGAAATTTTTTGTTAATCTTATTAAAAATGCCTTAACTTCCTAAGATTGTTTTAAAATTAAATAAAACTTATTAGCTCTAGTAAGAATAGTTGCTGTGCCTTTTCGTGTCCATGATCATCGGGATTATTACTGGTCGGTGATTCGCTAGGTCTGTTTTCTAAATCCGCGCCACCAGTCGCATCAATGCTAGCAGAATGAGATTTTGTTGCCAACGATGCTGATGCCACCGAAGAGGGGTTTCTAGCATCGGAATTGTCTTGAGTTATAATACGTTCCAGGTTAGCTTTATAGATGTGCTGTACATTATCCCATTCAACACGGATAGGCATACAGGAATTGATATCTGGCAAAAATATGACGACCGTTTCAACACGGGCTGGAATCAATCGGCCCTTGTGAGTTGTTTCCCCACGGTGATAGTAAAGTTCCACAAAGCGGTACCTACACACAGCATATTTTGACCGAAGGTAAGGAGGTAACATGGAAAAGAAAGAAAAAAGAAAATAATAAAGAAGTCGTCTTGCGCCATTATGAGTTTGTTTTTTTTTTTTAAATAGTAGAAAACCTGAAAATAGCAAAGTTCTTTGTTGTAATGGAACTGCAAAATAAGAGGGCGTGTAAGACTTAACTAGTAAAATACTTACTTTTACCTATTAAAAATATCAGAATTAACAAATCTTAAATATCAATTAACCTTTCATTCAGCACAGTAAAAACAACTTGACGGATACATGGATTTTCTTTTTTTTAAAAAACTCTTGGAAATTAATGACTTCCAAGGTAATCTAAGGTCTTAAACAGACGTCTTCTTCTGTCCTCTATAATCTTTATGACTTTTTTTCCAATTGACTCTTATTTTTCGCTTTTTCAAGAGATTAAAGTTTAATTATAAAAACTGAATATGAGCTATCAAAGCCAAATGAGTTTAAGTTAGTAATGGATTCCAATAAAATGCTAAAAATAAAAATCTTTAATTTTAAGGATTTTTACATTGGGATTTTATAATGTATAATTGGTTTCAAAGTTGAGGATTTGATTACTTTTCCAAAGCTTTTTCAATAGTGAAAGCTATATCGTTATTAATGAAATAGAAACGCAATATAATTCGTACCATTCCAAAAGTGAAACTAAAATACGTTTGTGACAATTTATGCTAATAAATTCGAAAAAATGAGAAAACCCAACACGAAAAAGTGATATGATGAAAATAGAAGAGATATACCGCAATCAACTTCCGTTTTTTAATATTCACATTAAGTTTCTTCCACCACAATTACATTCATTCAAAATCTTATTGTTTTTATTAAATATTTAAATCAACTGTATCTTACCATTGTGTACAACCCGAGAGATCAATTCCAGTAAGTGCCTTACAAGTTCTCGTTGCAGTTTTAATTAAAACAGTTGGATCACTTCGAGGGTTCTCACCATCCAGAGAGGGGCTCCAAGCCCCACCAATGGCCATTGTTTCATTTTTTCCCCGAATTCCAACGAGGAAATTAATAAGACGTGTGGGATGAATAAAGTCACGTTCACCCTCTCGCTCCTTCTCATCATATAAGCATTTTTGGTAAATCTCTGCGATGGGAGGAGCCCCCATTAGCATAACTTTTGCGGAATACAAGTAATCTGCATCCGGAGGATCAAGACATGATGTGTTCTCCTCTGGAGGATCGACAGATTTATGCATTATGTGAAAGGAGCAAGGACGCTGAATCGAAAAGGGGTTGTCCGGCTTGAAGGATTTCGACCAGCGAACTTGTGAGAAGAAAAAATCGGATGGGATGTACAGGTTTGTATATCTCCGGCGAAGCTCAAGAACATCGGCTTCAGTTCTGTGAAAAAATATTTTTGAGCTTTACTTTAGAATTAATAGAAAATCACACTTACACCGTAAGAGATACTTTTGGAATTTGCACCATATAACGAGGTATTACACGAGTTCTTCTCCTCTTAGGCGATGATCGCCTAATAGGACTTCGTTCTCGGCGTTCTGAGCTGTGGTCCCGCCTATCTAGATGGTGATCTCTGTCTCTTTCCCGTTCATCTCGACGGCGTTTGCGATCCAATTCATCCTGCAATAATGTTGAAAGTTATAGAATATCCGATATTTTAAACAGCACATAAATAATTTTGGGATAAAAAATCGGAAATGTTAAGGCATGAGTTATCCCATCAAAAACGTTATTATATAAAACCCAAGTTCCTATTTAAAATGATAGCTATAAAAAGTAGTAGTAAATAAAAAAGCAGCATACAGTAGTTTGAAAATACAAAATGTGATAAAAAATATTTAATGCCTTCTATTTGCGCAAACAGTTTAAAAAACCCAATTTTTAAGCTTTTGTAAATGTTGCATCAATTTTATGAGTTACTTTCTACTTATGGGTTGCAGAAAGGGTAAAATTTGAGAGGGTAGTTTTTTTTAAATCACTGTAGATAACTTGATGAAGTTGTTTAAATAAATTAGATAGTTTATCCTTAAATTTAACAAATAACATGATACATGTCATTTCATATATATGTATTTCGCGGTTATTATTATTATTTTTACATTTCTGGTAAAATATAAAAAACGATACTATCTTGACTTCTTCTATCCCTTACTAAAAGGAGATAAAAGGGGTACACTTACTATGTACTCTAAAAGATGTGAAATTACATGCTAATTGCATTTTATTATGTAGAAAACAACACAAGAGTTTATGTAGTAACGACGGAATTTTAAAAACTATGCGCTTTTACAACATTTTGCTCAGATGCTACATGTCTTTTATAGTTTTTTCCTCTTTGGAAGAACCATCAAACTCTAACTTCAACCTTTAAAACCCCTAGTAAAAATAACATCAATGAGTTCCGCGTTCTCTACAACATACCAACTAGGTACTAAATACACAATGAAAACAAAAAGTCTAGAACTATGCAAAATACAAATGGTGTAGGCGTCTTGACTTTAAAATTGCAGACCAGGACTTTCCTAATTGATTTTTTTTGTTTACTTATAAAGAAATTCCAAATAAGATACCAATGAGGAATGTTACCATAAATTTCTCTTTTGGTCAAGCCATCCTGATGAACATCATGTCCCACGTCATGATGTCGCTGATATCATCTACTTCCAACAAAACTTAACTTACAGTTAATGGAAACAAGTTACCTCGAGTTCTTACACGCCAGGTATGGCAGTATGGGGAATTTCTTTCCGATTTGGGCATTTGAAACGAAGCTTAACGCGAGCTTCGAGATGGGGAGTCAACATAGAAAAACTGACCGCGACCTGACCTCATCATAGGGCCTTCTTTCTTACTGCATTTGTATGCCGTACACTAAACATGGCTCAAACATAAATTCTTATTTCATTTGAGAAATAATTTTAGAGTAATTTTTGGGCAAATTAAAAACTGGAGAAATTATCGATATTTTTACACGCACATATAGAAACAATGAAATTATTATAAAAATTACAATCATATATACATAGGAAGATATCCTGAAAATCTTCGCATTTTTCATAAGTTGAAAGTTTTAAACTTTGAAACTTTGTTGTAAAAAATCGGAAATCCTCTAAGAAAAAATTACTGAATGCATATTTGATTTCTTTTTAATCGATAAACAAAACAATTTTGTTTGTACTATTTACTCTGACCTTATTCGGATTGCTTAGATAATTAAATTAATAATTAATCGCATTGTGTAAATATATAATTAGTTTTGCTTTATTTCAGCAGATTTAAAGCATCAAAGTATGTTTGTATAAAGATAAACATTATCCATTATTCCAGTCACTTTATATAAGAATTGTACTCATTCAATTAATCAATTAATCTTTATGAAGGCTCAAGTATAAAAGACGACAGACCTACAAAACGATGTAGGGATAAAATAAAATATTTAGTAGTAGTTCACAATGTTTGTAATAGGAAATGGAAGGCTTGGGAGCATAGGATGGGCCAAAAACAATTAATGAAGGCAGCAAAAATCTAAATCTGTCCCTGGTATACTTTATTCATTTTTTTTAAACGATTTATAATTAGGTTATTTGTTTTTTTTTAGTTCAGTTTAATTTAAATCATATTTTATTGGTGCTGCTACTAAGCGAAACAAAAAAATCTTACCAAAAACATTTCATGTTCAAAATGTGGGTAAATTCAAAAATGCATGAAAGCCGCCTCGATGCACAATTCAACTTCAGAGACTACTACGCTTAATTGTTCATCGATGTTGTTTTGATGAATTTTTAAATTTTATTGAGCGTTGCGTGAAATGCTTATATCTGCATTCTCAATTGATCAACCTTTACATATGTTTATAAAATCGGAGGACAATCTTGGCCCGCTCCTTATAAGTCTGCTTCATGGTCAAAGAATATTATATAGTTTGGCCGTTTCCCGGAACCATTATCACATTATTTTCTCGTTATGTGTACGTCCAGTCTGCATACGAGATTTCAACTTTCGAAACCTTCGAAAAGTACCCGAAAATGTTAATGATCATCAGTAAATTAGTAAAGTTGCAGCATTTCGTATAGGTAATTCATATATATATATAAATATATTTCATATATATATATCGTGAAATTTAAGTATTATCCAAGTCGAAGTTATAAGGGTTGAAAAATATGCCAACTCGCGCTGAGTGCCCCAATCGGTTGTCGTCAATAAATAAAACAACACTTTGTTAAATGACAAGAAATTTGTAATAGTTCCTTGATTGTAAAGTGGGCTTCTTAAGGCGAGACAAATTAACAAAACAGCTCACCTCTTCTCTGTGCCGAGAATCCTTTCTGTTGGACGCACGGTCAGGAGATCTCCTAGGCGATGCTCGTCTTTGGTTCATGGCCCGCGCGTACTCGTTAGGGGGTGGGACCGCATTGTAGACCGATCCCTTAACGTTTGCGGCCATGAGAGGCGGCGGTTGGTTCCTCTGCATGGGGACGTTGTTGCCGCTGCCTCCGCCTCCCCCGCCCCCGCCCCCGCTGGGTGTGTTGACTGAAGGTACAATTTGGATGCGGGAGGCATTAAGCTTAAACGGAGAGTTCTGGTTGAATGAAGACTCCACCAGGACCCTGTCTCCTACCTTTGGGATGCCTCCCTTACAGACGTTTTTGTGGAAAAAAATCTCATCGTCGACGAAGCCGCAATCGTTGTGCAACTTTGTTACTGTTCCTATCGAATTGTAGTTATTCGATTGATTCTGTTGTTGCGGCACATTACCGCTCTGTTGACTGCTGCTGTTTGTGGAGAAGGCGATCGGATTGAGGCCTCTGTTGCCCGGCCCCGGGTAGGAGACCGCCTGTGAGAACAGCGGCTGCGGAGACTGCTGAATTTGGTTCATGTTTCCGCCTAACTGGGAAAATGGGACGTTCTGATTCGGAGGGTGCTGGGACATGTTCATGTTTTGGTTGTACATCGACGCATTCTGGAAATGCATCGGATTTTGCATGCCCATCTGGTTCGGCATGTTTGACATGTTCGATTGCGCCGAATTTCCGAGGGTGTTCCGCTGCCATGGTGGATTCGATTGGCCGCCATACGACATTCTGTCACAATTCAGCTGAACTGAGTGCTATTACCCTATTAAATGTTCACTTTAAAATGTATCACAGCTTGCAAAAATTGTCGGTAAAATCTTTTTCGGTGGAGTATAACCACTAAATGTAGCAATGGAAATATGTCAAAACAGAAAATTTTTGAGGGTTGCCAGTGTGAAGTCTAGGGGGAGATTAGCGGAGAATTTGTGTTATAGCTTTTTGAGTAGAATGCCGACGAACGTTTTTAATTTTAAACTAAAAACTTTTTGAAACCACTGTAAATGCGTTTTTGCATAGTTTCCATTATTAAAATAATCATTCAAGTCGGTGCATTGGTTTCTAAAGATAAATATGACCCCATTTATTGTAGTTGATTATTAGAAGTAGTTTAACAGGAAAAATAAGAAGTGATCGCAATATTCAGGAATTTAAAATGCTTTTAAAGTTCACGTTAAATCGGAAGATTAAGGAAATAGAAAGAATAAGTATTAATATAAAAAGATAAATATTTGCGAACCTTATATCAAATCTTATCGATTTCAAGTCTATCGTATTCCTAATCGTGTCGCGCCACTGACTGAATACAATTTAAAGCCAATACAGCAGAGATTCGACTAATCTGGGACATATAATACGACATAAGTGTTCAGGATCTCAATTGCTTGCTTAGTGGATTCATTCGTATGCTCGTACTAATCTAATGAAATACATGAGTTTGTCATTACCTAACGAAATAGAAACACTCCTACCTCAGGAAAGCCATTTTGGTCCACTTTTGTTCATTATTTACATTCATGATTTACTGGCTTACCTTAAGCACTCAATGTTATGCCGACGATGCCATAATCGTTTCTTCTATGCATGTCTGTGATATTTTAAACGATGACTTGGAGGGCTTTCATAAGTGGTAATCTATAAACTCTAAACGTTGAAAATGTAGGATTGGGTCTTTTTCTCGTGAAAATGTCATCAATCAGTTATGAATCTTGAATCAATGATTTTGTTTTGAGTCGACTTGATAAAACAAAAGATGTTGGCGTGTGGTTGAACTATCGTTTTAATTTCGACGACCACATTAACGCGATAGCTTAGGCTAGATAAATTAGCTATACCCTTGGCTTTATTAAGAGATGGAGTAAGGAATTTGATGATTCGTTCATAACGCGACTTTTCTGAGGCCTAGCTTATAACATGCCTCTTGTGTTTGGTCATATTCCTTCATATACCTTCTGGAGGCTGTTTAACCTTATACTCCTCGATGTCCTGAACAAGGTTGCAATATTTCTAAAGTTGTTTTTATCATGGACCGCAAGGTAACATCGATTCTCCTGTTCTTCTATATTTCTTTGTTAAATTGGTTCTTGCTGGGTCGATGAGGAATCAGAATTTTTTCTACATTTCCCAACACCACACTAACTACAGTTAAAATAAGCCTATCTAATCTATGTGTCGTTGTTTTAACAGCAGTTTTAACTCTTTCCATTTTAATTCAGCTGAAGTATTGATTAAAAGGGAACACCACTATGACGGATGAAAAAATTGTCAATGTTGATCGCTTTTTTCACAGGGCATAACTAACTATTATAGGATCGGGTAAAGATTGTTTTATTAAGTATGTATTCAACTATATTAATACCAATTTTTATTAATTTTTTAAAAACTAACAGTGTCGATAAAACAAATTCTCTCTATAGTCCCATAGATATCTTGGTGAAGGGTTACCTAAAATTAAAAAAAATAAAAATGTTTTAGTATCTTTACGAATGTAGCTATTGTTGGCCGTAGCCTTTTCTTTTTTTATTCAAGGAATCTTTAAAAAGAGTATGTCATTATCAAAATTTTGAAATTGAAAGTTGATTATCGGCTCATAGACCTTCAAGTATTCGCTGGAACAAGTTATCATTGCGTTTTTCTTAATGTAAAATTATGCTTTCCATAGAATATTGATACATAATATATTAAACTATCTAGTCCTGGGCCATATGAAGGTTCTTCATCGGCATCTTCAGTGTCGTTTTTTGTTTTGCTTTTGTGGTGCATGCTCGTGCGATTATCTATTGTGAAAGATGGACACTTGTGTAGTAAGTTGTACCTCCGCCCATTTTTCGAAATTTTAACTTAAAATCGTATGAACATATTTTTTAATACGTATATATATATAAATTTATATTTATTAATTTTTCAATAATCACGTTCAGTTTTTTGATATTTTATATTTGTAAATATTGTAAATTGATCAGCCAAATGATGAAATCTTAAATAAATCTCCGGAGGAATGAGGCTTGCTCAAATGGCACACTACAGTACTACAGTAACATCTATGCACATTTATAAGATTCGAAAATGCCTCCAGTAGAATGCTCAAGTTGAATAGATCTACAGGGTAGCCCATTTAAAAAGTGGAATTTCTTTTTGTTATAAAAAAACGGCTCAATATTTTTCAATGGTTGAACATTTATTTGAAAGGTTGTTTTATGTCACTTATTTATGAAAAACAATTTCAGTCAAATGACTACCACGGTTGACTTGGCAGTACCCCATTCGCTCCATCCAATTTTTGAGTACATTTTCGATTGTTTCGGGCCTTATATCAGCAATAGCAGCTTAAATCTCGTACTTGTGGTCTTGAATTGTTTTTGGTTTGTTGCCGTAACATTTATCTTTCATCGCTCCCCAAAGACAATAGTCCAACGGCGTCAAATCGCAGCTTCTTGCTGGCCAAATCACATCAGCATTTTTGCTGATTATGCGATTTCCGAAGATAGGGCGCAAAAGATCGATTGTGGCGTTCGCTGTATGGCACGTAGCGCCATCCAGTTGAAACCAAATGTCATCCAAGTCTTCAGCTTCAATTTCTCCGAAAAACCAACCGTCCTACTTTACGCGGTAGCGCTCGCCATTGACGGTTACGGCAGCTCTGTCTTCATTTTCGAAGATAAATGGGCCGATGATGCCGCCGGACCAAAATCTGCACCAAAGAGTAACGTTGTAGGTGCATTGGCTTTTCCACGATGACGTGTGAGTTTTCTGTGTCCCAGATGCGACAGTTTTGCTTATTAACATAACCACCGAGCTGGATATGAGCCACGTCCGAAAAGATGAATTTCGGTAAAATTCGCCATCTTCGGCCCAATTTGCGAACCGTAGATGGTTCGGATGGTCAACCGGCTTTAGCTGCTGTACCAATTGAACTTTATATGGCTTCATGGTAAGGTCTTTACGCAAAATTCGCATCAAAGAAGTGCGTGCATTGTCCAATTGTTGAGAACGATGACGAGTTGATGTTTTCTCACGCACACTTTGAGCAACAGCAGCAATGTTTCGATTGAGCGCACTGGACGAGTACATACATTGGTTGGTTTATCCACCCACATTCCATTTTCACGAGCACGCTTCACGAATTGATCCAGAAATTGGGTTTTTGGAAGTTTGTTTTTCAAATTTCTCACAGTTTGAGTAGAAGACTCATCATTTTGGAAATAAGTTTTTAACATTTCCCAATTTTCTTCTAGCGAATACTGTCCCATTTCATAAATGTCAAACCTTAAACTAAATTTCTGTCAAGTCCAGAATGACACATAATCAACTAAACTTCAAATTACCGGTAGTTCAAATTCCAAACACTAAATGGACCACCCTTTGTATTGCAAAAAGATTGTTCAATAATTTACGAAATAAGCTAAAATCCATCAACTCCCTGCCGCTATTCAGTGCTATTTTACGCTGTACAAATTTCTGTAGGCGCAGTAGCTTAATCACTGTTTTAATTGCTCCCCTAACTGAGCAATTTTACATTAATTAATTGGGTAGTGTTATTCTGCTGTAAAATAAATGTATACTAACTATGTAAATATGGAAAACAACTATTTCAACATCAATTTAACTTTAATTAATTTCTGCTTCATATGCGAGGTTTTTGTGTTTTCTAAATTGATCACAAAAGATAACATGAAATGTAGCTAATTTCACACTACTGATATACGATTTCTATAAAAGATTATTTGGATTTCGTACAAAATAGGGAGTATCAAGTGTTTGAAAATAAGTTAAATGGACGAGTAATGATGGATTTAAGAAGTTTGTGGAAAAGCGTGATGAAAAACCTAAAATTTGACCAGAAAAGTCACCAATTTGATCTGATATCCGGTGCGGTCCCCGGCGAAACCGATTCTCCAGTCTCCACTCTCCATGTGGTGGGTTGAAAAACATGGCCTTCCTTGCATCAAGACTGTGCCGGCAAGTGCACCGTTCCTTCTCCATTAAACCGGATCAATTAGCGAGTCAGTCAGCGTTTGGGTTGTTGTGTCTCCGTCAATTCGCCAGCAAAATGGGTTTACCTCGTGTTTATTTCGACATGACTGCCGATAATCAAAAACTCGGCCGGATCGTGATGGAAGTAAGTAAAAAAATGTGTGAATTTTTGACAAATTTAAGAAGAGAGGAAAAATTTGGGTCGAGGCCCCATCGTCGTCGCCGCCACCTCGAAGTGCGAGAGTGTGTGACACAAACGCCATTAAACGAGCAGAGCTCCCGTCCGTGCGCCGCATCGCGAAGTGGGTTGGGGCGCTCCTAGATGGGGCTAATTGGCGGTGATAGTGCGGAAAATTTTCACCCCGTCTGCGGGAGTGCAGCACTTAAATAATTTTCTCGCGATTAACTAAACTGGCATTCGACGGGTGTTTATCTGCGGGCTAAACACGTTTCTGTCGTTGCTTTCACCTTGACTTGCTCTGGAAAATTCCCTGCAGTTGAGCGGTTGTGGTGTGTGCTTTTTTGGTCGAGTGCCCGTGGAATTCGAATTCCGGGCTGTCTATTTTCACGTTGACTTCTTTAATTGGCTATTTTCTTATCCTCATACCAGTCGGACGGCGCTTTTTCGGTCGAACAAAAGAGATGCTGACGGAGTGATGTCATGACCGGTTAAGCCTGTGGGGCAACCGAGGCAAAAAGGTGGGTCGGTGCGTGACTCAAGCCAAATCGAGTCGAGCCGCTTTTTAAATGCAGAGATCAATGCGGTTGGTAATTTGAGTAGTCGGTGGCCCCAACGCCATCAAGCGGGAATGCAAATTATTGATATCTATCTTTGAAGGTCTGATGCAATCGCCCTGTCCAGTCGAATTGATTTTCGTCTTCCCCCCTCTCCACTCCCTCCCTCCCTGGAATTTTGGTAGTCACTCCAGTGATAGGAAGTGGTATACAAAATTCTACTTCTCGACCTTGAACTTGTGCCGGTGCTTTTCCACCGTAAAGTAATTTTCTGCTGATTAGTCAGGGGATTACTAATTTCCTCCAGGTCAGATTTAGTAATTTACGACGACCCCTACAGGAGGGGCAGAGCAACCGTCGCAAATTTTGTTGATTCAGCTGCAATTCTATGTGCGGTGTGCGGCGGTGCCGCGTATTTGCATGAAGCCCTCTTAGTAGGTGGTAATCGAGTTCTATTTCGTCGAGACGACAGGCCACTATAATTTATATCTTGAGAATATTTGCGCTTTCATATAGAAATGTGCTCTCTGCGGTCACGGGGGGCGGTGGCGCAGGTTTCACCTGGAAACAAATGTTCGCTGCGACGATTTTCTCGAGCTCTCTTCTGGGGCATGCCCTATTTCCGCGAAGGGTGCAACATTAAAGATGCAAACGCAAAAGCAAGGCGCTTTTGAATATTTCTTAAAAAGTGGAAATATTAATTAACTTAATGGATAGTAACGCTCATAACATTTTAGTTGATTTCAAAAAGTGGTCGAAGAGCAAGAGAGTTTTAAAAATGTTTCAATAGGCTTATGGAAATAGAATCACTTTTTTTTTACAGTTTTATCATTATATTTAACATAGCTAGTTAGAAAAGCGGGAAATTTCTTAAGGTATTGAATTGTTTCGCTTTAAAAACGAATTAAATTAAAGATCTTAGGATATTTGGCAAACACCTATTTATTCACACATAATATTTATATTTATTCTAGCGTTCGGACATCGATCGCAGTGGAATAATTATAGCGATTAAATTGCAAATATATGGGGTGTGATTAAAATCGTCAGCGGGACATAATCGTAATCTCTAGAAAAAAATGGTTGACCCACTTTTGTTTTTAGATTTTAAATGATATTTCACTGTAGAAAAATGTTATCTTATTAAGAATCCGAACATTCAGCTCATATTTTATGCTCTTATACAGCCACACATGGTTTCTTAGGCCAAAATGATGCAGTGATTCCTGTATTCACTGCACAGCTTCAACGATATGAGCTTATGTCAGACAGTGCAGCTTGTTCACTTGAGAAAATTACGTTTTTGTAAGATTAACATATGTGATATAATAATCTATACATGAAATAAAACTTTAACGTGTCCGTACATGGAACATTTTTTTGTTGTTACTAAAATTATCGATATGGAAATTCGAAACAGAATTTTTTAAAATTTTTTCCTTCTGCTTGTGCATGAATCATGAACTATTAGACGGATTAAAATAAATTTCGCATGTAGCTAGCTTTTGCTATGGGTCATCATATTGGATTGTCTATGGAAATTAGGAAATTGCAAAAGAAATTCATTTGAAAAGAATTCGTTGGATTCTTCATAAACACTTCTAAACAGTCAGTCGATCTTTGAATCACTTCAGCAATGTGAAGCGTCAATAATTATGCGAAGAATCCACATTTTATGACGATTTTGCGAAACATTAGAAAATTCGTTTTGTAGGCGGAACTACAAACTTTAAATACTTCCTTTGTCTGGAGGTTTGTAAATTGAAAAATTTCGTTTGACCTGAAGCACTACACACTTATAAAATGTCTCAAATATATTTTAATTCGTTGTAAACTAATCGCTTTTTTGGAGGTTTTTTTTTTCAAAATCGAGCATAAAAATTCAACGACGAAAATATTTACAATGTGGACATTGAAAAACATGTAAATCAATACCAAAGAAATTCATTCTCAAGTTGCCTTGATAAAAATTTGAGGATACAAATTGTTATTGTTAAAAGTTAGAAAGAAAATGGTTGATATAAGGCTTATTTCTAAGAAAAAAAAAACCAAAAAAGGAACGTTGCCATGAGAAGTGTCTAGGAATAGAACATTTATCTAATTTATACATAATTGAGATGATGGGTATCATTAATTCTAATTAGGAGCTCAATGCTGTGCCACCACATTATCAACCCCTCACCCAATTAGAATGTCGCTGCTTTGGTTAATTTTCGAGATTTAAAGAGTTATGCACTTGATTCTTTGAATGAAACCTTTACTAGGGACACGGGCCGTTTATAATTACGTAGCAATAAAAGCAAGTACATTGAGAGAGACGGTTTAAAAATCTATATTTTCAGTTATTCCTAGGTGATAAGTTTGATGTGGCTTTAAACTTATATAATTTGTTGTGAACGGCCCCGACCCCATTAGGAATACCACTCGACCCCATTTGTCTTTGTATAGTTGATTCGATGGTAGTCATTCTAGAAAGGGTTTCTATCAAGTAATTCAGCTGTAAGGATTTAAGTCGTTTAACTTGACTTTTAGAATGGTACTTTTAGGTTTGTTGAAATTTCTTAGAGTAACTTTTTATGTAAAGGAAATGCACGACTTTTAGTCTACATTTAAAAATAAATAAAATGAAATTTTGTGTAATTTAACGTCTTGTCAACTGCATGTCATAAAAATAATAAAATATTATAAAATTTAATCTGTTCCATCGTTATCTAATTTAGAAACATTTTGGAGATAACAAATACATGTTTTAGTAAGGATAAGAATTACTAATATTTAAAACGTGATTCAATCGATAATCAAACTGAATTATCTGTAATTCATGAAAGTTTTTTTTTTTGGTGAAACTGAAATTTATCATCCTTTTTGAAATCGAAAAATGTATGTCCATATATTTCGGGTATATCTATACTTTATAAAACATGTGTGTGCCTAACATGGAATAGTTAATTTTTTATTGATAACTTCTACTTTTCATTTAATTAAGTCGAAATGTGTGTCACGTATATGTGCTCTTTCCACTTTAATTTTTTGTGTTATTCAAGGACATTGAGTACATAGCATGTACTCAGTGTAACGTGTGTTATTTTTTTTTCAATATATTTGATCAGGACACAAAACAATGAATGGGCTTCAATGTCACTGGTGTACAAAAAAAATCGATTAATTACTTTAGGAGGCTTCAATTTTGTGCTACAGTGCTTTGTTAGGAATTTCGATTAATAAAATCCACGTTAGTCATTGTCATATATATTGAAAATTTTTCATAATTAGCTTATTACAGTTTTATTAATGCGGATTCCTACTGGACAGTGTAAAAGTTATTTTTCTCTCTTTACCAAGAAGTGGTTTTGATGGATTATTCCTCTTTTCTTTTTGTCCTTAAAAGGGCAATCACATGTGTATGTGCACGTATTTTTGGTTACGTAAAAATCAATGTATCATGATAGAAAGTTATTAAATTATTCAAGTCAAATATCTTTGGTAATTTGATAAAATCACGTGTTTAACATCTTCATAATGTTTTGTTGAAGGTGACATGAAATCACTTTCAATTGTTGTAATGAATTTATGCACGAATTTTTCAACTTCGCGGTATTACATAGACTCCAATTCAGTTGTAAGAATATATTGACACTAGACAATACTAGATCTGCATAAATACAATCAAGTTGATATGGGCCTTCTGGATTGAAAAATTGGCGTAGTAATTTTGAGAAAAACCCGTTTAACGTTGAAAGATTGCATTAGTCAGCCCTTGTAAGGTCAGATTCTATTTCGTTACTAAATGGAGTTTTAACAATTTTTTACATATTTGTAAAAGTATAGGCAATAATAATAATAATAGTAATAAAAAAATTGCTTTTTGATGCATTCATATAGATGTGACCCCTTAAAGTGGCACTTTAAATAAGTAAATAAGCTTCAATTTTTTTTAAAAAACTAGCTTTTCTCAGATCCGTCTCTTAGCCAATAATACCAAAATTTTAAATCATAGAACAAGGCGTACGTTTTAAATTTTCTAAATACGAAAACTATGTTTATAGAGTGTGTACTTAGTGTGTAAAGTCAAAATATGTTTTTATTTAATATTTTAAATAAAATAGCAGAGCGCGTTATTTTTTCTTGATTTCTCTTTAAAAATGATTTAAAAAGCTAGTACTATCCATTATTAGGTGCAAGTAGTAAAACTGTTTTATCAATCAACCAGTCTGTAAATACATTTCTTTAATTTCACTTCACCTGAAATAGATTTGCTGAGTTTCCATCACTTTCTTCGGAGGGCAAATATTTTTTAATCTAGGTCTTTTTATATAATATAATTAATTATAATAAGATAATTGATAAATAACGGGGAGGAAGAGATTAATTTTGTGATAATTTATTTTAATCACCAAAATAACTCGATAACTTTTGGATTCGGTCTCCCATCCCACATCGTTTTAAGGTGCAGGAAATAAAATATTTTGATTTCTTACAGATTAAGATCCATCGAATGATCACAAGAATACTTTCTGATCAAGTTTATTTTCGTTGTTCTATAAATAGCTCCGGTCCGATGTTGTACCAAAGACTGCGGAAAATTTCCGTGCCCTGTGCACCGGAGAGAAAGGATACGGCTACAAGGGATCAACATTCCATCGCGTCATCCCGAACTTCATGTGCCAAGGGGGTGATTTTACTGCCCACAATGGCACCGGTGGCAAGTCCATCTATGGTTCTAAATTCGAAGATGAGAACTTCACTCTGAAGCACACCGAACCCGGCATCTTGTCCATGGCTAATGCTGGGCCCAACACGAACGGGTCCCAGTTCTTCATTACCACCGTGAAAACATCCTGGCTGGATAATCGTCACGTTGTGTTCGGCAAGGTCGTCGAGGGTATTGACATCGTCAAGAAGATTGAGTCCTTCGGAAGCCAATCCGGCAAGACTTCGAAGAGGATCGTCGTCGCTGACTCCGGACAGCTCTAAAGAGTTGTCCTTGCGACCACACCTTCATAAATAACAGAGCTATGATAAATTACATAAATTTCCATTCTTATTAACATCAGGTTACTGAGAACAAGTACGGCCCACGTAATTCAAATACTATTCTAACAAAATGTAAGGTCTAGCAGTTCATAGATTCTTCGCTCGACTTTCCTATTTTTTATTGTAAAAAGTATAGTTTACAGTTAATATTCTTTTGTAC
This sequence comes from Philonicus albiceps, assembly GCA_963969385.1. Lineage (NCBI taxonomy): Eukaryota > Metazoa > Arthropoda > Insecta > Diptera > Asilidae > Philonicus > Philonicus albiceps. Next base: position 27,353,941 of record OZ017774.1, read on the forward strand.
TGAACTGTGCAGAATCTTTGCCAGAGGGCTAGGTATGTTTGGTTGAATTCGATATTTAACGTAAATTTACCGGTTTCAGTTAGCTACAGTTGCCCTTTGATAACCTTAATAACATGCAGTGCATTTCAACTTCTTTTTTTTTTCAATCTTTATGGACTTAGATTTACAAAAGACATTGAAGGAGAAGTAAATAAAATTTTAGAAGAATTTTCCAAGTATTTCATTAATTTCTATGTGTTCAATGTGTACAAGCTGTGTTTCAATAAATGCGATGATTCCAGAAATCCGTCTGTAACCATCTTTCGATTTTGGAACTCGGCCCCCAATAAACTGCACACTTATGTAAGTATGTTAAGTATGTTCAAAATTTTCGAAATTTACAAGCCGTGAAGTGCTCCCCAGCGCACGCACACATCTATAGATATAGTGGTCTAAATTTTCAAGTAAGTGCCCAAAAGTTGTATGGCGAACGAAAAATTTGTAAATTAAAAGTTATATCAAAAAATAACTTTCACTCACGATTAGCCTAAGAAGTTGTCCTTTTGACTCGCGATACATTCTACCGCGTCTTCAAACAAATTACGTAAAATGTTTGAATTCAAATCCAAGTCAACAGGACAAACGAGCTCCAGACCACTTGCAAAGTATGCGGTGGGAGAATATTTGGTTTCGAAGAATCGAAAAATTACTGCGCTTTCGCCAGAAAGAAATATTTTTTCCTTATACAGAATGAAAGTCCCTATGGTTTTTGTGATTATAATTTTATAGAACTGAAATGTTCCTACAATACAAAAAATCTAGTTTGATTGAATTTTTCGGGAGATTTCATTTCCCCCCTAATCGATTTGGTCGCGATCTACCAGATCACTTACGCACACATGAAAAAACCCAGTTCACTGTTGCTAAATATTGAACGTTTTGGTATAGTTGATATAACAATTTAAAAAATGTTCCGGCAGCTACATGGGTGTATGATATGGTGACTTTGATGTTTTAAAATAATTTGTTACATGGATCAATAATTTTTGATAATTTTTTTTTTTATATTTTTATTTAATGCTTTTCGTTTTTTTTTCAGATAAAAAATAATATTAGAAATATATATTCTGTCCCGAGACCTTATTAAATTATACTATTAGTTGCGGAATGCTGGTGATTACTTTTCCCCTTTCAAACGCTGTACAAAAACCCTTAAAATCGATGTCTTGCTACAATCCAAGATTACAGAATAATCATTTGCAATAGGCAATTGGTGATAATTGCATAAATTTACGAAAAGTAACTCCGAAAGAGGACTGCGCTTCTGAGCTTTTTCGTTCTAAGCCATACAGAGAAAAGGGTTAGGAGTTTTAAACTTGTATTACTCGCGTAAAATAATGGGAATAAAAAGGTTCGAATTTTAAACGGGACTAAGAGGTGCATACAGCCTGTATATATTGAAAAATATTCAAAACTCATCAGACGTGTTTTTTTCGGAATCACTTGGGGCGCAAAAATTCACTTCTATTGCGGTTGAACAGCTCCAAACATTGCTCTGAAGCTGAAGCGTCGACACGTTCTTGTTTTTCGTCGATTATGAGCTATCGCGGCACCCACTTAGCTTTCGCGGCACCCACTTAGCTTTCGCATACCCAAATATTCATGAACAATATGTCCAACACGTTCATTTGATATCTTTAGAGTGTCAGCTATACAAATCAACCTCAAATTACGATTTTCCAAAATCATTTTGTGGATTTTTTTGATGTTTTCGTCCGTAACAGCCTCTTTTGGACATCCACTGTGTTCATCGTCTTCGGTGCTCATATGGCCTGTACGGACCACTTACGAATGGTTGCTTTGCCTGGCGCAGAGTCCTAACTAAAAATGATATGGATTTAATTCTAGTGGCGCCATTTCATAGAAACGATACGAACTTTTCAGCCCAACTGCTACAATATTCAGATCGATTGCGGATTATTTGGTTGAATCAATGTAAAAACTCCAATGAGTTTCCTATTTGAATTAGAAAGTTTTTTATACAAGTATTCTTTTAACCCGTCCTATGTTGGGAAATCTGCAAGTTAATTTTACCCTCTCCGACGTGCTGAAACTTTGAAAACATATTTAAATCTGATGATAATGCAAGATTATTGAGCTGGTTTTGATAATAATGCCTGACAGTAATTACATTTTTTATTTAAAACAAATAAAAGTTGTTTGTGTTTTTACTTTAATATCTTGTTACTATTGTAGTTCAAATCGACGTACTCTGGGTTTTTTTTTTTTTGCAGAACGTGTTCGTGAAATTCTTCACTTTTAACGTCTTTAAGCTGTTTTTACTCCAGATCGAAGTGAAACTCAGAAATGTTCATTTTCCTATAAATGCAGTACATCATAATTATGGAATTTTCGACAATTATTTAAATATTTATCACGAACATTTTACAATTTCCTGGGGATTTATTGATTACCCTGTGTATAATTTTGATGATACAACTTGAAAGTTTTCTAAGAAGCTTTTTGTAAATGTTTGAAAGTGGAGGTTTTCTCCAAAGTAGTTTTTGGATATTGACATGTAGGTGGCGCCTTTCCGTAAGAAATTTGAAATATTTAAGTATTTAACTTTAAAGTGTTCTTTTAAAATATACTTGGCGTCTTTTGGCAATTCAATGCGCTCTTGGGCGTTTATGTAAAAATGTTTCGGCGGTTGCTTCTATTTTGTGCGATATTATTTCTAATGGAAACCAAAGTTTAAATCATAAATTTAGTAAAAGAAGGTCAATCAAAATTTGTTCTAAATGAAAATTTGTTAATGGGGGGGTAAATTGTGACCAGTTGTTTTTTCGAGAGGAAACAACCACACTGGAGTTTTTTGTGTTGAAATAATTTGGAAAGCTATGGAAAGATTGTAAAATAGTAAAAAAAAATATATTATTATGCGATACAGGTCCAAAGGGTGGTAAAAAAAAATTGGCAGGTATAGGGACTGCCGATAGTGAGAACTTTTGATTTGAATTTGAAATTTCATAATGTTTGAATTAAAATTATTAACATCAATCTGGTTTTCACATCTACATACAAGATTATGACAAAATATAAATACAATTCAATTGAAATAACAATTAATATGCAATCATATGATTAATGGATAGTATTTGTATTTACATAAATTTCAAGGTACTTGTTCTTTTATCTCTATTTCGCTAACTTTATTTTGGAGTTTTCTCTTTCTTTCAATTTCATCAGATTTTTCCCCTTGATCTTTATCATTATTCGAGGAAACAGATATTTAAAATAACCCTAATTCCATGACAATATTTATTCGTAAATTTCTAATAATAAAATCGAATGATATAAAATTGTAGGTTGGAGGGAAAGTTCTGTCGTATTTTAAATAGGCAGGTAATTTTTCTTGTTGGAAAATAATCCACATTTAACAAGTCGAGAAATTGCAGAAGAGTTTGGCATTCATCATACAACTGTTGGAGATCACATTAAATCTCTTGGGTTTGTGTTAAAGCAAAAAGTGTTTGGGTTCCACATGAATTAACGGAAAAGAATTTGTCTGATAGTGTAAGAATGTGTTCATCACATCTTAGATTAGACACAATGTGGAGCCGTTTTTGGACAAGCTGGTTACTGGAGATGAAAAGTGGATTCTTTACGAGAATATTAAGAGAAAAAAATCTTACTGCAAACCAGGAACATCATCAGCAACAGTTCCAAAACCAAGTATCCATCAACGAAAAGTACTGCTTTGTTTGTGGTGGGACAGGAAAGGTACAGTGTACTACGAGTTGCTGAAACAAGGAACAACCATTAACGCGGATCTGTACTGCAATCAGCTGGATAAATTGCATGCAGCTATCAAAGAAAAAAGCCCTGCATTAGCGTGTAGAAAAGGAATAGTGTGATAATGCTCGACCGCATGCTGCAATGGAGACACAACAAAAACTGAATGCGTTAGGATGGGAAGTCCTTAGTCACCCACCGTATTCACCTGACATTGCACCATCTGATTATTACATGTTCAGATCTCTGCAAAATTATCTAACGGGAAAAAATTCAAGTCTTTTGAAAGTGTTTCTAAGGCAGTTGCTGACTATTTTAACTCCAAGGACGAGAACTTCTACAAAACAGGAATTCACAGGTTACCTGAAAGATGGAGATGCATACATAGCGTGGCTGAGATTTTACCGCGCTTTTAAAAATGCGTGATAAAAAATGCTGCACAATATTCTCTATACTGTAACTGTTGTAGATGAGAATATTTTGCTACCTATTTTTGTCTCTTTCGTTCTTATTGGCATTTAGATAAGGCATGGGAAGCAGTAGTTAATTTCTGGTTCATCTAATGGGAAAATGTTCTCGACGCATATGGGTTAGAGCTTTGGGCTGTATAGAGAGTGTCATATCTTGTTATTTAAATAAACTTTAAAGTCATCCTAGCAAAGTGTGGCAAAGGAGGCAAGCCTCAGGTTACCTCTGATCGGTCCATGAGCAAAATTGGCACCGAACAGGAAAGGAAAGTGCCTTAACAGAAGTGTGCGACGCGGTCTATTGTATCGCTGCGATGAGTTGCCATATGAGCCAGCTTTTGGAAAACTAATTTTTAAGAAATAGTGTCTTTTTATTCAAAGCAATTAATTTTTATTCAATGAAAATAACCTTTTTGAGGACATTTTGTGATATTCTTCAATTTTTATTAAAAACTGCTTAATTGTGATCTTTACTCGCGTAAATAGGGTTGGCTAATTCGTTTACGAAATAAAATTTTGAAAAGTTCCAGTTAATCCATGAATTTCTGATAACAAGAACAAATTAAAAAAGGTGACTAGAAGTAGCATTATCAACTAACTTTTTGCGATATAATTTTCTATAATGACTTAATTTATAACCCGCAGAAATATTAACCCTTGGAACGGTTTTTCTTGAATTTCTAACATTACTAAGTTTGAATATACCTATTTCTTTTTTTGCCAGTAAAATATTGAGCAATCTTAATCTCATAATTTTATTTTTATTAATTTATATTGTACTTTAGAAAATAATAAATAAAAAAAAAATTCCTAACAATTTAAAACTAGAAAAATATTTTTCTAGCAATTAATATGTAAAAAATTACTATTCCTGGCTAACATAGACTCGCAAATTTTCTGTTTCCCTGCCTAAGAGACCACAAGTCAAATTCAAAATTCCTTTTTCTATATTTTAAATTCTATAAAAAAGATTGCTCGAAGGGGTTTACGATAGTATTCAATGATATTTAACTTTTTTTAAAATGGAACAATGTTTACAAACGTGTTTCAATGCGAGTAAACCCTTGAGTACATATTTTGTAATTATTGAATATGCCTCTTAAACGACCAAAAAATAATAAAAAGAGTTAATAATAAGTTTCAAACCAACAATTAATCGGATTTTAAGGCGTATTCTCCATTTTTGGGAACAAAATATCAATTATAATATTTGGTTTTAAGTGATTATTCATCTTTAGTTTTTCTAGAATACGTTTTTGAAATAACTTTTGACAAAATCGAAAAACCTTCAATATTTATAGAGCGAGTACGGATCAGAAATATGTACAATATATAGGTATGTATTCTCAAAGATCTCTAACTCCAGAATTAATTGAGCAAATTTGAAAAGTATAACTTCTATCGTTTACCAATTGCCTAATAAAAACTATGTGAAATATTCTTAAAAGCTTAACAAGTATTTCAGTAAAAATAAAATAAATTATTTTATTATATGTTAAAAATAAAAAAAAATTCCTGAATTCCTTATTTTTCACAATTCTAAATGAACGAGAAATTTTATGGTCAAATGCTGTTTAAATTCTCAGACCTCAACAGACTATCACAGACTATATAATTAGGTCTTAACATTTTGGGAATATACTTGGCTTCTACACCATAGACATTTTGTAAAGTTAGTGAATCATACTTGAAAAGAAGCATAAGATAAAATACAATTAATAAAGTGTAAATGTAATTGTAATTGTAAATTGAGAATTTAAAATGTATATTTTAAAGTTCAGAAGTAAAAAATGGAAATTTTAATCGATATATGTGTAATAAAAGTTAATAGAATTAAAATATTGAAATAACCATAAGTGGAAATTAACTTTTTGTAGAATAAGTCAACAAATCACGTATTCGACCGTTGCCTTCCACAATCAACGTTTTCGTTGGGAAAAAGGAAATCCGATAGGATCTCTGGCTTGAAAACAATGGAGGAACCAAGCCAAGAGCAAACAATGAAACTTGCCCAAACTCTAACTAACTTAATTTCCCAAATTGGACGAGATTTTAATTAAATTTCAGGGGTGCACCTCTGATGATTTTGCGTGTAATTAAATTGAACAGGTTTTCTGCAAGTAGTGGTCCATGGCAAACAAATAGAACGAAACTGGGAAGCAATTTATTATCGACATTAAGGAAGAAATAACCGTCATCCAATTGGTGCTGGAGTCTAACACGCGGGTAATTTAGGATTATTTGGTTGATTCGGGAAAATTAAAGGTAATAACGAATGACGAATTTAAGTCTTCAGGGGAAGATGAGGAAGCAAGGTGCTGCTCATTGTTTTGGTCTAGTTATTGTTAAAACTTAAAGGTTTCGAAATAAACATTTTATTATTACGTGCAAAGTGTACAGTGGTATTTTACGATTGTCAAGAATTGACTATATGGTAAGTGTTACATTGGATAGCACGAAGCATTTTTATATATTTTTTGAAGGTTATTTTAAAGCAGATATAATTACATCGCTTAAAGCAAACTCTGCTAAAAAAGGCAAAACGAACTTTGCCAGAAGCAAGTGATTTTTCTGGCACATTGGAACAAATAAGCCCTCAGATTTTTGCCGACTCAATAAAATGTTTTGTTTGCTTTAATTCATTAAGAACACAAAGGGCAAAATCTCTACGGAAATTTATGCTTGTTACCTGTGTCAAAACGGTATCATGTGGCGAGGGCTACATGCGAGGAGAGATGAAACAATAAGGGCCTCCTGGGCGGTTCTCCGAATCCCCACAGCATAAGATTCAGTCGTGGGTGGGGCGATTATTTTACGTTTTAATTCCCAAAAAATAAATAATGCTTTTGGTAAAAAAATGAAATTATTCTCTCGTGAATCTTGAATGATGAGATTCCCCCGAATATTATTTTTCTCGCTATTTTCTGCGAAATATCACCTCTTAAGTATTATTTTTCTTCTAGAAAACAAAACATGATACACTAAAAGCAAAAAATAATATAATAAATTTATTATTAGTAAAATGCGCGTTCTACAACAAAAATATTATAATAAATACAAAGTGATTTTACTAAATTCATTGTGTAATTCGAACTGTAGTGTTTAGAAAGAATGTTTTCTAATTCCAAGCATATCTATATTCTTCTAATTTTTTTTTGAACGTGGTCTTTAAACACAATGCTTCGTAGTTTTAAACTTATTTTTTGCAATTTCCAGAAGAGTTTTTATATATCTAATACTCAAATCAATTGTTGCTAGTTTTCTTTTTGTAATTAAAGTAAGTTACTTAGTCATTATAATTCTTTTTACTTGTATGCCATCACTACTAAGTTCATTCATTTTCTATACAAACTCGTTAATATTAGAACTTGGTTTCTGCATGTATTTGAGCTATTTATATAGTGTTCCGGAAAAACATAAGACTACACTGGCATATTTAAAAATCTCAGCTTCTGTAATTTGAGAATCTGTGTTTGACGCATGAAAGCACTAATAAAAACATATAATACAGATATAAGATTTCTATAACCTCTTATAACAACAATATTTTGTTCAGAAAGAAAAAAAAGGATTGGATGAAAGTAAGATTTCAGATGGAAGTACTTCTTAACTTTTCTCAAATGGTCAAGTGAAAGTATGACGACTTCCTGTGGAATAAAATGTGCCATGCTGTGCTCAACTATGTTGTCGTATGGCCTTATAAACTTAGATTTTATAGCTGGGACAGTAGATGTGAATATTTTGGAAATGTAGATATACCTTTTTTGGAGGACGAAATGCCAGTGGGAAGTCCTGTTTTTATTATGAACAGCTGTCGAATTAATAAAATGTTATTTTTGTATTATTCATACCAAGTTTCATATTTATCAATTAAACATTTATAAATTATTAAGGTTTTCAAAATTTCAGGGCAGTCTTAATTTTTTGTACAATATTTTATATGCATATGTGTATGTTAAAGAGTATACAGATAATAATTATAGAGCTTATTACTACTATAATATGCAAATAGAAAGAATTATAATAACTCTAGCTGACATGCTTTAACTACTACTTAAAAGAAAACTAGAAAATACTATGCAAGTATCATACTACGCAAAATAGAGCTAATTTTTTACTAATAATAGTAACAAAAAAAATATAAATTCTATATGTAAATTAAGTATTACTGCAAAAGTAAAATACTATAAGTTAGAGTTAAGATCTCGCAAAAGCACACGAAATATTTCGAGCCCTTTCTCCCCTCTACTATATATCCGAGGTCAGTTGCATTACAGGACTAAATTTGAAGGAGGTTTAAGGTTACCCAAAAGATGCTGCATTCCAAATTTCATACGTGTGGGTTAAATAATTCCTGTTAGATATGAGTGTCCATAAATAGCGCACTCACTAATTGACTGATTTATCATCATAAATCTAGGGTACTTCCAATTGATCTAGATCAACTTCTGACGAGAAGTTGGTTTATTTTTTACGTAAAGTTTTTGGTGGAATGAGACATGTACGAACCTTATAAAGGTTAGTAAAATTAATTTATGAAAATTTTAGGAACCTTATTAAGGAATTTTTATCCAAAAAGGGTTTTTGCAAGCACTTTTTGATTCGATTGGGTCGTTTTCTATGATAGGGCCCCTACATTTACAAGTAGTATGATAGTTTGAGAAATGTAGTTTGAATACTATGACCGTTGAGTCAAATATCTACGAAAAATTACATTACAATTGCGAAGAAGAAATTAAAACTTACTCCATATAAACCATAAATATGGATGAGTTTTCAAAAATTCACCAGGGAAATTCTAATGTTGGGTTTTCGAAGTTAAGTATTTTCGCGCTGTATTTTGCAACTGGTTTGGGGCCAGCTGTTTCTGTTGAGTTAGATTTCAAGTCAAACATTTTACATATTTTATTTGAAGAGGTGATGAGGACTTCTATGTGTAATTGTTAATGTATTTGGAAGCTATTACGATTTTTTTTTGATTTTTATGTCGTCGGTCCAAAGATTGAAAGGAATTTGTTTTGAAATTCAGGCCATTTTCCTGTATAGGTGTGTACATGAGCCGAATCATTTCATAACTTTTAAATGTTGAATATTTTTAAAGGATGTTGGAATTTATATGTGTATATATTATAGAAGTCTGGTAAAAATGTGAGCAAAATGAGGTTGGAACATTATTCATAAGTTGATCAAGGCCCATGTCCCAAATTTGCCTTGAATAAAATTTACAACTGCAACAGTTCGATTCATCGCAGGGTTTAGATTTATAATGTTATGTCGAAATGCGTTCATATTCCCTTAAGCGATTTCTTGTTGGAGATTAATCGTTGGCGTTGGTGTTTTGAAAATATGGCAATAAAAATATATTGGGAATGTTTGAACGCATGTATGTATAACTGACTGCACAAATTATGCTTAGGGCACAAATAGGTACATATGTGTTATAAATATATAGCTATGTATTTCTCTGTATCAATAGTATACATGCCTGTTGAATGAACGTAGCATGTCTGATTGTAGTGTTTGTATCCTTCGTATAACGACTTGAAATTAACAGTGCTTCTAAAATAATTTTATCAATAACCTCAAAGCTTGCTGAACATGAAACAGAAACCCCCAACATGATGACACCAAGAGAAAAGGGTACTTCGTTGATGTAATTAATTTATTGATTTTCCATAAATAGCCTGAACGTGCTTCGTTCTATAGCAAAACTTTCTCTCGGCAGAAGAACTAAATAAAAATGACTTGACATTGCAGCGCACGAATGGATTTCCCTCAGGATTTTCTCTACAAGGAGATAAAGAAAATGAGAAAAGGAAAGGGAATTTTTACTGTTTAACTTTCGGAAAATGGAAAAATCCCAAGAGCTGACATCTTTTGAGACAAGGCAGAAAGATGCGCAGCCTGGAGGATATGCGGAGGGCTGTGTGATGGATATATGTGTACATATATACGTAAACATAAGCAGATATGTGTCCTGAATTAAAGCAGAATGTGCCGGGATATGCAAGTAATTCAATTTGGTTCCGGTCTCGAAGATATTTTTCATTTATGGTATATGGATTGTCTAATTATAAGTTACATTTAAGGGATTTAACTTTCGAGTTTAATCGGTTGAAAGTTAAAAATAGTACATATTTTGGCAATTGCTTTTAAAAGAGCTTTAATGGGAATCTAATGGTCTATTTGGAAACATGTTATGTATAAGAGCTCGAAGTTCTAACATAGTCCAGCCAAATAGTAGTTATACCGTGATATTGGTTAGGCAGTAGTTCTATTTTTTGGAATATGTTGGGGAGATGGCTATGAGGTTTTAAGTCTGCTTTTAGTTCTCCAGTCCCCATTTGGCCGCCATATTGAAAATAACTAATTAATCTTTGGCTATATTTCTCTTTTATTAATATGTTTCCCACCTAAAATAAATAATAAAAATGTTATAAGATCAAATACTAATAGTACTGCCCGATAACTAAAAAAGCACAATCTAGCTCCGTTTGAAATTATAAAATCACTTTTTGTGTACGAATTGAAATAAAAATTTGTTAAACAATTATGGACAGACATAGATTTCATTTTTCAAGTACCTATACTTCCCCGTTTCTTTTCTTTTTATCAACAAATGTTGGATTTTGGAATAGCTGCAGAAAATCTAATTGTGGTCTGGTCAATGCCTTAATCATTTCGGGCTTATAGTTTTGTAAAAAAGCTCTTTATAATATTTTAGTCAGATTCACGGTTACAGAGATATATAGCTACCAAAACCTTTTGATAACAAGTCATCATCAAGCATCCGAATAGTAATTTACAACCCCGAAGACTAAAAACACAAAATATTGAAATTGGTCATTTTAATGAAATATTTCAGTCAACTTTAACCGATATAAATGATATAAAAATTTCACATTTGATTACATACACACTTGTATTTTAATTAAAATCAAAGGATATAAAAATAGGTGCATTTTATGAGTTCTTTACCCCTCAAAAGGTTCACTATCGCAGTACGTAAATTTTCAATCGCGTATATTTACAAAATAATTTTTCGATCGCAGCACCAAACGATGGAGAAAATGGATATGTGTATAAATAATAAAAAAATAAATAGGTTTCAAATAAGGGGATACAATAGGAATACTATTGGGTGTGCCTTACCCAGAACGCCTTCTGAGGGTTAAAAGTAAATTAATATTAATGAAGCTATTTTCATGGATTTGTTATACTTGTATTTTCTTTAAACATCGATAATGCATTGTAATTAGAAGCATTGGTAACACAATTTTGAACTCGTAAAAGAGATGCAAATATTTTTTGAATATGTAATTTTATTGCAAGCTTTGTTCTTTTGAAGTTTTTTCAAAATTATGAAATATGTCAATACTATGATTTCTCTCAATTTAGAAACATATTTCTTAAAAAGATCTCTTTAGTTGTAGTGCTCGCTGAACTAAGTTTATCATCCTAATATGAGACATAATTTGAACTATATCTAACTTTTTCCACCTTTGTAGCATAACGAACAATCGTAGCCTAAAATAACAACTACACTAGCCAATTGCTATGCATATCGCAGTGTTCTGGATTTTAACAATAATATAAATAACTTTTTTTTAAGAGCGTCTAAGAGTTACATTTACTTACAAAAGAATAATGGGTAAATAAAGACATAGTTTATAGAGATTTAGGTATACTTTGAATGCAATAAACTGTAGAAAAACGTTTAAGTAAAAAGCTGAAAACAAATCCATCCATTTTATCATTGAAGTCAGAGACCCTCCATAGAATTCTTTCTTTCCAAGTGTATTCTTAAATATTTTTCCCTTCTTAATATTAAATAACAATAAAATCAAAAGCCTTCCTGACGACGATAGGTTGTTATTTTGGAAACTAAGTGAGAGTATTTCGGGAGTTTAGGAGGTACTCATATAAAACTTTTTGGGAAGATAGCGGTCGTCTGTTTAAACTTAAAATATTTAGTAATTTACTTGGAGATGAACCCCTTAAAAAACTCTGTCCGAAGGGTTGAAATTCTTTTCCTTTTTGTTTTTTTTCTTGAATAATGGAAATTAATGACAATGAGATAGAAAAACGTAAAGACATTGAAGGATTGAATTGATTAATTTGGTTGAAATTTTGCTGGCATATCTTTATTGGAGAGCACATTTTAATTAGAATAAAATATTTCATTTATTTTAAACTGTTAGTTACATATAAGCATAGGCAATAAAGTTTACTAAAATGTTGATAATGGAATGATTTGAATCGCAAAAGAGGCATTACATATCTCACGGTAAAAAAATTCCAAAATATAAAAGTTAAGTTAAGTTTTACGGAAGATTTAAAAATGAAACATCAAAGCGAATTGTATTTGATTTTAGAAATACTTTTCAGAGCTGAACAACCCTTAATGTTATTTTATATATATAATGTTTGTAACATTGCTTATATTCATATCTATAATAAGCCGGTTGTTATTTCATGTAACCTATTTATTTTGTACTAATAATGCTCACGCTGCCTTTTAAAAGACATGAAACAATAACCGGCATAATTAAATAATTCCAATAAGGTATTTATTTGCTTAGTTTTAAGGCATTATTATTATAAATACATATACGCACGATCTTGTAGATAAATTTAGTATTTAAAGAAACTTTGAGTATTATACTTTGTCCAATTTATATATATAAATATTGATTTTTAGTTCTGGGTTTTACTATGTAATGTTTTAAAATCAATATATGTAAATATTATAAATGTGAAAGTGAGCTTGATGGAAGATTTTCACAGTGAATTTGGCACAGAAGCGAATAGAAGTGAAATAAATAATAATAATAATAATAGTTTTAGAAAATATATAAATAAATAAGAAACTGCACAAATGGTGTCCGTTTAACAAACATTTTGCAACAAAATAGAACGCAAATATAAAAAACGAATGTAATTTTTAACTAATAATTTACTAAAATGAATAAAGAAATACACAAATAGACGAATAGACTTGTTTAAAAGGAGATTGTTTCCATTTTCTTTTCCTATAATACTCGAGTTGAAATTTTAGTTCTGCTTTGGTAGCACTATCTCCTATTAGATACTATTCAGTATTACAGTTTCTAGTTTTATCCTCTAATACCTCGTCCTTTTCTTATTTTGCTACTGTCAATGCCTTCAGCTCTTACTTTGAAGCTTTTGCTCCTCCCTCTCGAAGGAGGTGGATGTAGTAAAGTAGGTCTAAATTCCAAAATAAGGTACTACTTTGCACCTTTTACTCTTAACTCTTGAAGGAGATGAAGGTAAAATGGGTTTAAAATCAATGTAAAATTAGATCTTACTGAGCGCCTAAAAATGGCATAAATTTCCCTTTATCACTTTTCGATAATGACATTATAAAGAAGACACTATAAATTTTTGTACAATAGTAAGTATATGAATATTCATTTTTAGGGTTTCGTACATCTTAATGTAAAAACGGAACCCTTACAGGATCATTTGAGTGTCTGTCTGTCTGTCTGCCTGTCACTGTCCATTTGCTTCGAATGTATTGTATTGATTAAGTTGAAATTTGATACATACATATATGAATTTCTGTAACCCTAATATGGACGTGTAACGTAAATAAATAATTTTTGAAAATAGGGGTCACTTTTGGGGGGCAAATATAAAAATTAAAAAAAAAAAGTTTTGCAAACTGTACCGTGACATATCAAATGAAAGGATTTGTTGTGAGGGTCTCAATTATATTTTTGTTTTTTTATAATTTTAATATAAATAGTTTTAAAATTAATTAAGAAAATAGATGAAAATTGACTATTCTTCACCCCTTATCTCCGAAACTACTGAGCATTTGAAAAAAAATACAGAAAATAGCAGCTGTTTTTTAATTTAGGTGGGATAGCGTCCAATTCTATCTTGAGGCAGGGCTTCAACCACTGAAGCAGACTTGCACTTACTTGCACAGCATTTTCGTCACACGACTTTAACTAATTTATTATTTATTTAATAAAAAAAAACAACTACCCGCATAATACTTATCTATAGTTTTGAATAATGATCGTTAACTGTTAGAAATCTATAGTATACACTTAGGGATATGGCTGTATTCAATTGAGTACGGTGACTTTTAATGGGTTAATTTGTCTAGCAACATTTATTCTTTCTAAAAATGAATTAAAATTAACAAGCGAATTTATATGTTATGCTCTCTATAAATGAATTGGTTAAAGCAATCGCGAAATTGTACATGTTCACTGATATACTCGTATATAGTTATTAATATACCTCTGGTTAAACTATGGGTATATTTATAACTAAAAGAGTGAAAATTCTCTATTTCGCAATTTAATTTTAGAGAGAATAAATTGCAGTATAATTACTATATAGGATAGCCTCAAATGAGGGCCTGCGTCCTTTTTTGCTCATAAGAAAGGAAATTTGTCATTTTTAAGCGCTGAGTAAAATCTAATTTTACATTGAATTTAAACTTATTTTACCACCTTCACCTCCTCTGAGAGGAGGGATTAAAACGTAAGGGAGTAGTTTGAATATTTCAACTTGGGCCAATGATATTTCTAGGTAGTAAACCTAAGTTAGGTTTGTTAAACTGGCGGTCCCGGACACAAACACTCGGCAAAAAAAGTAAAAATAAAAATTTTTTTTATGAAGATAAGCTTTTAAAAATAAACACTACTACTCTTCATGAACTTCAAGCCGTAATAGCTGCCACTGTCGAGATGTGTACAAACGTATATTTTTCGAATTTTATTACAGCAAGGCATTTGGGCTATTGTCTTTATCTTGATCGTTGTTTTAAAGATATTTGTGTTATTATCTTTTATAATTTATTTAAAAATATGTAAGTTTGTGTAGTTCTAGTTAGTTGAACTTTTAAAAATGTATAGAAGGAGGATAAATAGGGATGCACATTAAATAAAATAAATGTTTAATTCAAAACAATACCATACCAGTAAAATATTGAGTTGGATTTATCTAACTAGGTGCTTCAATTCCTTTTTATTTCAGAAAGTAATGTTAAGTAAATTTGGAAATGTAATGCTGTCCGCGTAATCTAATTAGTCATTATAAATAACCTGTTTACTTAAACGAATTTGACAGACCTGACTTACACCATTCGTTTATATGTAGGAGTACAGTTTTATTATGTTGTTTTTAATTTTATATTAAATTGCAATCTCCTATCTAGAGAGTTGAAAAAGTTATCGATCGCGAAGGATTTATTAATTACGATTGCAATGGCATGCACATCATATAATTTCTGAACTTCGGAGAAATTATAATATAATAAAACTTTACCATGGAAATATTAACAGCTATTTTCCGAACTATTGAGTTCTAGTTCACATCATTTCTTACTGATGTAAATTTTCCTCCATAGCTCATGATTATATAAAACTATTTTTTCAATTACTTCTTCATTTAGATAGATATACATAAGGGTATCCTTCCGAAGTGGAGTTACATGGGAAACATATCAAGTTAATTGAAATATCCACATCAAAACTAAGTTTCCTGGCAGATTTACCAGCTTGCCCCCTAAGGGCAATCTGATTAAATTCTACCACCGAATTATTAAAATTGAATTTAAACCGCAGGTAAGTAGCCGTCGAGTATCCGATCGAGTAGGAGCTCCTGTAATAGCTTTATAATTTTGAAACTTGCCTTAATGGTACTTTTAGAGACTTGAAGTTAAATCTAATTAATCCTTCTTGGTGGCACTTCTGAAGCAGCCTATTCCATTGAATGTAAGAATGTTACAAGTTTACCAAATTCGTGGAAAACTACTTACAAGAGGAAATTAGGTATGCACTCTTTGTCCATTTTATCCACTTGGCCATGGCGATAGTGAAAGAGCTAACAAGGTTACAAGAACCCTCGCTCAAAAATGGGGCTCCTTCTAGTCTTGTTAAGCTTTGAGAGTTTTGCCATTTTCGTTTGTTTGCAAAAAGACGTGGCATAGTAACTGGCGAGTTTGGAACTGTAAAGGGACTGAATAATACTTCAGATCTTCAGTAATAGGCTTGTTTGTTTGGTAAATTATTTTTTAAATGGATATGCTATGCGATGTGACGATTGTTGGAATATCTTGACTTTAAAGGCTTTGAAACTGAATTTATTCGATTTTTGGTTAATATCCATCGACTTACCAAAATGGTTCCATAAATTATATTTATGGATGCATAAACTAAATTGTTAACTGTTAATGAACGACACCTTAATAAATATTTGATTTAATAAATTTATGCAAGATTAGTCACACTTTTAATTAAATTTACTTAAATGCATTGAGAATTGGTATCTCAGTTGCTAAGAGCATCAATTCCAGTTGCTTTTTGAAAATGTTCACAAATAGTTTCAGAAATGCAGAAAATTTATGAAGAAGATGTTGTAACGCTGTTGATCAAATTGTTAAGTTGCGCTGCTTTAAATTTTGTTGTTCTAATGAAATTTTCTATGTGGACGCAATTTCTTTCTTTCTTTCTATCGAAAAACAAGGCACACAACGAGTGGTATAAAATATTTAAAGATTGCCGCGAAATGATTGGACTTGCCTATTCTTTGACATCATATACCCAAGAAAATATCAGATAAGTGAGGAAAATTATGCTTTTCAACCATAGCATACTTACGTCGACATTTTGTGCATGAAATGGTTCACACCTTGACTCGTTTCAGATTTTATGGATATAAATTCTCATCATGATAATGCTCTGTCGCATACATCCCGTTTGGTTCGTGAATTTTTGGCCAAATATTCTGCGACAATCATCGACCGAGTACCTTGCTCTCCAGATATAACCCTTTTATGTTTCCACGATTTAAATTGCCGTTCCGGGGAAACGGTTTTCAGTCCATAGAGATAATAAAACAAAATTTAGTTATGGCTATAAAAGCCATCCATACAATGGCCTATGAGAAAAAACGTTTATTACGTTTACTACTAGATATTCCAACTTAACTATATCTAATTTTTATTCGCGGATTTCAGAATGGACCCAAGATGGGGGTATTTTAAATTTAAAGGGATTGATCATGAAAATTGGTACTCGTATATGGAGGTTTTAGGAGATATTCAGTGCGACCCATTATGACGATAAAAAAATTACGAAATTCAACAAATTTAAGTATATTTGAGGACATTTATTTTGCGAATTTACTATCAAAATTTGGAAATTCAAAATGGATTTTAAAACTCAAGGTATTTGAATGAAAACAGATGTATTCATAATTCGGTAATACTATAAAAATAATATAATATAAAAATTTGGAAATTGAACAGGGCGGACGAGACGGACGGATAAGGCACCACGATTTTACGAATTTGGTGAAATTAAGTTAAGTTACGTACTAATGGTATATATTTAATACTTAATAATATAAATATATATGTATATAATGAAGAGGTAGTAAATATTTCCGATGTGGATCGTGGTATCAAAATCAGTTTTGTACTATGGTTCTACATACGTACATATGTATATAACTTCCATAGATTTTAGTAATAATTTTAAACTGGGGGAAGTATCACTTCATAATTTGAGAAGTTTTAACAACTAAATAATGCTATTGTACATTGGGTGAATATCACAACAGGCTTCCTTTAACGTGAAAGGCGTGTGCCTTTTGCAGCCTCCTTAACCTACACCGAGTGAAATTGGGCTATTAAACTAGTCCTTTGCAAATACGTATATATTAAAGCTCAAGTTTATCCAGAAGAAGTAGTTTTTCATTTTAATATATAATCTAGTTATTTATAAGATTTTGTACTACTGTTACTTATCTATCACATCTTGTGGAAAAAGTAAGCATTTCGAAAAATTGAACACCCTTGGATTTTATTGTGGTCTATATATGCAATATTACGTCTAATATATATATGTTTTAAATGTATGTATGTAAAGATATTTAAAGAAATTATGGCATTAACTTTCTTGACAAACAATTTTAAAAAAAACGTTATCCGGGTTAAAATGACCCCGTTAGTAAATCTCTGGTGTTAAAGACATAAACATTGGAAGCTGTAGTAACCCTCGTTACGCGTAATATATTTTTAAAAGCGATTTTTCTTGCTCTGCTGATCAATAGTGATTATTGGTTAATAAAGCAAACTGCTTTTATTTTGTACATATATAGGTATGCTTCCTTTTTTCATTTAATTAGAGTTGTGTCCGAAATATGTCTTGTTTGATAGTACAGGACCTTTCCCTTGAGCGTTCAGTGTATATCTTTCCTAATCAGAAAATCGTTGTACACGATAGCTGAGATGAATCAATATACAGAAAGTGCGTTCAGTTCGTCTGTCGTATTGATTTATTTCGCACCCACGTTTCAGGCTCGGTGAGTCGACATTTTGTCAAGTCCTCTTTTTTCGGAATAATTTAGCCTATGCCTCCCGGAGACTTTTCCTGTTCTTTTTTACCTTTCTGTCATGTCGGGTGCAGGTCACACCAACATAGTGAACGGGAACCACCTCATCATGGACATTTTAATCTGCAAAGCGCGAGGGGTATTATTTGCCCAAAAAAAAAAATAAAATAAAAAATAAATAAATAAATAAATAAAAATAAAAAACCTTTTTCATCTTATAAATTTTCTTCTTCTGCTGTTGACCCCATCTCCGGTCGTCGTCTATTCAAAAAGGAGTAAATAAAACGCTGGGGAAAGTTTGGGGACGGCGGTGCGAGCCGAGCCATAAACAACAAGGATAAGTATTCCCTGATTATGGGAGTTTGTGTGGGTGAAAAACATCCAGGAAAACGTGCTCCTCGGCTGGAACATGGGACATGATTTGTATATAAGTGTGCCAGGATTTTTTTATCCTCACTATCTATGTCAAGGTTATGTCGTGCATGCTTCATAGTCGAGTCAGTTGCTATTCCATGGATTATTCTGAAATTCAGTTCCGAAACTCTCCTCAGTAAACTGATCAATGGTACTTCGCCCAGATTTGCTTACTGGCAAAAGGCCATCGCTCAGGTTTTTAAGTATTAGGGTATTATGGTATTATTAGCACGGCCACGTTCTTTGAGTGTCTTAAAGGTGCTGTAATGGAATAATTTGTTTGTTTGTTCTTAGGGGATCGAGACAAAAAGACATTTTTGGTAAAAACATAGAAATTATTTCACATTCAATTTTACATTTATAATGAAAAGGTATAATTTACGAAAGTGAATGAAGTTAATTTTGCTGTGGTGTTGGTTAATTTGTATCATAAATAAATTTATAATTTTATTACTTCATATAATTTAGCCAAGTCTGTTGTAATTTTCAACAATGTTTATTGACGAGTACAGCCAATTTAGGCGGTCGCCTGGGTTAGACGGTCAATGGAGAGGTAATTTTTGGGAATTTATTGTAGGAAAATGGAAAGATCTATTATTTTGACACATTTGTACATTTTATTTTATAAATACTTTTAAGATACAATGAAATTTAGTCTATTCCAAAATTAGACTTCGTATATATCAAATATACAATATCCTCTGTTGAAGCTAGAGCTGTAATTTTCGATCCGACAAATGGCATAGACTCTAGCAACTTTGCTACGTTTTTAGGCAACAACAATAATAATATATAATTTATCGAATGACATTAAGTCTCAAAAGCAATAACTTGAATCATTGTCTGCGCCAATTTTAAAAATATAGTTCTTACAAAAAGGGTCGTTCTTTCTCCTGATCTCAAACATTTGTTTTACCGTCTAACCACTACGATTCCCTACAAAACGGCTGAAGAGTTAGAGGGTTCACGTATAAGGTTATTGGAAATTGTAGATAATGATATGGGATTCGATTCCATATTTTGATTAAAAGATACAACTGATTTGAAATTAAAGTAATAACACACAGAAAAAATGTTCACATTTTTTAAAAAAACCAAAAATAACTCCTTAATTTTGGTTTCTGCAGAATTCTACGGGCAGCTAGTAAATAAAATCAAAGATATTTTCATTAGGAATAGCAAATTACTGTTGGAGTTGACGATTTAAAGGTGCCAATTTGTGGCAGCACATAGCATAAATATAGTTTTGCGGCAGAATATTAACTCCGATTTGCGACTATAAAATATAGATTAAAATGTTTCTGGACTCTGCTGACTTCTGGGAGGTTGCTCATTTATTAAAATCCATCCAGGCTGCAGAATGCGCCAAGAAAACATAATATAGATACATACAAACATACATACATACATAGATTTAATAGTTGCGTTATAGAAATAAATACAAAATAAATAATGAATTATCGGTAAACATACAATACAACTTCTTTACAGTCGAACAAAACAAAAATTCAATGAGGAAAACCCTCACGCGCATTTTAATTTTCTTGTTGTTCTCTTGTTTAAAAAATCAACAATAGAACAATAAGCGCCATTGTTACCTAATATTTGGAAAACTTTTGTGAGAAAAAAATTCTGAAATTAATGAATCGATATTAATGTAAATACGCAATGCAATAAACAAAGCTGGCACGCGCTTTTAAAAATTTGTTATTGTCATAAGGTGGGGTTATTGTTTTGAATTACTAGATATATTCAAAATATACTGCAGTGCGTAAAACATTAGGATTCTTTTCACAATTTTATATACCTAGTACTTTAAAAAACTCTTTTTAGTAGAGCAAGACGAATAATAGCAAGCAAGCGAAATACATATATATAATACTTTATATTATGTCTAAAGTAATCTTTATCTTTTTATTTTATATAATGTAATGAGCATATTTTCTGTAGCAAAATTAAAAATAGTACTAACTCGACAAGGTATTGATATAGTGATTGAAGTTTTTATTATTGTTATTTTAGGTTAAGTATAAAAACTATGCTATAGGACACATTTGACTTTATTCAATTTATATACAATAATTCTTACGAAACTTCAAGTCTAAGTCAGAACGCACGGCTTTCTATCATATTCAGAAAATTCCAACTAATTGAATTATTTCCAACACGCTTTGATTACAATACTAATATATTAAACGAATTTTACAACTGAGTGAACATCCGGCCGAATACCAGTGAAAAGTTAGTCTACCAACATTCAGTCACACGCACCAAAAAGGATCCCAACCCGAAGCTATTTTTAATAAGAAAATCTCAGCCGAAACTGTGGTTGCCCGGAATATTTAATTGCAGGAGGTACCCACAAGGATTATATGCTGATCACCCCAGAAGCACTGTGTATTTTCCAACAGAGCTCTACACACATTTCATATTCTGCGTATAACAAAATACCAAGTATGAAACGCTCTAGGCCACACCTTTGTTGGATATTCTACTTTTGAACAAAACTCACTTGCCTGAAAATATTGACGGAAATTTAAGAGAAGACATTTTAATGGAAAGTTCCCTATTTGCCAACTCTAAAAATCCTGAATCAAGTAGTTTCCAACGACGAACCGGATGCGGTTGAAAATTAGGAACACTTCTGGCAACGAGCGGAATATTCATTGTCTTTATGTAATTACTAGTAAGGAGCTTTACTTTGCTTCAGAATGACGACCCTTCAGGGTATTTGTTATCTTAAAGAGGTAAAGCCCAAATGTTTTCTTTTACGAATATTGCAGATACCAATAATCTTTAATTCGAATTTTATTGTAATTATGTATCTACTATATCTTATGAGGTATTCTTTAATGGTTGCATTCATACACTTATGTGTTTTGTCTACATTTTTTAATGCCTGTAAGTAGTCAGTTATATACAGCATATATAATAATGAGGCGGCATCAATTGAATATATGTATATATTATATACAACTGTTTCTGTGTCATAAAATACACATTATATTATCATTATCATATCATAACATTATTTTTATTCAAGCTAGGTTCCGTTAGAATCAATACAACGTCTGGTACTGTCAGCCAATGCATGCATAGACTATGTTTGAGCATAAAATAGTCATAAATCAGGCGAATTTGGAAGGAGATCAAGGACACAAATTTCTTTTTTCATCAAAACTTATTTAACTTTTTTGGTTCTCTGAACGATTTTCTGGACTTCCTCTAAACCATGTAGAACAAAATGCGCACAAATCTTTCTTTTGCCTTCTTTTTCTTGAGTTAAAATTTTCCAAATAGTGTCTTTGCTCGTACTTGATTCGTCTGCCAACATTTCCATCAATTCTAATGATCTCACGCATTTTTTCTCCTAATTCAGCACAATAGCTAAGTTCTGAACGACCACACTTTGGATCGTCGTTTAAATCTTTACGACTATTTTTAAAACGTGTAAACCATGTATAAACTTATGTTCGAAACATATATGTAATCATTACCATAACCTTTTTTCAACAATTCGTAAATCTCAGCAAATTTTCTAACGAGTTAAAACAAAATTTTACATTTGCTCTTCGTTCTATTGTATTTTTATGACACAAGCATAAAACATGCTATCATTCAAATGCGTGTACTTTTGTAGCCTGACAATCAATTTGCATGATAGAAGAAAGATGTATTTTTCAAATGCCCTGTTCTATAGAGGCGCTACAGGTTCTATGATTTAAATTAAATGTTCGTATTCTTTTGCGATATACTGTGTACGTTTTCAGGGAAATAAATATGAATCTGAATGGAAATCTCTATCAGGACACTTTAGGCAATCGATTATACGTTATACGGTTATACGATTACATATTATATGGTTATACGTGTATTTAGTTTTTTAATGTTAATTCTTTTAATTTACAACGTTTTGTCCTACAAAGATTAGATAGGCTGTGTAATGTAATGTAAGCTTTATTTGGGCATTGAAACGTTTATTTGTAATCTTTCTATCAAATAATATAATATGCGTGTACTTATCTACTAGTTATCATATTGCGCATTTTTACACATCAGATAGCTTTTCTCAAAAATTTGTTAAGGTTGTGAAAGAGCTGAAAACTTAACATATTAAGATCAGAAGCGCAAAGACTGAAATTCTGAGAGATTTACATATTAAAATATGTGTTTTATAGTATTTTGTTTACAGAATACCTTAACACTAACTTAAACAAAATCATAACAAATTTATTCAAAATAATGCACATATCTTTTCTTTTACTTTGAGTTTATGAAACATTAAAATTCCCTTTTAATTCTTAAGACTTGAGTTTTCTTTACTCAGAGCAAAATATTTCTTTAATGTTTTTGGTTATTAAATACATTTTTAAAAATATAGGTAGTAGGTAACATCACGTATAAACTCAGCAGGGTCATAAAATATTATTTAAAGGTTTTTAAACATTTATTTATGCAAGATTAGTAAATAGTTTTTTTTAGAAATTCGAAGAAATTCCAACTGTTTCTTTTCATCGATACGATCTAAGTGCGGTTCATTTGTCAACAAAAAGAAAGTTTCTCGAAATGTATTATAAAAAATATTATATAGTATAAACAAAATTAAAAACTGAAAGAGCATACCAATGTTAAAAAAAGCATAGAATATTTTATTAATAAACGAAAAATTCTTTTTCAAACGAATCATTCCTTTCAGGTAAACTTAGCTAATACAAATTCTATAATGATTTCAGTTTTGAATAAGAAATGCTTATTATTGAAAATGTTGTTATTAAGCATAGTAGGTATTAAGGTTATGTTCGGACAGAATTTTATACGATAATTTTACCGGATGAAGGTACCAAGGTCTGCAAGCAAAATTTTAGATGACTATTAATAGTTTTAGCTGCTTTTTTAAAATCTAACTGAATTTTACAATCGTGGATGTTCAAGAAGTTAGTAAATTAATATACATATATAATTTACTTTTGAAAGAGCTGTGGTGTTTTTAGTAGTCGCTAGATAAAGTTAGAAATCAAAGCTAATTTGAACAACATTTTCTCAATTCTCAAGATGCTTTACAAAATTTTTATCCCCTCAGATCTTTTCTACTCACAGTACGCTAGCAGCAAATTTGCAGAAATCAAACGGATATTCGAGGAGAGAGTGATTCCACTGGGAAATCTTCCGTCGATTAAACATAAAAAATCTCTTTTAAGAAAATAGCATCGTTAAGCACGGTTGAATTTTGCCAAACGTTTGTATCTCATCAGCGAGGATTGGGGAAAGGTCATTTAATCTGATGAGACCAATATTAATTGTATTTGCTCTGACGGCCAGCAATGGTCGTATAAGAAAGCCAATTCAGGACCATTATCATTATAAGGAGATGTTAAAATTTGGAGCAGTTAAGGAGTTGGACGATGCTAACGAATCATCAGCAGGATGACTGTCGTTGACTATGAGTATGTCTACATTCTTGATAGTTTGCAATGGTGCGAAAATAATATGTCGGACGGTATCTTTCAACGAGACAACGATCCGCAACCATCGAATGGTTAGAAAATCAGATTTCACCTATTAGTCTCACCCACGCAATGTTCTAATATTAATCTCTATGGGTTGAGGTCCAAAAATCTATTGTTGCAATGTGAATTTGTTCCTTAGCTTCGGAGTCTTTCATATTCCGGGCTCGATGCTTCAATCAAATAGAATCAATTAAGAAAACACTTGTGTCTGCAATTATTCATTTGCTCTTATTTAACTACAAAGCTGTAATTGATATAATAATAAATTTTTCCATTTGTCCTTATAGCAAAAAGAATGTTGAAATTCTGATTTAGATTTATGGTGATTTCTCCAAGGTTTTTGAGAGGATTTTTAAACGGATCCCTTATTATTATGGCATGCATATTCAAGGGCTTTATGTACAAAAGAAATTTTTGCGTTTTGCTTCAAGACGGCTTGCATGGAATTATCGATTTGTACTGCCTCCTCATATTGTTCAATTGCTAACTTGTTTGAGTTTATGTTAGTTTGTTAATAAAATATTGGTTAGATAGAGAGGTTCTCCTGAGATCTTATCATCTATTTCAATAAATTTATGTACTCGTATGTAAATAGTAGTTCAATACCTTTCAATGCTCTTTAATGCTGGAAATGTAGAAAGTATAAATGCGTGGTTGCTAGGTCAACAAAAAAAAAAAAGAATCTGCAATAATCCAAGGCAATAACTTATTTATGCAACTTCATCTTAATTTAGTAGTCAGTCTTTCGTCGGTCGTTAAAAGATAATAAGTCTACTCACTGTCGCTTCTAGAGGATTAATAGTTTTAGCTATTTTTCTTGCCAGACAATTGAGTGCTCACCATTCAGTGACTTCAATTTTAGTTACATTTGTGCGTGATACAATTTTTTTCAATTCACAGTGATTTCCATTTTATCTGATATCTCTTGTTTTGCTGCTCCTGTAATGTTCTATCCCGGGGAAAATATGTTTGTCCTTGTTACTTTTTAGACAGTAGAAAGGGTGAGAAATGCCAGCGATAATTCAAGCTTAAGTGACAAAAGCGCCATCACGTAAAAGCTGACAGGCAGCTTAGGGTGCTTGCGGAAGACTTAACAGCACTAAAATGGGCTTAGTTTCCGACAGCCCAGCAGTTGTTTTCATCTCTCGCTGGGGGCATTTAATTAAGGCGCATAAAAAAATAAAGGAGCAGCAGGACCCCTCCTGCAGGAGGGCGAATCACTAAAAACGTGCGCTAATTCTCATGGATGATCGCGTAGAGGTATAGATGAAATCAAATGAGCGGCTGGCTGTCTGCTGGCAGATGTGCTTTTAATAGCTCCTGTCGCCCCGTGGAGGACTCCAAAAAGCTCATGTTCTTTACATAGGGGCAACACGACTGGAGAAGACTGCGCCGCAGAGGGGAAAGGGGAGGGAATAGGGCTCCCTGGGCACGGGGATAAAACGCAAACGAAAATATTTTGCCGCTTTGATCGCCTTTGTTATTTACATTTTTTCCCTCTGCCTTTGCACTGGATGTGTCCTTTTTGGATTTTGACAAGGATAGCGCTCCAGAAATGGGTGCTGCTGTTGTGGTGGTGTTGAAGGGGCCTGCGCCCTGGGCCTCCACCTCGTCTGGCAGCCACCTGTGCCAGGGAATCCTGATGGAAGGAAATTAAACAGACACAGGCACAGTCCCAGCGAACGAGATACTTCTGTCTAATGAATCGTCACCAGGCGCGCACACATCCACCCGCATATTGCACATAATACGGCGTCTGTGGACGCGGCATGTAACATAGCGAATTTTACAAGAAATCCAGCAAAACCCGGGATAGATAGAGGGAGGCTGCGAGCGGACCCCACTCTGGGATGTAAAGTAACTGTGAACTGGTGCTTTAATGAATTTATAGTTGAAATTGAGTTAACAGGACACAAACAGGAGTCCAGTCAGGCGATACGACAAGAAAACGGGTAGATTATTTGAAAACGAAAAAGATTACCCGCGAAGATATTTCTTTTGGGCACACTGAGTCGGGACCCTCTCACCTGTGATTCAATTTCCTTCCCCGATGGTAAACCGTGACTTTACCGTGGTATCGCTGTTTTCTGTTTTTCGTCAGAAAGACTGAGAGTGAACGTATAAAAAAAATAAAATAAAAAATAAAAAAATAAAAAATCAAATACAAATAAGATACAAAATAGGCGCGCAATCGTATCCTTCGTAAGTGCACAGGCGGGCGTTACGGTTGTGCCGTCAAAAAATTCTATTTAAAGGTGCAAAAACAAGTGTTTCGCGACTTTTTGAACGGAATTTTAAGCAATATTTTTGTTACTCTATTTGTAGCTTAAACTTTGTGCGTGGACCCGAATTTCGTGGGGCTATTAGTTCATAAGTGTGTAACGGAAACTATCTTTCTCCGGCAACCTTTACCTAAGGAATAATCCAAAAGCTTTAAGACAATCATCAAAAAGAGGTACGTGCTCTGACCGTTTCTTTAGAAAACATTGACTTTCTTTTAATATACGAGCTGGGAATGCCTTCAAGGCATTTTATACATTTGCATTACTTGAACCGAACCAGTTTTTTTTCAGGATTATCGAATAAATGAAAATCCCTTAAATTTTGAATAGTCCCTTAATTGTATATGTTTTCCTCGTGTATAATAGACAAGCAAAATTTTTGGGGTTACACGTGGAGGAATCTGCTCTTTTAAGGAGCCACTTGGAGCGACTCAGACATCCAAGTGTCGACCCCTACTCTTTCTCGACTGGGGCATTATTTGAACCTGGGGAGTCCTAAACGGTCCCCTTATATCGAATTACATAGATTCTTGCCCACCAAAAAGATAGACTATAGTCTCGGCATCACCCGCCATAATTGATTGCGCTTACTAAATCTGTAGCAAATTTTGCGGGGAAATAACAAACTTGTCTAAAAGTTAACTTGCGATATTTTTTAGGCGTTTTGACGTAGGTATGGGTATGGATCGATAGCTGCTTTAACGCAAAATGAACGCTAATTTTACAAACTGGAGAGGATGATTAGGTATGTGGGTGGAATGTGAGTACGCCCAAAATGTCTTAATCTATTACTCCTCCTTCTTCTCTTTGACTGGAATTCCCAGGACGATAAAAAACTATATTGGAAACTTTTGTTTACAATAACAAAGCCGTGGGGAATTGTGGTATATTTTATCTGTGGCTTAATCAGCATTAGTTTGCCACAATCGATTCCAAGAAAATGTCTGGATAGAAAGCCTCTATACTGTTTTACTCTGTCCTGCTGAGTCGGAAAGGTCAAGTTCATCAACTAGAAAAGGCCATCTTCTAATATCTGATAAGCATGTGAATGGACCGAAGTTTTCCTATAAAAGTTCATCAATTAAACCATTCGCCTTATCAGTGCCGCAAGATATTTTCTCCCGGACACCCGGAGTAGGTTGTGAGTCTTCTCACTTTTGATATAGGGCTAGTGTACCCCTCATTGCTCATCTCTAAAGAAAAAAAAAGGAAAAAAAAAAACAAAAATGAATGCGGGTATTAAGTTAATTTCCTTTCTTCTGTTTTTGATGGTTTTCCGCTAATTGCGTTTTCGAGAGCCACCTTCATTAAACGAATAACGTTTTTCAGGTCAGTGAAGCGCAAAAATAATGTAAAACATCGGTGTGCAGAGGAAATGTGTACCTATCTTTCTACGAAAATTACGGATATACTTTGAAAATATATCAAAATTTTTTAAACAGAGGGGAAACAGAGTTTAGGAGATGATTTTAGATTATGCTTTTTTTGTTCCTGTACATGCTTGAATGTTTTATATACTTTGTGCGTATATTACATTTAGGAAACAAAAATCGTTTTTATTCAACTAAAATTTCATGCTGTGCAGTTCACCTCTGTCTGATGAATGACTAGAGTAAATCTAGAAAATTTTCTTCAAATTCTTTTTCAATAAGTCATTCATTATGCAAAATAAATTTTTTTTTCTTCTCAGAATTACTGAAGTAATCATTGATCAGTGCAGCATAAATTAAAATTAAATTAAAAATTGCACAGGTATTTTATTACATAGAAAAAAAACGTTGTACAAAGTTATCTAAAATTGACTCTACCAATACAATAGCCAGTCTAACTAAAAAATAAGTAACATAAGTAAAATGCCGAAATATATTTAAAGCTTTAAAATAAAAAGAAATAAATTGTGTGAATACCATAAACTTATTAAATGTATTAAAACAGCAAATTGGGTAAATCAAATATATGAAAAGATGACTAAATGCAATGCTTCCTAAAATCTAATGAATTCGAGACAAAAACAGATGATTTTATGAGTTTACAAATTTTATTTTTCCTGTGATAGAAATCATTTTTTTAAGCTCAATAGAACTTTAAATTTTAAAAAATAATGTAAAGAAATAACTTTTTATCAAACATTATTTAAAAAAGACTTCGGTTATATGGCTACTGCGACTATTCTTGATGAAGTGCATTTTGCCAGTTCAATTGACTTATTTTTTCGAACAATGTGGGACTTTTTCTGTGCCTCACGACTAATACCGACTTGAAAGACATATTATTACTATAAAGATCTAAAAGTTCAATCAAAGTCATTAATAAACTATATTTTGGTTAAGATGTTGCCAATGAATTCTAAATATTTTGATCCTTTAAATTGTTTACAACGATCTTAAGGTGCAAAAGTTATTTTGAGCGGCGAAATGCAAAATAAATTGATCTAGGGGTTCTAAATTCTAAACTATAATTTCCATTCTAGGAGTTTTATGTTTTTCTAGGCGTTTTAAATTTACAAACGAAGCACTAATAAAAGTGTTAACAGTTTTGATTGTGGAATAATAGTGAATGATGAAGTAAACAAGCCATAATTTGTTTAAAGTTGTTCAACAATGCCAGTAATTTAATAATTTTGAAAAAAATTTGAAGAGTAAACGCTTTGAAAATGCAATGCGATTATACCAGAAAGTTCAACATTACTTTTGTAATTATAATACAAAACTAAATAGATGCTATCAGTAATGCACTTTTAAGTACAATAGAATGCCCCACTTTAAACAGTCATTTTGCCTAATTTGTAAATATCTTAGATCTTTCATTTTACATTTGATCAAGGTTGGAAGGGTTAGATGTAAATTTTTAAATAGCAACCTATTATGTAATTTTTAAATGTTATCATCAAAAGCCATTTTTATTGTGCACATAATATTTCACCGTCAGTACTATCGTTAAATAATTTTAAAGTCAAATGAGAAAGAATTTATAAAATTGTATAATAAGAAATTCACGATTTGCTGTTTTAGACTCTTTTATGATTAAAGAGGGCTCAAAGAAATTTACGCCCTTAAAAGCATTTGAGTGTAGGTTAGGTATTTTGTAATTTTTGATTTTAAATTTTACAGCATTTATGATTTACATTGAAAATCTTTCTGTTTTACGTAGTTACTATATTTTAATGAAAACAATTATCTGCTTCGTTTGATCTGTTTACAAATCAAGTAAGAACAAGATGAGATATAGGATAATTCCAGATAATTCCACACAAATGTTCTTAAATATTTCTCAATCTCATACTTTCGCCCACAATAAGCAGAGGGGAAATATGATTGCGCCCAAAATGTGCTTACGTAAAGCGTGAATAGCCTCTTAGAGGAATTATAGAGATTAGCAATAAAGGGCATTTTGCTTTTGAGGAAATTATATAATTGATTTTTTTCGTTTGAATTGAGTTGCCTTGTATATGATATAACCTTGGAAATAAATCTTCAAAAATGTTGACGAATGTATGTAATAAAATTGACAGAATCAAAAAAAGTGATTTTTCATATGAATTCCATACAGAATAATATTAATTTGAAAACTAAGCCTTAAAGACATACATTTAAAAATATTAGTTTCATAATAAGAAACCAATAAGGGTAAGCGTAAATTAAGGGCTTTGACTTTATAATATTTTGAACGTAGCCTACAATGGGCTTCGTCATTCCAACATATACAATATGGAATGAGTACGTATAATGTTAAATGCAATACTCTCATCAAAAATCAAAAATTTTATTAAAGAGGAAAACATAATAAGAAATGACGATGAAACGCTACAGAAATGTTCATTTAAGGGACTAGGTATCTCTGGATGTATTGAAAAATAAGGATTTTTTAGAATTATTTTGTAAAATACAATTATAATAAAAATATGAAAATGAGATATGGAGGGTAAATTAGACTTGTATATAGGCACAATAAAAAATGTATATGTAAGAATACACAGATTGGTGGCTCAGTGTCTGGTAAAGGGTGTAACAGATGAAGTTATTGTTGCTGGGGAGCGTAGTGTGGAGAAGCACCCGAATTAGTCGATTAGTCGACAGTAATTGGAGATGTGCCCATCCATTTTGTGGGAGGTTTTGCGGAACGATCTTGGATTGCGAGTTTACAAGATCCACCTTGTGCAAGAGTTGAAACCATTGACATTGTACATTCGGTGAATGGGCCGAGAACAATATTCAGCTTGCTCCTCTTTTTCAACGCAAAATTTTGTACAGCGATGAGGCTAATTTTTGGTCGAACGTCTATAAGAACGTCAATAATCAGAATTGGAAGTTGAGAAAACCCAGTAGCCTTTGTTGAATTGCTTTTACATCCATTAAGAGTCACTATTAGGCGTACTTTATGGGCGGGTGGAATCATTGGCCCAAATTTCTTTAAAGATGATGCCGGCCAGAATGCTATCGTGAATGGAGAGTGCTATAGAGCCATGATTGCTGACTTCTTCGTTCCTCAGTTGAATGGTATTAATGTGGCAGAGCTTTGGTTTCAACAAGATGGTGCAACATGCCACAAAGCGCACGATATCATCAATTTGTTGCAGGAAACATTCGATGAACGCATAATTTCGCGTAATGGATCTATGAACTGACCTCCACGATTGTGTGATTTCACACCTATGGATTACTTACTTTGCGTAATATGT
Organism: Philonicus albiceps; assembly: GCA_963969385.1. Lineage (NCBI taxonomy): Eukaryota > Metazoa > Arthropoda > Insecta > Diptera > Asilidae > Philonicus > Philonicus albiceps. The sequence goes on from OZ017774.1 coordinate 27,385,442, forward strand.
GAAGTCACTCGTCTATGCTGATAAACCAGAAATGTTGGATCACTTGTAAGTCAACATTCGCCGCGTTATTGTCCCCCTAGTTGCACGATCGTGATGGTAAATTTGACTTACCGATTACCGATTATGCTTCTTTCGAGCCAGCTGTGGCGCCTAATCATGTTTAAACACTAATTAATCTTAATAATATCTTTTAAATGAACGCAACGCCATGGCCATTTACATTATTTTTACGTGTTTTATTTCATTTTAAATTTGTATAACTTTAAAAAGACACACCCTTTATAAGCAGGACACATTTTTATTTAGCTCCAAAAATATTATAGACTCAGATCAGCTCCTAGGACAAATACGACATATTTTTTATAATCTATGTTAGTTTTTCTATCGAAGTACACATGACTATTGCAATATATTAATTTTTTAAAAATTGTGGAAATATGAAAAAGAGAATTTGAATTGTACAGGAGCAGGGAAGAGGAACACTAGGAGGGATTTAGAAACTTTAAAAAATGTGTATACTTATAATTTACTTTCAATATAATTCTTATGATTTTTATATATCTTTAAGCCAATAAAAAACAGTTTAACATTTTTTTCGGATACACCTAATTCTTTAAGGTTAAAAGTGATGATTATGCGAAAAAGTTTTGTCGGTCTCGGTTCCTTGTAAATTTTAAATTCGAATTTCGAAAAGTGCGCATTCCTACAAATTTTGAGTGAAAAATGAGAAAAAACTGCTACAATAAAGTTATATCCATCCTTCCAAATAATCTTCAATATAAGTATTAATCGCTTAGTATGTACATATGTTCAGGAATACTACCTTACACTACGCCGATTTAATAAACAATTGTACAATATTTAAGTTCAGGCACTCATAAATTAATTTTTAAGTATGTCATTCGAGGATGTGAGTTCCACTTCCATATGAAAAACTTGGTTGAAAAGTAAAAATGATAAAAGCTAATAATAATAAACAAAACAAAAAGAAAAATCAAAAACTAATAAAGAATAATAACATACAGAAATTGTCATATATGCTTAGTGCACAAAAATAAGAAAGCAATTTGAGAATTAAATTGTAAAAAAAAAAACAGATTTCAGATCTCTTCACAAGTTTCTTTGTACTTCATTGTTTTTGTGCGTTACTAACTGAGTTAGTGGCTTTTGGAAAATCATTAATTTTTAAAGAAAACTTAATCTGCTTTCTGGACAAACATACAGAAACTCCAAAATGTTCTATTTTGATCTCTACACAACGAAAAAGTGTTCGGGTGCGTACTCGTACATTGGTGTCTTTTTACTACTTATGGTTTTCGTTTTGTGTATTCAATAATCATTGTATGTTTAGATGGAGTTGAGCTCTTAGAGATCGTGAACTTGATTCTTAAATATCGATCTGTCCATTAAAATTGATGCATCTGCAGTAACTGTAGAGAACACAAGAAACTTAAATAATATTCAACCAGATATGAATATAATTAGTAAGATACTAAAATAAAGAATATTGCAATATAGATTTCCATTCATTGAGTTGAAAATAAAATCATAGTCGGCTTATTGGTCTTATAACAAAATACCAACAATATGACTCTATCAACCGTGCCATGAAATTTTAATTTAATTTAAAATGGGATGGATCTCAATATCGAATAATAAAAATAAAAATGGGCCTGCGTACACCAACACAAAATCATGAACATTTTCAGAAATTTTAATTTTGATAATGCATTGTCAGCAGCGTGATTCTAAATATTCAAGCTATAAAATCAATAAACCCTGGGTAAAAATGTGCTATGAATATTTAAATATAAAATTAATTAAAAATATTTTCCTACTTTTGTTAGTTGAAAATTAGATAAGGTTTGATTAAAAAAAAATTTCACAAAGCTACTTTTTGTAAACACCACAAAAGCTAGTGCTTTAAATAATGAATATCCAATTTATGGGTAAATGCAAAGCAATATACAATTCTACTTAGTTGCAAAACAAGTTAACATTGTGTAGTTATAAAACGTTATTTTCTTTTTTATTAATTCTGAAATTTAGTCAATTTAGCAAAAGTAGTGAAATTTCCAACCCTCGGAAAATTTACGCCAATTCCGGGATACTGAAGTATACTAAAAGTAAAATTAACAATGTTTCCAGGACGAGAATTCCAGGAATCTGCAGATTAGCGGTAGATACAACATTGTTGAGCATGAGGAGGAAGGAGCTCATGTTTCTCTCAAGTGTTTAAGTTTCACGGACAGGCCATTACCGGGACTAATTTAGCCGAATAAGCTCACGTGTTTTGCCTTTTTATCAATTCCCCGACGGCGACTTTATCTGATAGGTGCTAAACCGCCACTACAGTTGAACATACTTTAAGGTTTTGCCTTTGGCACTCCCTGGAGGAGGTTGGACTCTCGTACAGTGCAACATACCGTCCGCATGCCGACGCAGCTCAGGGAAAATTTACATGTTGTTATTAATTTGGCTGAAACAGAGAAACCCGTTTGTCCTTTCCTAGCAATTACAATCTCATTTCGGCAACAAACATCTAATGAATTTACTAATGACGAATTAACTTAATTACGGACGGAAGTGTCAACTGAAAAGTTTCTAAACAGGCTGCGAGGAGCTGCTTGATTGGTAGTTAAATATTCATGAGCGCCTCTAGAGAGTGCCAAGGGAAGGTGAAAGCACAGGTAAACAACATTTCCATGGACAGCGGATAAAATTAAATGCCTATTGAAGTTTTTAGCGGTTTACGTTCTTCCTTATAGAGAAGACTTATTTAGAATTTTAAGAATTCACTATTTACATATTTATCTAATCAGAAGGAATAATATTTTTAGAAAACAGAAATTTCTAAAAAGTTTCTGCAGTTTTCGAGAATTTACGTGCATTAACTGCAAAACTCTGTAATTATATACATTTTACCGATGTAATACCGTAAAATACACATGGGTCATTATTTTGAAAGCACATACCCCTCTGTTAAAAGAGTGTATGTAATATAAATTTTATATATATTAGGTCTACCGTTCTGTCCGTTTTTGTAGAGTAAGAAAATGATACAATTTTTAACATATTTAACTAGATTTATTGTACGATATAATTTCCATCGTTCCTTATGACTTCTTCCCAGCAGGATGGCAATTTATAAAACCTATTTTTGAAGAAAACATTTGGATGCGAAAAACTACAGCAGCACTACTGTAAACGTAAACGTTTTCTTCATTTTTAAATTTTTTTCTTATCAAATAATTTTGTAAAGAAAGGAATAATTAGGTGAAAATCTGATGGTTAAGGTCTGGGGAGTATGGTCGATGCGAAAGAATTTCCCATCCTAGTTCTGTGATTTTCTGGCGAGTCGCCAAAGCAGCATGTGGTCTAGCATTATCGTGATGCAGTATGATTTCCTTCCTATTGAATATTGTCAGTCTTTTTTCTTGGAGTACTTTGTTAACTCGTCCATTTGTTGACTGTATTTCTCCGATTTAGCTTTTTCTTCCAAAAGCTTATAATGGATTGGACCTTGCATGTTCCACCATATACACAGTATTTTCTTTTAAAGGCTCAAGCTCGGTGTAGAGGTGAAGAAGGCATGTTTTCCGAGTTCACGTTGTTTTTATATGTAATCCATTTTTCATCATTTGATCTATCATGGTCTTAAAAATATCGTCATCAACCACAAATGGCCGCCCAGAGCGTGACTTATCAGTAAGACCGAAATCACCTGCTTTAAATTTTTCGAACCATCTCCTACACGTTCTGTCCGAAACAGCATCTTCACCAAAAACTTTTAACAAATTTTAACACGCTGACAATGACAGGAGTTATCTTTGTTGTAGTTAATTTCGAAAGGCACATAATAAATGCAATTATAAAGATATACAGCCACATATAACTCAAACGAACATATCCAAATGTATTCAAACTTGAAACGAAATTATCGGACAGAACTTTCCGGTAGACCCAATACATACATATATATATATATAATAGGGACCGACAAAAAGAGAAGTAATTCAAAAACAAATATGGAAGAACCGAAAAAGTTCTATTATAATATTTTTATTAAAGGGCACTGAACGTTCGAAACTAGGGCCTTTTAACTTTAATTTGAGCTTTTGAGCTTTGAGTCTCTTTAGATTGTTATTTGGTTTTTGTTTCAAAGTGCTTTGCAGTTCTCAATTTTTCTGTCAATAAAAATTCCAATTCGAAACATTTTTCAGGAATTAAGATGAATTTAAAATATTTACTAAACCTTTTTACTACTTACAAATATATGGATCATCTGCGATGTCATTGGCAAGCAATTCGAAGCATTGTAATGATTTTTACGCGCACGTGTATTGCAATGATGAATGATACTAAGCTTGGTGTATCATATTGTTTATTTATCAATGTAATTAATTGATTGAATCTTATATTCTTTGAGTTTGAAAGTTATGTTTTAATATTAATTACCCGCTATTGTAGCATTTGTAAAAACTTAAATTTACGATTAAAACAATCAAACATGGGGGCGGGAACATCATAGTCTGGAGATGTTTATCGAATTATGGTGTTGGTCCTATTCATTGAATACAGGATATTTTAACAAAAGAAAAATACGTCGAAATCCTAGAAACAATTATGTAGATGATGCTTTGGTAGTTTTAGGAGGACAATGATCCTAAACATACTGCCAAAATAACGAAAATATAGTTTCAAGACATCCGTGTTAAACTTCTGGAATGGCACACACAGTCCCCAAACCTGAACCCCATAGAAAACCATTGGGGGCATGTTAAAAGCGCGCTCAGCAATTCTTCCAAGCCACAAAATAAAATCTAACTCAGGCAAAACGTCCAAAAGAATTAGTATGAAATACTTAATTCACTGTGCCAAATGCTGGTTGAAAATAAAGGTAGCACTACTAAATATTAATAAACATTTACATTTATAATAATTGTTAATTTTTTTAAGTTTGAATTGTGATAGTAATTTTGTATTTTTTCTTAAGTGTGCTTATTTTTTTGCACAGCTGAAATCGTTTAAGTTTTTAAGTTTTTATTTTACTCATTAACTTTGTTATTTGATTTCCATATTTATATTCAGTTTTCTTGAGGTTATCCTAAACAGCCTAAGCATAAATTGATTGTTTTATTCTTAAATTTGCAAATTAAAGTTGTAATTTATGCCTGTGCTTATTTTTTTTGCACAGCAGTGTATTTATTTTAATAGAAGATAAGAAGTTAGCGGCTCAAGAGATCCCAATGTACCCTTTTTAATGAACAATATACTATGTAAGAATAAAATTGGGTATTTTGACAACTATTCAGTATATTGGCATTATACGAGTAATCAATAGGTCTGAAGTCCTCATTGGGATGATCCTGTATAAGGTTACATAATACACTTAAGACGTTGAATATCATCCATGTTTTTAAAAAGTGATACATTTTAATAAAAACTCTGTGAATTGCGGTTTTATATTTGAATTAAAGTACTCGTAGATTTTAAATTGTAATTGTAAAGAAAAGGATAATTATTCAATTGGTAGTTCTCCTTTTATTTTAATGATAAGTATGAGTAAGCAGTCAATAATATTTTAAATTATAAATATCCTAAAAATTAAAAAAACACAAATATTGTAGGTATATTGTTCTGATGCCTAAAGTAATGTTTGAAGGCGGAAAAATAAATGTAGATTTAGAAAACTGTTTAGTTAGTGCAGTGTTTATAAGAAGTTGTCTTTTTTGATAATAAATAATCGCTACTAGTAATATTGTACACGTTTGTGCAGGACAAATAAGGAACAAAAGCATTATCTCCCAGTTAAGCTAGAAGTGGGAGGCTAATATCCATAAACAGCATGAATTAGTCAACATCCCTTCCATTAGGAAAACATTCAACTCCTATAAAAATTAACCTTTACCGAAAGAACGGAACGTCATTGTAGCTTCAGCACAAAATCTAATCCAAAGGTTAAAAACTTAAAAGCACCCAGGAATGAAACAGAAAACAAAGATGCTGCTTAATGGCCATGAAAAATGTTTGAAATTGTTTAAGTGCCTTGTGGCTCAAAGTTCACCCAGAGCACTTTCCATTATCCTTGACCTCGATTTCTTTTAGTAGGAACCGAACAGAAATTAAATATTACACTGTTAAACCAGACCTAAATTGCTTTTCCTTTGTGCGACAGAAGCAGACCGAAAAAGGCAACTTACTTCGCTTTGATTGTGCATTTTCCTTCCTCGCACGAGGACTAATTGCATTTGAATATTTTTCCAAAATTTATTTCTTCGGCCTAATGAAGTGGCGCCGTGAAGCATTAAAAGCGCCACTCGGCTCCTTCCGCTTTCTTGGGTACGTAAAAGTCGCGTCGTATAAGAGGAGAAGGAAGGAACAGAGATTGAGGACTAAAGGACCTCTCATTAAGATACATTTTTAGAAGGATTGTAAAGGCTTTTTCTGGAACACTTATTCCGAGAGTTTCTGTTATATGGAGTAATTGGTTCTGATTGTAAGTCGTTAAAAGCAAATGACAAATGCATTATTACAGGAAGATATGAATAGTGCACTTTTCTATGTCAAGTGTACAAGGTAGAAGCAAGCTTTTTGGGCATATTTTATAAAAAAATTTTTTCTAGTTTACCATTCACACCTTGACAGTCCAAAAGATCGAATGGTAGAGCATCATTAACACATCTTTTTGCCTCGTGTCCCAAAAAAGGGTACGATTTAATTCTCTCTCTCGTTAAATGCAGAAAATATGTTTTACTTAGTTACAGGGAGATGGATTTTCTAATTATAATGTATAGGGCAAAAATAGTTAAAAATACCTAAAATTCGGGAATTATTAATATGTTTTTGCTAATAATAGCCAAACTAATAATCTGTCGCAGAGATGTGTTTTCACCTATTGTCTATAAGTAAACAGTAAACAGTATTTACTGTTTATTTGAGAGAATAAAAGTAGAGAAATTTGATAGTTTTATTTCATGAATAACTCAACAATTGCCAATCGGATGTCAAAGTGTGTATAGCTATTTCTATAGCAAATTATTTCCTCTATAACATTACCTATAGCCAGTTTCATAATATCTTCAACAGTTAATGAGTTACTTGCCAAAAACCTTAAGAACCATTTTTGGTACACTTTTGCACGTATGTAACTGTATGGTACATCTTATAAATTTAACTGTAACTTTATGGTACATGGTTTCTAAATTTAAGCAGATGGGATATAATACTATATTTTATTTATTCATTTTAAGATTAGCATTTTATAAGGTAAGGTAAAGGGGTGTTTCAAATTACGCGATTTTTTTAAGAATAAATAAAATACATAATTTGCATTCATTTTCAAAAACTTTTTATTGATAGTTGAAGTATTAGTTATGACATTTATATGCGAAAAATAATATCTGCGAAATGACCTACTTTTGCAGCTCCACACATTCATTTAACCCCAAAGAAAATAGTCTAACGGTGTTAAAAAACATGATCTTGGTTCTTCTTGAAATTACACGTCCAGGAAATTTTTCTCTCAATAAATCAATTGTTTCTTGTGCAAAGTCAGGTGTAGCCCCATCCTGTTGAAACCAAATATCCTCTAAATCAATATTCATTAATTCAGGCCACAACAATTCGGTTATCAACCGACTATATCGATCACCATTGACAGTTACAGCTTCACCAGCAGCATTTTCGAAGAAGTAAGGTCCAATTACACCAACGACCGCTACGACTGTGTTTTTCACGTTTTCGAATTTCCACCAAACCGATCTCTTGAAATTTGAATAATTCGATCACTAGTGCTTTCAGATGGACGATTATGTAAACCATAAAATTCACGTAATTTTCTAACAACACTTTTCACAGAACGCTGATTTTCATAAAATAATTCAATAATTTGCACGCGATACGATACAACATATCGTGTTCGATACGACATTTTTATAAATGTCATACATCACATTTCTTAAATGTTAAAATACCCAGACGAATTCAGTACGCCATCTATATTTTATTTATTCTTAAAAATAGACTGCGCAATTTGAAATACCCTTTATAAAGATTCATTCAGTTTTAGAATTATTATTATTATTTTATCTATGTATGACTAAGGGTCAGATATACAATAGTAAATAAGCTAACATAGCTTGGGGAAAATTTACTAAAAATACAGTCGATTTGTTTATTAACTACATTTTATAATTAATACATAACTAATTGTACTAATTTGACTATAAAATTCTACTATTGCCAGGCGTCTGTTTTGTTTAAACCTGTTTGATAAAAGGAATATCCGAAATGCTATATTTCTCGAGTAATTTGTTTGGTATATTATTAAGTTTGAACCTTCTGGGTATAAGATTAGTTCGGCTATGTAATATAAGGGTGGAGAAGCACTAAAGTAAATATAAAATCATTTTGAATAACTTGAAGTTTTTTGGTAAGCGTTCGCGTACATTGAACCCAAACTGTCTTCGCTTTAAAATATTGCGGCTGCAAATATTACTTTAAGAGCTTCTTTCAACGGATGCTAATATGTTCGTAGTTTCAGATAGTTAAGAAGCAGATATCAGATCAGTCTGATAGTTTTTTGTGTTTCACCAGTCAGAGTTGGAGGATGAACTTAATTATTTTCGTGGTCACTTTGATAAAAGTTAAAAGTTTAAAAGATAAAAAGTAATATCCACTTGACCTGACTGTTAGTTTATCACTAGATTTATCCGCCACATAAAGTAATCAGGTACTTGCGAACCAGAAAATTTACATCCTGTCTATCAGATAACCTGCGGGTGGGCTATTGAGTTTATCAGCGATGCAAGCTTTAACTATCATAATTTTATTATCCGGTTTTAATGTTAATTTTCTACATATTTATAAAGAATTCATTACTTTAATCAGAAGACTAATTTTATTAAGTGTTGATGTAATATGCCTAAAATAAGTGAGGGTCTCATTTATTGTATCTCTTAGTCCTACGTACTTAATATTTTCATTCTATGTTACTCATACTTCACTGCCATTTAAGGTCAAGGTCAAAGTTAAGGTTGTTGTTTGGTTTGTGCAGGTGTGATAAGTGCTAATCTTTAATTTATTTTGCGAGTAAAGAACATGTATTGCGTATTTCTTTAGGATTTACTTTTATTTTCCATATATTAAAATACATTTGAAAGGTCTCTAGCCCGTTTAGAAAATTATTAACAATATGGTTGTCTTCTTTATGAGAATTGAAGATAGCAATATCATCAGGGAAAATGGAAGAAAGACAGTTGGAAACATTAAAGATGTCAGCCCACATAAGTTATGAATTATTGGCTTTTAAACAGAACCTTGAGGAGCTCGCGCTGGGAAATGACATACTTCGGAGGATGTTGACCCTAGATATAATTGAAAATATCTGTTGTAAATCATTTATGTTTATGCGGTTATTACAGTTTATAGCAGAACGTAATTTTGGCATTTTTTATTTTAACGCGAAACATTTATTCACGAGTTTTCACAAAATCGCGAAATTGCCATTTTCAAACGTGTATTTCCTACACAAACGAAGTTACCTGAATTTTTTTTTTCAACTGTACTTGGACATAACACGTATATATCCCTTCAGGTTTTTTAAGGAGATCTTATTTGCCGTATGCACAGTGTAATTCCATTTTGCTGCAGAGTTTTCCCTACATTAAAGACTCGCGTCATAAACCAGTAGGATTACCCTGTCATTTGATTTGATTTAATTCTAATTCGCTTCAGCAGAGATTACTTTGCGCTTTCACAGCAAATGACGTTCTCGGATTTTATTGCGGCAGTAACCGTCAACGCAAATGCAAGTTGATTGCATTATACCATTTTAGTGCACTAGGGATTTTATATGTACTGATATATGCCGTGTCGTATTTTCACGATGAGAATGCCTCTCAGACCCACCTGTGGATTACTTGTTCAGTTGGGATTTATTGCTGTTACGCAAATTATAATTTCTAGTGTTCAATGTAGTTGTCCTGCATAAATTGTTATACCATTCGAACATAGGGTTTTGGGTTTTTAATGAATTGATCGTCCTGGGATTAGACTTTCCAGTGATATTGTGGATTACCTCGGAAATTCTAAGTGACAACAATTTCAATACGAATATTTGTAATTGTTATAAGTGCAATCATTTCAATATCATCACCACCATGGCAGCCCTTTTCTAGAAAAATGAGATCAAAAGGCATATATCACTAATATTAATATTTTGAAAATTTATTCAGGGGCTTATAATGGTATCATATAAAAATACAAACATTTCGAAAATTTCGTTGAATTTGAATTTTTCCGTAAGTCGAGCATTTTAAGCAATATTTTGTGGATAAAGTACTTCTGAAATAAAAATTTTTTGAATATATATAACTCTATTTTTTTTACATTTAATGAGTGTCTTTTACATTTTACCTTTTTTTTTTAACGAGAGCGGATTAAGCATTGTAATTAGATAAGTTATAGTAAAAAATTCATCAGTTTTCGGCGATTTGTATCATTGAAGCCTACATTTTTGATATCAATTAAATTTAGTCTTAATTTAAAATCCGAATGCGTGCTGGTCTGCATGAAAAATATATACATATATATTCTAGAAGCACGTTGTATAGAACTATTTAACCTAATATTTTTAATATACAGATTCGGATTTAATAGGAAAAATTGATTTAATATCGATTGATAATAATCTAGGCTTAAATAGTATTTAAATTTACACCTAAATCAATCACATTATAAAAGGAATATGTCACTTTCCGCATTTTGGTTCGATTTTAATTAATTATTAAATTTTCTTAATTACACTGTAAACGGATCTCCTGGAACCATTGTTATGTTATCTTTAAAGTTGAGAATATTTCCATAAGATAGAAATATTATGTGATTACCATTTTATAATATTAAGGATAAATTTAAAAGTACTAAAAGAATTATTTCGATATATTTAATTTCAATGGAGATATTTAATTAACTTAAATATAGGCCCCAAAAAAACACAGACTAAAGTCTAATTCTGTACGTTACACGGCAGAATGTATTTAGAATTATGTCTAAAAATTCGAAACCCTTTGAATACCCCGAGTAAATTGAATGATGAATTTAAAAATTAAAATACCATAACTTTGTAAGACAAAGAAAAAAGAACGAAGTTTTAAGACTATGGTTGAAACAAGAAAGAATTTAAAAATTAAAATACCATAACTTTGTAAGACAAAGAAAAAAGAACGAAGTTTTAAGACTATGGTTGAAACAAGAAAGAAAATTTCCTAATTGTTGAAATCTTTGTTTGTGATAGATAGGTTATTTACATCCTCTTATTCGATTTTCACTGAAGATTTTCAAAAATTCATAGATTTTAAAATACTAACCCACCCATCCATTCTATAGTAAGTTTGTAACTATATCTCCTTAATCGGCGAAGAATCTATCAAATACACAATATCTAAAAAAGCTGTCTAAATCTTGCGTTGCAAACAAAATTATTAAGCCCCATAGAATCCACTCAATATTTCCTTACAATATAAACTTACAGCCGCTTTATTGCTTCCCTTAGAAATGATTGTATTAAATCGGGGGCCGTTTTATTTGATTGGTCCTATTAGAGTAAGAACAGGATTATTGGTACTTTGTCCAAAAATACTCTTACCAACATCCTGACGGTGCAGTTTGTCTTTGTCATTTGTCATTTTATCAATACCGTCGAAAACTGAGAGGGTCGTGTCCTTTCCACCGCATCTACACTCGCACGAATCCCTCATAAAATTCTATTTAAGTTTCGTCTTAGGTGCTGTATCCTAGCACAAATTTTATTGATACTAACCCTACCTGTGTAGCAAATAAATCCTGCTTCATCTACGAGCCTCTTTACAACTGTCGTTAAATACAAATTTGATGGGATTTAACTAAGCTTTAGGAATGCATTAGCTGATAATTTTGAATAAAGCCCTTGCACCTTTCGGAGTGAATCCGCTTTGATTCGCGCGAACCGTAAAACGTGAAGGGCCACCATTCAGGGAATGTTTTGCTCGGGCGAAGCATACTGCACTTACTGCCCGTAAACAAAATTTATGTCTCTATCAAATTACTTTCGCAGCTACTACGGGAAAGTAATTTTCTTTGAGATTTACACTTTTTGCCAAGCACCGAGCAGTCAATTAATTTGATGAAATCCGAAAACTCCACCGATTTAACGCACTGAGGGAAAGTTGCCTGTTGGCTGGCTTCTGCTTTCGATTGTGGGTCCGTAAAGTGGTACCGGAGTTATTGAAGCTATTTTTACCTGTTTAATTTTGCAATTTTTCCTTCCCCGCCAACATATGCGGCTATTATATCCCATGTCAAGACCGACATGAGGACTGACTATGTGGCTCGAATGAAAATCAATACTTTCTCGAATCTCATATCTGTGATCTGTGTGATGATGATGTACTGCTTAATTTAGCACACATTTTCGAAACAGATATACCATATATATGTATATATTACATGCTCTTAGAGTTGGGTGAGAACTTTGAGCGATGCAACTAACTTAGAGAATGGGAATTTTCGGATCTTCAGGCGAGATATATCAGGGCAAGGACTAAGGAAGGTGGAAAATTATTGAATAAATTTGGTTTCCATTGATGCACTCAAAACGGAGCCTTCTAGGATGGACATAAATTAGATTTACCATGGTCTCTGACATGGCAAATTTGATGCATTTCAGTGAGCTGATGTGATTTATAGGGCTGTTTTTACTACGATTTAATTCTTAGAATTTCCTGAAACAACCAGCTGGGTACAGGAAGAAGGACATTTAAGTATAGGTAAATAGTTTTAGTCACCTTAAAATCCTATTAACTAAGAATGGTAAAACATTATATATTATGTTTGGCTTGATAACACAGAAATCTAACTTCGCGGCATTATACAGCATCGTATAAAATTGTAGAAAATTGGTATATTTTTATTTTTCTGCATCTTAATTTCATAAAATGTAATGTTTTGATTTTAGAACGAGTTTCCTTCATTTAATGATATTAGTACTAAGTTACATACTCGTAGTATAAATCCCAGGCAATTCTGCTCCGAATGTGTTTAAATTGTCAAGGGTTCGATCAATAATTTTTTTTATCCTGTACGCTAATTTCGATAAAGTAGTTATGAGAAAAATAAATTTAAAGTGTTGACACATTAAATACCTACAATTTAATATACTTTGGGCCAATTCTTCAATCGTCAGATAAACTTATTCGTCAAATAAAATCATTTTAACAATCGACTTAGCTGTGATTTAAATACTTACCAGATGAATGAAACCGCTCCTTAATGCGATAAGTATAGGACTGTCAATTAATATTTGATAAATAGTGAACTATAATTTCGAACAGTATAGTTGAATTTTTATCTAAAGAATAAAGTTATCAATCTATTGAAAAATCGGCTCTTAGTCTGCTATTCCAGGACCAGACAGTAATCCTTCAATTCCTTGATAATACTAATTTCCTCTGTAAGCTGCCCGTGACATTTTGTGTGTGTCAGTGTACTCTATTGTAATTCAATTCGAAAAGACAGGTATACTCAGCGCAAAGAGTCATGCACCTGGCGCGCGGTCAATAACTTCATGGTATTTAACTGGCCGTAACTTTTAAACTTTTTTAGAATTTTGCGGTAATATATGAATGATATATTCTTGGAAGGTTGCACCAATGATTTATGAATTATGAAATTTTAGAAAAGTCTCCATAAGGTGGACTTAAGGTCCCTTACCAGGTGTAGAACTTAAATTCTGTAGTTTTTTTTTTAATGAGCAATATTTGTGAAAAAACTTAAATATTCTTTATTCGAAGTATGTACCGTCATTAGATATAAATTTTTCTCCATCTTTCGGGTAACTTATGAATTCCCTTCCAATAGAATTGTTCCGGTTTCGAAGCCAACCAGTCATCAACCCAATTTTCAAGTTCTTCCTGAGTTAAAGTGCTGCTCTCTAAGGGCATGTGACATCGATGAAAAGAGATAGTAGTCGGACGGTGCCAGATCATGTGAATACGGCGGGTGACCTAGAATTTCCCAATTTAGTGTTTTCAACGTATATTTTACCGCATTTGTTGTATGAGACGGAGCGTTATCGTGGAGGAGAATTGCTTTTCCGTGTCTTCTCACCCATTTCGGCCGATTTTGGAGCAATGCGTTGTTTAAATTGATGATTTGCTGTTGATACCGAGTCGTATTAACAGTCTCACCAGGTTTTAAGAGCTCTCGATACACCACAACTTTCTGTTCCCACCAGTTACAAAGCATGGCCTTCCTCCCGAAACGATTTGGCTTTGATGTTGAAGTTGATGGCTGTCCTGGACTAACCCACGATGCTTTGAGCTTTGGGTTCTCAAAATAGATCCACTTCTCGTCGCTGGTTACTATGCGGTGCAATGTTCTATTTGTACATCTATGAAATTCTAGCTTCTTAAAATAAAATGAAGTTCCCTCAAATCTGCCATAGGTTTATTGAATTCTCAGCAGTCACCTTAAAGTTATATGATACATTGTATTTTTAACTAAACTTCGGTGATGTAGCAGGTAAATCCTCCCTGTATTTCTAGTTATATTTCACAGAAAACCGCTGAACTACTCTAGAAATGCGGAAAGTAATTCTACTATAATTCTAAAGATTCACTAGATTTTGAGCTGGATATGTAGGAAACTCTAGTTGAGATTTTAGAGATTAATATTGATGAATCAGGGATCTGTTTGGATTCGTTGCGAGGTGGTTTAGCTTATTTCATTGGCATACACTATATATTTTATTTATTGCTGGTTATTATTATTATTGCAAATACAAATACAATTTGCAAAATTGTTTCAATATACATTTTCTCTGATTTGCAGAACAATTTCAACCTTTTTCGCCGAGTAAAAGACAGTAGAGTTTTTTTCCTCTATTAATATAAAATGTATTCCCAAAATTAAACCAATAATTATTTTATTATTTTATTTTATTTAAATAATTCGCATTTTCGCACCATAGACGGCTGCCTACGCTGGCTTAATGGGGGAGATACATTTAGACTGGCGAAAATAAGCCGATATTTACGGGTTTTGTTTTTATAGAGCTCTTAATATTGTTTTTCCATACTTTAAGCTACAAAAGTATTTTTGTTTTTGTTTTGCAAAAAGAAAGGAAAAGGGCATAAACTCTAGCTTCTGCTAAGCTCGTATTAATCGAGAAACAACTGGAACTATTTTTGCAGTGTGTGTAAAATTTGAATGTGATTAGTAAAGAACTTTTTAGACTAATTAAAAAAACGTAGTTTTGAGAAAAACGTTTTTAAAGTTTGGGTAAATGAAAATTAAAAGCTTTAGTGACATGGGAAAGCAAATAAGAGGAGTATTTTGTTTTCAAAGACAATGCGCAATTCGTGTCTTTCTTAGTTAAAGTAAAAAAATCAATTACTTTTTAAAACAAAAGAAGTTTGACTTTAGAGTTAAAAAAAGTAAATAAATTTTTTATTTCGAAAGTTTTACTTCAAAAATTAAAATAAAAGTCTTTGAAGTTAATTGTAAAAACGCAAATTGAATTGTTCCATTGTACCTATTCAATTTAATATTAGTCCGTATGTTAAATATTCCTATAAAGTTTTGCACAATCGTACAGTTCTGTGTATTCAAACGTGATTTTAAATTAAAGCAGAGAAACATAAATGTTTGTAACTGACATCGCATTTCTTCTATTTTATAAAGTACATAGTGAGAAAAACGTTCCCATAGAAAAATGAGAATATGACTTGTTTTTATCGTAAGGAAGCTGAATTTTGACCAACTGGACGTGACGTTAATGCACACGTTACCTTTAGGTTCAGAATTTATTTCCCAGTAATTCAGTTTGAAATAGAGCACAAAAGTCCGTCAGGTTTGTTGTGATTTACAGTCAGTAAAGTAATATTTCTAGAGTATTTTAATTTATTTTCATTTTTTTATATTTTTGCCCTTTTGTTGTTCTGGACTGAATTGAACTAAACTTTTCCATATGCCTTGAATTACAGGACAATCATTGATAAAGGAAAATGCGTCGAGCTTCATTTACACCCGTATTTAATCCCAGCAATCAGGAGCCTTTAATTGTTGTAGAGGAATCGAATGTTGAGCATGAGGATGACACGAAACAGAGTAGAAAATCAAACAGTGATTCATCGGAGCCTGAATCACCGGTTAACCCTTATCTGTTATGCCCATTTCCGGATTTGCAACAGCGAAGAAAACACTCCCTGCCCTCTTTGCAAATAACCGAAGGGATCACAGCGAGTCAAGTGCGTCGTTTGTCTGAAGCCGGGGTAGAAGGAAGTGGCCTTAGTTCAAAGGAAGTTGAATTTTTGGCAACACTTTCGCACAAAACCACCCCACAGTCTGGAGGTAGGCGCCATTCGGTCGTCACTATCTCACCAGTGCCCACGTCCCTTTTTGGCCGAAATCGAAGGGAATCGATCTCCGGTTTGCCATCAAGGTAACTAAGGGAGGACGCTTTTTCTGGGGAGGAGCTCACAAAATAAAAAAAAAAATAAAAAAAACCCTATTCTGTACCGCTCCAGCCATTTACCCTCTTTTCATTTCAGCCGCCGCGGTAGTGGTTTCCAAGGACCTCCGCTCACGGAGCATCGAGGCAGTGTCCACAACCTCCAGCTGGATATCATGGACGGGATTGTGCAGGCCAGGAAGACGAGGTCCGGGAGCGGAATGTGGACACCCGGCGACAACAAGGTCCAAGTGCAAACATAAGCTACAGCGCCTCCGTTCTGCAGCCGTGTAGATAGCGACGAGTCGAGAGAAGGAGATGGGCCGGATTTTAAGAGATATTTTCTGGATGTTTACAATAATAGCGTGTTTACGGAAATCGTTAACAACTTTGCTTTTCGAGGTAATTATCATTGATAATTTTTCTGTTTTCTATATTTCAATCAATTTTCCTAAACTATTTAGCGTCCAAAAGCCTAAAATTTTAAAATCACTATGTGTATTTATATTTAATTTAAAAAATAAGAGGTTATTAATTTAAAATACTTAGATCTGTTTTTTCACTCATAAGTATGGAACGCTACAACCGATTCGGATGATAATTTTTTCATTTATTTATTTTGTTATAAGTTATAATGACAAAAAAGAAAGAAATGTCTAGCGCCTATTTACACGAGCAGATGCATGAAAGTTAATGTTCGAGAGAAAATCGCGACAGTAGTTATATTATGTTATTAGCAATTAAACAGGAATTGACAAGGCTTTCTGAGTCTTATGGAAGTCTCACTAAATTAAGTCTTTCAATATTATTCCAGTGACGACGGTTGTTGTAATTAATTTAATAAGAAACTTGTCAGCTTTCTTTGAACAGACTCAATTTGAACTAAACAGGTGGTATAATAAAAAAAGTTCCAAATACGAAAAGCATATTTGAGTATGCACTAAAGAAATAAAAAATCTTATGTGGGATGATTTATAAGTTACAAGTTAAAATTAGTGTGCGATATCCCATATCTTGGAATGAGAGTGCTATTCACACTATAGTTAAAATGCGTAGGTAAATATTTCCTGAACTAAATTATAACACTGCATTTATTAATATTGAGCTCTAATAAATTATACCTACTCCATTTGTATGTGTAAGTACTGGCAGTCCATCTGGGGGTTGGACTAGTTTTAAATTTTTGGATTGAAGTAAAGGGGAAGGTTGCTCATATAAGTCAAAACATAAGAGAGGTTTAAGTAGAGTTCCCTGAGGAACACCAAATGTTTGCTTATAAGGAGGGGATTATTTTTGAATAAAGTTCGCTCGTAGTATATTTTGTTTTTAAATCTGTATAGATCGCATAAACCTGGTTATTATTATCAAGCACTGATGCTACTTATTAAGTCCTCGAAAGGTACAATGATAAAAAGTGATTCGGAATACATCAGGTAGTAAGAAATTAGTGAAAAAAAGGGGAAAATACCATCCAATTAAATTCAAATAAATTTTTTTTAAGTATGTGAAACAAGGTTTAAAATGTTTTAAAATCAGTTGTATATCCAGAAGTTTCAAATCTTAGATTTCTGCTAATAATTTCTGTATCTTGGTTTACGAGAAGAAAGAATTTTTGCATGTAGTCAAATTTACACCCTTAAGTGCATAATTTTTGATATATTGGATAGATATAGAGATTAAATGCATGATTTTTGATATATTAGATAGATATAGAGATAGATGACAAAAATATAAGCTAGCAACCAAGTATCACAATTAATACAAGAAAAGTAGGTATTCATAGTTTTACTACAAAGAGCCCTATTCTTATTTATATTTTTTTCAATATCTGAGGCTAGAGGCCAATCCAATTGAAAAGAAATAGTGGAAATTTTACTTTATTAATAATTTTAATCGAAATGTTACAAAAGGTGGAATTAAATAAAATTTATATTTATCATAAATTGAAAAAGTTTTTATTTTATTCATGAAATTGTCACCTGTAGATAAGAAAACAATAAAATTTGGGACGTTTAGTGTGAAAATGATGTAAGTCACTGAATTATTGTAATATAATACTATCTTTCTGTAATTTTTAATTATACTCTAGCTCTGTTTTTACTATGTATGGAAATTCTCTGAGTAAACAAAAATAAAATTTTTCATTACAGTTCAAGATACATCAAGAGTTGATATCATAGTTCTACTGTCACACAAACAACAAAGTCAGCAGGCTAAGAATCACCAGAATGAATTTTATTAAATGTAGAGACGATAATAGAAATGAAACAAGTTCCTTAAGTCCAGTGTGCTACTAGCTACTTCCATAAGAAGCCAATTAATTTTAAATGGCATTTTTTAAATCACCTTTCAAACCCAACACGATAGTAACATTTATCCAAAAGATCTCTTGGTCATTTAAAACAATTTATAGACTTAGCGTATTAGAATTGTTGCGAGCATTCCTTTCATCTTCCAGTTATTGTGTAAGACATATAAAAATTATTGTTGTTGTAAATAAGATTTATAGAAAATACTTAAATTATAAGGATGACAAAGCAGGGTGCATTGTAGGACAAATTTGTTCAGGGCTACACAATTCAGGATGATGCGATTTGGAGCAGCAAACTACAGAAATTCACAATAAAAAGTGAATGTGTAAAGTTTTATTAAGAACTAGATCGTGACTAATTTATTTAATAATATCCCACATTGCAATATATACACGTGACTAGAAAATCAATTAATGTACTGAATGTATTTTCAATTTGTTTTTGGATTTTATTAAAAAGTTACCTGTTCGAATAGTTTGTTTTTATTTCAGAACCCTAATTCAATATATATTTTTATTTCAATAATAAATGAAATATATTCTCATAAGTTTCTATTATTATTAATTAATTTTATCCATAAAAGCCATCTAACTACGTGGACAAAGTTGAATTTCTTCTCTGAAAGCAACTACAGGTAAAGATTAAGTACACTTAAACCTTGAAAGCTTAAAAAACGTATAGGTGGCTTGAAGGGCTGAAAAAGTTTTATTAAAAAACTTTAAGAAATATGTAACTATACCATCATCATTTTAAATATTAAATGCGATTGAAAATGTTGTAAGAGAGAATATTAAAATCTTAAATAAGAAAGACAAACATAAGGACGAACTGTAACACAAGTAATATAAATTAACTTGAGCTTTAGATATTAATAATAATAAAATATGAATCATATTAAGGACATCGTTTTCCAATCAAATGGGAAACGAAAACATAAAAATGCTTAGCATTTGTGCTATTTTTCTCGTATAATAGCGCTGAAGTTATGGGTTTTGAAAGTTCAAAAAAAGGATATCTTTTATAATTTGTTTTTTACCAAACTAAACATATTATTTTATTTTAACTTAGAAATAGACTAACATTTAAATAATATTTCATAAATTTTATAATTATATAAGAGCTGATCTGTGGAAGCGCCTTCGAAAAAAGTACCATCGTGAAGGACTTATTTCAAACAACACCTTGAATGTTTTTTGTAAATGATTTAACGAAGGATTTTGAAAAAGAATTTAAATTTTAGGCAGATTATCGTGTAAAAATTTAGATTTTTGACTTGTAAAATGAGTTGTAGTCAACAAAAATAATTATCCTTTTCTTCTTGGGGCCAATTTTTATGTATTCCTATAAAATAATTAAAGATATGTATAATAGGAAAGTTCAGCTTCCTGAAATCTCCAAGTGTTTTTCATCAATTTTTGCAGTTGATGCTGTTCACAGAGTAGTTCTTCCTCTAAGTCTAGTAAAATTCCAAAATTATTTTCATAAACGGAAAATGAAGCTCAATATAAGTAAATTACAATAAATGATCTTCATTTCAGCATTTAATGCGCCGAGCACATTAAATATTTGGTCATCACCTTTGACCTTTCAGACATACATAACATAAATCGAGTTTACTGATAAAAACCTTTTACACATTCAAAAATATGAGATTCACCCTGAGTCTAGAAAATAAATCAACAATACAAAAAATTATATTTCGAGCTCTTATGCTCTCAAGACAATCATAAATAAAATTTAAGTTGCTCAAAAATGATGCTAAATTTACCTTGGCACTTCGGAACCAGAGAATTACAGAAAAGGGTTCACCTAGAGCTCTTATATGTCAAATTAAATCATAGTGGGCAGACCGAGTTTGCTTGAAAGAGTTAAATAAAAATTTTGCGAACATAAAAGTATGTGTGCTAAAAACCGACGAATCAACCCCCAAGCGTTGTGTTCACCGCCGCCTTGGTCATACTTTGCGTTTATATAAAGCTTTAAAATTTCCATTTTTTATAACAAAGCACCTTTAATAGTTTGATTTTCATTGCCCATCATCTGCGGCTTTGAAATTACCGACTCGAAAATGTACTAAAAAATTTGAAAATACAAAAAGAAGTATAACATTCGAGAAACCACAATCTTCAATTCCGAATTTTACCAGAAATAAGACCTTTCTAGATATATTTACTACTATTCCAAAAAATCCCCATATGCTAAATTTCAATGAAATTTCATTGAAGTATAAAATTTGAGTGACGGTCATCTTGAGTTATGAGTTTTCTTAGAAAATAAACCTAACTAGATTTATTTTTCGCCCCCGAAATATTGTATATATTGTAAATTTTATCAAAATCGTTAGAGCCGTTTTCGAGAACGCGATTAGTATGCACCTTGTTTATAGATATTCCTCGTATTATATAATAGCACAGGATTAAGGATACATTTTTCTGTTCTTTCTCTCAAAGCGAATTAGTACTACATAGTAGTAGTAGTAGTTTCTAATAAAATTAAAATCGAAAACAATACGTTCTCCTTTTCAAAAATTATATCCACTTATGTAAAGTCTATCAAAAGATGAATAAATGTTTACTTCCAACACTAAATTGAAGTTCTTATTGCATATACAGGGTGTTTTTAGTGGGTATGTCAAAATGAGTGAAACAAACGATCTGACCTAGGCAAACAAAAAATTATTTGGAAAAGATTCTGAGGGTAATTACAAGGTGGTTCGTAAATTCTAATTTTCCATGGTATGTATATCACTATTTTGTTCTTATATTTTGATCTATTCAAGTAGAGAGTATGGAAATTTATACGTGAACCATTTTTTCTAATAAATTAAAAAAAAATCGAATTTTAAAGAAATTAAAATAAATATAACCCCAAAATATTTTTTATTTAATTAAAAACCGATTTAATGTAATGCTAATATCTCACAAAAACTGCCTCTTCCATTTGCGATGCATGCCAATAAACTCCTTTTTACGTCCTGTTTAATTTATTTATTTATTTATTCACTTAATACAAGCCAGAAACATTAATAGAATACTTAAAATTAAACTAGACTAAGAAACAAGAAACAAATATAGAGTAATAGGGAACAGGAACTAATTATATAGGGTTAGTGAAGGCGATAAGAAGGACGATAAGAGGACAAAAGAAGTTTAGGAGGAAGATGGAGGGCATTCCAGGGAGATAATTTGGATACGTGGAAGTCAAAGGAAGGAGTGGAGTTTGCTTTCCGAAGCATTTGGGTAAGAGGTTCGGAAAGGCTGTAGTTGTAGTTAGAAGAGAGCACCGATCTGAGGTTACGGGAGTTGGTATAGAGAGAAATTCGCTGAATCAGTGAAAGGCTATCAATATCGCCTAAAAGCAATTGATGGCAATGAAACAGCGAAGTCGCGGCGTTTCCACAAGGATTGCAAGCCAATTAGCAACAGGTAGTTATCGTAAGGGGAAGATTCAGACGATCAGACCAGAGAAGCTCACGTAAAGCAAAGCAGAGGAACCTAAGTTAAACTGCTTCAATTCGATTGTTGCTAGTGGTTTGAGAGTCAGATTAAACTGGGTAGTGTATTTAAGGAGATGCTTAAGTGTATTGTATCCAGCTTCTCCCGTATTTTGGTCGGTGCAAGTAATTAATTCCTCTATGGTGTTAACTGGGCTTGAGTAAACTTCATCCTTCATCATTCCACTCCAATGGCAGTGAGGTCTGGAGATCTAGCAGGCCTTGTATTCGGTCCACTTTGTCTAATGCAACGTTCCGCATATTGTTCATTCAATTTTACCTTCACAATGTTGTTACCCGTATGCGTTGGTGCTCTACCATATTGGTAAAATCCTGACCTTGTATTATCCGGAGAAATTTCTTCAAGTAGTTCTAGCAGTGTATTCTCCAAAAAGTCCGCATAAATTTGTCCACTAAGCATTTGTTCTATTAAATGATTGTTGATGATACAAATATTATACTGAACTTATGCTGAAATGATACCGCGTTTGTCTTATGTGGGTTAGTATCTGATCAGGTATGGAGATTGTGAATGTTTGTGATACCATCCTTAGTGAATTCCGATTCATCTGTCAACAGAATTTGGTCTAAGAACACCCTTTTCCTCCCTCGCATTCCAAAAGCCAAGTAAAAACTCCAATTTTCTCTCGGAATGTCTTTACAGAAGTCCTTGTATTGCGATATGATGTGATGATGTAATCTTTCTACATAAATGAAGAATCTTCCAAACTATATATGAACATACTCATAACCATCTTGCGACTTGTTTCATGCTCGTTTCAGAGCTGACGATGCTAATTATTTTCTGTTCGACACAATCTTGAGATGTTCTTGATCGCGGATCCATTCTATTTGAAATTACACTTACGCTTTCTCTTAACTTCTGGAAAGTTCACTTAAATACCCTTCTTTGGGAATCTCCTTTGGGATTCCCGGACAGTCTCTTTTTCGTTTCCGTTGACTAAACCATAAATGCAATATATTGGGTTCTTCCTCAAAAATAAATTAGACCATGTTTTAGATATTTCAGCTTAGAACACTTGTAGTTATCGTAAGGTTTTTCAACTATGATCGATGTTCTTTCTAACTGATCCTCTTTTATAGCAAAACATCCGCCAGGTATTAGTAACAGAGTGTCGGGATACTCGATGTATGACTTGCTAAGACGAGCTAATTACATTTCTACAAAAGACATTAGGACAGTAGAATTTTAGCGTAATTTACATATCGTTATGTTGAGTAGATCAAAAGATAAAAATAAAATAATTGGAATTTACGTATCACCCGTTAATTTTCAAACGGTTGAGATGTTCTGCCCCCCCTTGCCATAAATATATTTTTGTGTCTAGGTCAGATCTGTCATCGCACTTATTTTGGCATACCCACTAAAAATACCATGTTAATGTTGCTATTATACAATTGGAGTAAATAATACATTCAAATATAAAAAGTATTATTACGATTTAGTTTCTTTATCATTATTTATCTATGTAGCTTGTATTAAGCGAAAAGAATAAATAAATAAAGTGTTACGCGTATTAAGCTCAAATGTTTTTGATGTGTGATTGTCTGATTTCGTTATCTTCAGATTTTGGATACAATACTTAAAAACTTCCGCCTCTTTTCCGTCCCTTTGCAGTTCGTTTCTTGCTAAGTTCAACATTTCAAAAATATCTGTCTGTTGTCTGTCTGATTTCTGTAAGTTTTAAGTGCAAATAAGAAATTCAGACTGATTTCCAAATGTTGTTTCCGAACCAATAAATTTCACTATTCCGAGTGCAACGATTTATGGCATTATCTGTACCAATACTATGCCTGCTTATTATCACAAAAGCTCATGAAATCTAAAAAAAAACATTTGATAAGAAAAGTTTACGACGAACGTAGACAACAAATTCGTAGATTCATATCGCCGTGTGCAATATTTTTCTCCGTTGTTAGTATGTTGCTTTTCGAAATTCCGTGTGCATGAATGATCTGATCATTTTTAGGCGTGCAGTGTGAAAACTATGAATGCTTAAATTGGACGACAGTTTCGATATTCAGCAGTTAAAGTCGAATAGGCAAACGTTGTGATTTAGCTTGAGTTGACATATACCATACATAAAAATATCAAAATGCCTTGTGGAGGATGTGGAAATGGTAAGTTGTAGACGAGAAATTTCGTAGTAGTGAAAGTATATTTTAAATGTGTTTTGATTTACTTATAGACTGCAAATGCACTTCTGAAAAATGCGGAAGCAACTGCAAATGCGATCAGTCTTGCAAGTGTCCGTGCAAAAGTGGCGAAGCAAAGGATTGCTGCAAGGGAAAAAAATAATATCGTTAGAATATCACTGAGGAAGTAATATTATCAACTTTAAGACACTATGATTTTACTTACTAAGACTTAATGGCAGCTACAAAATTGGAATTTATTTGCGAATAAAAAATACAAATAATACTTTAAATTGTACAATTTTGGTTTGAATAATGTTTTACGGTCTCTTTCTCCTCCTCCTCCTCCTCCTCACTTAACATAACTTTCTATAGTTTAGTATACTTTAATCAAATCATTTTGATATGACAAAAATATTGAACCATTAAGGAAATAAACACAAGCATAATTTGACTTTATCTTTGCAGAACATTTTACTGGTAGAAAATCTTGATTGAAATGACCCGTTTATTTTGAAAGTGGCGTAAGTCCACTATGTCATAAGGTCGATTTTACTATATTTTTTTCAAGTAAAATCGTTCTTATGACATTTTGGACTTACGCCACTTTAAAAATAAACGGCTCAAATATGTTTTTCTAATATGTTTGATCACAGATAGTTATATTAATAAGTATATAATTAAATTTGAAGTGTAACTCTTAGGAAAAGTTACCAATGTAACAAAAAAAGGAAATTTTAAATAAATAAATAAATTCTGGTAAAACAACTTGATATTTCCAACCCAAAACATATAAAAACTTGCACTACAAGAGATATTTAATTTTAATGTTTCGAAGCATGATATTTGTCTACGGCAATTTATAGTTTATTTTTTTAATATGTTTTTGAAAACTGTGGCATGATCATAAGTTAGAATATTCTCCCACCTTTTCCTTAAACAATTTTCTGGAAAACTCCTTAAAATAAAAGAACTAAAGGCAAGTAACTAGTTCGAATTATTGACGACGAAAAACACGCAATTATCGTACAAAGTTGCTGTTTTTTTTCCAAATTAATTATTTTGAGGAAACTTTTAATGTGTTTTGCTTAAACAGAATGGAAATACCTTTAGCGCAAGCATTTTCCTGAATTTTACCATTTAACATTTTATGGAACTGAGTAGAATATAGCGCAGAAATATTCATTTTTTGAAATTTTAAAGCTAAATAGGAGTTCTATTTTTGGAAGTATATTTTGTTTAACTTAACTGAACCTTCCTCTAATGCTTTATCAAAATCCGAGAGGAGTAAAACGGTTGATGTCTTCATTAATATTAAAGTCAGAACTTTATATCCATGGCAAAAATTCGATGTTAGGATTTGTTAAACCAAGCTGTTTAATGTGAGCAATATGTGGGCGGTCATTATCCTGCTGGAATATTGCCCTTCCTAATGGCATATAGCCTTCTATAAACCGCAGCATACATATGTGATGCTGAAATATTTTGTATTTTTTCGTTGACACAAAATGTCTCAATTAACTGAATTTTTTTTCAATGTTCACTCAATAATATTTATAACTTCACTTAAACTAGTTACATCAGTAAATTCCAAATGAAAGTATACCATGTTTAAAATTAGAAGTAAGTGTTGCAGTGAAAGTTTTAGAGTTTTGCGCTAAACTGTTTATGTACAGTTTTAGTTAAAATGGTTAATTAAAATATAATTCCCACTTTTTGGGATTTCTTTGGATATGTCGTAGTTATACATTTAAAATTTGCCGTCTTTAATTTGGTTAATTATATTTGGTTAAGTACATAAGATCAGTGGGACTTGTTAATTCACCATTAGCAACAAGAAATCATTTTTTCACTTGAATAAAATCTTTTCTCGGGGCAATGATTAACCAAAATGGACTAATATTTACTAAAACCACCACCTAGCTTAGAAAATCTAGGTTTAGCGTACGAAAAATATAGCAAAAAAGTAAAAGTTGATCGAACATCTATTAAATTTCTGTTTTATTACGTATCAAATTTCTAATATCATTTATATCAATTACAGTTGGGTAATTTATTCAATTTGTCTTTTAGTACTCCTTGTTTTGTATTCTGTAACGAGAATGCTTTTAAATGCACATTTAATACCAATATTTAAATATAGGACAATACTATATATATAATAATATAATTTTCCTAAATTAAAATAAATTGTATGATGAAGGCCGCATTCATTTCATCATTTTTTGAAATTAGTAATAAAAATCGGTCCATCTTCATATACAGAATAAATTGTATATCTTACAAAGTGAATCTTCCGTCATTATTTACCTTTTGAAACTTTTAAAAATAAACAAAATCATTGTTGTTTGGTACAACAGCTGATAGGCTTAAAAGATTAAAGAGATTTATCGTTAATGTCAAACTCCTTCATCACAATCAGCAAAAACAATTTTGATAAGAGCAAATGAGGCGGAATTTTTTACCTGATGACTCCACAAACTTGATAAAACAATTTTTTCTGTTATACAAGAACGCACTGCTTTTCGAA
This sequence comes from Philonicus albiceps, assembly GCA_963969385.1. Classification (NCBI taxonomy): domain Eukaryota; kingdom Metazoa; phylum Arthropoda; class Insecta; order Diptera; family Asilidae; genus Philonicus; species Philonicus albiceps. Next base: position 27,412,426 of record OZ017774.1, read on the forward strand.
GTGGTTTTCGAAGAAAAGTGTGCTACTAGGCTTTTTCACTCAGAGTTGGTAAGTATATCTTGTGTACAGAGTGGAATATGCTGAATCGGAAATGTTTATATTGGCTGCAGATTTTGATAGGGAGCAGTTATAGTACGTTACAGTCTAATTAAACCCAGTCGCTTCTCTACGCCGCTTTGGGAATATTTTTTATTTCTAAGCAATAACATTCCTTATTAAACAAATATAACAAGATGCCTTGTGGAGAATGTGAAAATGGTGGGTAAATGAGTGGGTAAAAAAAAATTGTTCTAGTGTACTTAATAATGCAATTAGTTCTATAGGTTTAAAATTCTAATCCATTAAGGTTTTTTTTATAGACTGCAGGCTCACTTCCAAAAAATATAAATGTGATCAAACTTGCAAGTGTCCCTGCAAATGTGGTGAATTAAGGGATTGATGCAAGGAAAAGAAGTGAAATAGTTTTAAAAGAATATACTTTGTTTTTTTTAAATATAATATCTTTATACGTGTTTGGTGTATTTATCTTAATCTTACCTAAAATGACCTAAAATGTTAGGCTGCGTTATAAGTTGTTAGATCAGCAACATTCTCATTTTATACTTTTTAGGCGTGTTTCGTTGAAAACATTTTAGGGTCGGTAGAATTGTTAATTTTGTGTCACCAATGGTATTTTTCGCTTATCGTTTTAAAACCCCACGAAGGATGAATAGAACAACATACAATTTTCCTTTTAGAAATATTTTCATTAATGTAAGACAAAAATAAATGAATCCTGGGTAAGTAAAACCCCATTTTGGTTCAACATATTTAATAGGTGTACAAAATTTTAAACTCTTGTAATATTCAATTTTTTTTCGAAGACATTAGCTAAAAATACGGTAGTGAACAAATTTAGTGCATAGTTATAGTAAATTGTTATTGTCTTCTATTCAAAAGATAGGAATACAAAGTTACTCCTTAAAAATATTATTATTATAGATAATTATAAGATTGATTGTACTAGAGATGGCAAATATTATCGATTAATTAATCATTTAATTAATTGGAATGAAATAATTGTAACGCGTCTAAATCAGAAAATTAATTAATATAATAAAATAAATAAATAAGATCTGAATAAATAAATGAATAAATATAGAATATGATTAATCGTTAGTCAATCTCTGACCACAAAAGAATTTATTAATGAAGTTAATGGAAGGCGCAGAATGTGTTTACTTTTTGTTTTAGGTTGTACGGCCGATATTGCTCAAATATCAAATAATCGGCAGTTAGTTAAACATCAAATCAAATTAATCGATTATTGCACACTTTTGATTAATCGTTGCCGCAAATTATGTGAAAACTATTCAACAAAACATTGTTTTTTAAAGTTTTTGAGTTTGGAAGGTATTTTATTGTAGTCATTTTGATATTTTGGTATTTATAACACCGGGTTACTCAGCTAATAATAATTTTATTAAAAAGAATTTGTATTTGAAAATTTATTAATAGATAGTGTTTTGAACTAAGCTAATTTTTATTCAAAAATACTTTATACAAGTATGCTTCAGATCTCCTTCCTCCTTCTTCATTTCTTCGATAGTTCATTATCGAATATAATCAGTTGGAAAAAGTGTTAAAGTACATAAGTATATAAGTAGGCTGCACCAATATAACAATACCATAAAGTTACGACAGCTAATTCTACAAACTAAAATTCCCATTTCGGACCCTTTTTTTTGCTTCGAGTCAATATCTACAGCTACAAAAGCCAGTTTTACCTTTATCAAAAAATTGGAATCATCTTATCAAGTTTATACGCCACATGCAGCGATTTATACAGCCATGGGCTGGGTAAAGTGTCGTAAATAACGATAATCTCACCACCTGGGCGCAGTGAAATTGTAATCATCATTGGTGAAATGCGGTAGATATCAATATTTCACGAAAAACCTGGAGACCGGGAGCTCACAATCAGCACCATCCACCAAGACCTTTCTTGTTCCCCAAGCTCGTGCATAAATTCCACTTTGAGGGCAGAATAATGCAAGGGACTTAAAGCGGCTCCACATACTCCTTGGAAGACCTCCAGAATTTATTAGAAGAGCACTGTGTTTGGGGCCCTTCTTGCGCATCGGCCTCTAGCTGCCATACACTGCGACTGAATATTAAAAGCCAGTGTGGTGGAGTGTTTGGTGTGGGGTACGTGGGTCTCTGAGCTGCGTTTATTGACGCCGTGGGACTGTGTCCTTCGCCGGGGAGCAAATAAGTAACTGCTATGGGGTGTGCAATTGCTTATTAAATGCTTTGTTGAAAGGTCTCATTTGCAACTGGATTTCCCAGAGGAGTGTTTACTCCTGGTCTCGGGCTTGTGGGGTACGTGTTCCGGGTCCAAAATAGGAAGTGCTTTGGAAGAGGTCTATTATTTGGTTCTTAACAAATGAGTAAGGGATGATCAGGTTCTTAGCTTTCAGTTTTCTTTCTTTGCTAAATATAGGTATCGATTTTTATTCATTATGGGGCATATTTATTTTTATTCATCAATGCGTTTATTTGCTATAGTCAGAGGTAGTTTTGCGATTTTGAAACAAATAAAAGTAGAGCACATCTTTTCGAAACACCCTGTACTTACTAATACCTTTTAAATATTTTTCACTTTTTCTTTGAGTCAAAATGATAGTTTTTGCAGGTTTATGTTAAAAATATAAAAAACAAACGATCAAATGTTGGTTATAGTTTTATGTTTTCTATTCTATTTGTTTTAAATATCGGTAAGTTACTTAAAGTCTTCATGTTTTCAAAATTTGTTTAAGTGGGTGGTGGTAGGTTAACATTGTTGACAACATTGGAAAGGACATTGGTATAGTCGATTTTTAGCGTGAGTTGGATGCCGCTACGTTGAGCTAATCCATAAATATAATTTTATTAATAGTGATGTCCATACCATGGAGTATTTAAAAATCACCCTGTAATTCTAAACCGGTTAAGATTGTCCCCCTCCTGCATACAATTTTTTGTTCGTCTAGGTTACATCTTTCAGCCCACTCATTTTGGCATGCCCACTGAAAACCACCTTGTATAGAGACGAAGCCTATAAATTTATTTTCGATTTCTTTTACACTTTTATAATATTTAGTAAATAAAAATAACTTTATAGAAAAGGAAAAGTATGACATGACTTTTGATAGACATTTTTAATCGAAACATTAAATCAAGGCCTATTTACAAATTTAAGTTAGTTAAGTAGCGTACATACGAATTTTAGAAACTTTGTATTGGTATGTTTAGAAAATATTTAAACAGTAAACCTATTAAGTATTAAATGTTATTAATCCCCAATATTGAAAGAGAAGTCCTACTTATTACTTACTATTAAAATAAAGGAAACATAAGTTTTAGTTGTGTGTTAAAATAAATCATTTCTTTTCATGAAAATGGAATTTTAAGTTTATCGCGAATAGTTATGTAACTTTCTACGAAATGTCTAACTGAAAATGTAGGCTTTCGTTCCAAAACAGAAGTTCCCTTACTTGTACGATGAAGTAGATTTTCGTAAGGTGCAAATATGAAATCAACCGGGTGAACATTGTAAGTTTGCGTTATATCATCAATTAGCTTAATCTCTCTTGAGTAAATAACCCTTTTATTTTTATAAGGCATGACTACAAGTATATACAACTAAAAATTAATCTTGCAGTTTTAGAAAAACCTACCGTCCTTTGTTTTACATATTTAAATATCGCAGCGCCAAAGTTTTAATGAAGAAGGAGTTAGTTTTTAATATTTTTCTAGGCGCTAGTTTTTAACATTTAAACATTTTTTTTTTATTTTTGAAGGTATTATTAATATAAATAATTTAAATCTCTATATAAAGAAGGTTAAGTTGATATAAACTTTTAAAATTTGAAAAAAAAAACTTGATATACGAAATATTTTAACTGAAAATGTTAACATTAGGTACAGCATACGTGAGAACTATTGCAGTCAAGTAAATTAATAGCTGACGTACCTTTTAAGGTCGAGAATACAAATCAACAATAGTGAACATTCATTTGACGGGAATCCTTTTGAAGCTTGAAAAAGAACTGTATATGGACTCTATCTTTAAGCGTTGGGAGAACGAGCAAAAATCTTTACTTTGGATGAACCAACCCGTACTTAAGCAATCAAAACCGTTTATCAATCCCTTCTGGCAGAGGGCGACAAATCTTTTCTCGCTTGACAAGGTAAGACTAAAAATTATTAGGAACTTATTCACAGGTCACTGTCCGTTGCGATACCATCTTAAAAAGATAGGCCTCATGGTTGATGATACCTGCCGTTTGTGTATCGAGGAGGAAGAAATAGCTGAGTACGTATTTTGTGAATGCCCAACCTTATGTCGGCAAAAGCTGATATATTTTGGGGCCTCTATCGTAACCCCGGCAGTAGTGTCAAAGGCAACCCTCTAAGACACAATAACCTTTTTTTTTTACAAAGGTTTGATTTCTGTGGGGAATAAGAAAGTAGGGCCTGCACAAAATATCTTTTCAGGTCTCGTTGCTTATAAAAGGTAAGTTTATGTCTATATGAACGCTATATGACACGCTATCAATAATAATAATAAAGTAAGAGGTATTCAGGCACAATTTAGAGAGACTAAATCTACATTTACTTTAATAAAAATTTTAAAATTATTTCTACGTAAGTAGAACTGTAGCAAAAGAAAGTTTAAATAGATATTTCCAAATTGCTGAGCTATTTTTTAAATTGTATTGCGGCAATTAATGATTTCGAAGTTATCGTTGAAGAATGAACGTTGCTGACAAAAGATCTCTCTTTGTAGCAGAAAAGACGAAAGTTTATTAATTTTTCTTATGTTTCAAAGTTCTAAAATTAATGAAAATTGGTTCGCCAAATTATGTTCTACTAAATGCTTGAATTATTAGAAGATTCACTTCAACTTATATTCCGGCTGAGTGTGAAAAGGATAATTTTAATGTAGATAATCTTTGTTTTGAGTCATTAATTGCTGCTACTGATACTAGGTATCTGGGTTACCAATTATATGTACACTTATTACCTACAATCATTATAGTAAATTTCAACTGGCAATTCAATTAAAATTTTGTCGTTTAGATTTAAACTTTCTTAAAAGATGAATAACATGAATGTGGGAATTAAAAAGCAATTTTGACCAAGAGACAGGATTCAAACCTGTGAATTTCGAATATTCGTATTGCTTTTTTAACCAATCAAACTACCCCTGGGCTTTACCGTCAACGGCTTTTCGAGCAAATTTTGTACTGATGAATTTTGGTAACAAATAACAGATATTTCTATATGAATTTCAATACAATAAAATTGATTTGAAATGTCATCAGGAATGGATATTTAAATATTTTGTGTTAAAACATAAACAATTGCTGATTCCAACAAAATATTATGTAAATTTTCTAAAATGTCTATGTTTACATTACAAGAGCCAAAAATACGATGACATTGAAATGGTATTAAATTTAATTCATGGATTAAAGTAAGACTCTACTTATTTTTTATGGTGTAGAGTTTTCATATTTATTATTCTATTTAATATTACAAAAACAAAAAAAAAAAAAAATTTAAAAGACAAAGACATACAAATTTAGTTAATCGTAATTATTTAATTTTCAAGGTCACTGATCCGATTTTTTAATTTCCCAAGTACGTAAATCCTAAAATATTATTACTACGTTCAATTACTCACAAAACCGAAAATTGATACAAATGACCATGTCTAAAATTAGGGTAGGATTTACAAAAGATACCAGCTGCATGGATTAATTTTTATTTATGTTTTGATATGATCAATAGTTTTCTGGATATTCATGATACATACTCGTTAGGTAGTCCATAAAAAAGTGGATTAGATTAGGTATGACAATTTTCATTGATAATGCTGGGTTATTAAATGGAAAAGTGCAAAATTGTTTTTCTGTAATTCGGATTCCTAAGATACTATTCGAATACTACATAATAATTATGAATATAAAATCACAAGAATCTTTTCAAACACAGTAAAATAAAATGTTCTTCGAATTTTCTGTATTTCCGTGAGCGGCGATGTTTTTCTTGTTCTCGGGGAACTCGCGACGGAAATTCTCGCTCGCGTGCAGCCGGCCTAAAATATCGAATTTGTTCATTATGCATTATTAAATTTTTTAAGTTATCCAATTGTAATTTGCTCGTGTGTAATAAGCCTTTAAAGCTACTTTAATTTTCAAAGACTAATTTTTTGTTTCTTGATTGTATTACATTGTACAAAAGTGAAAGCCAGAGACATTGTAATTAAATTTGCTTTCAGGCACTTATCCTTAAGTTCGGTATTTGAAAAGTATCATATAGTTATATTCTCCCTTTTAATCGATTAAAGTAATGGAAATGAGAAAGGGGAACTGAGAGAAATTAAATGGAAACTTGTCAGACCAATCTATTTTGCCTTTGGCTTTTAGACTAAAATTGGACCGTGCTAAGTAGTTGTACGTGCATCCCAAAAATTTGCGTAAAACATCATCGTTGACCTTTTTTAGTTTAGTGTGACCCATCCTCGAAAATATTGTATTAAATTTGACTGCAAACATAAAAGACATTAAGCTGCTTTTGGTAAAGTTACCAAAACTTCTATAAATAGGACTACTCGGGACTCGGGATCCTCTATTATTTGAAGTGTACAATTACATGTACATGGAAACATCTGGTAATATCCTGGAGAGTGTGGGTGCCTTTTAATTTTATAGATAGAACGTAGATAGCCTATTTTCACTATTTTACTGTTTATGCGACAGCGTACGAATATTTTTGTAAAAGCATATTAGGGGGATTGTGAAATAATTCTTTTTTCAAGGGCGAAAAATTTAATCTTGCGCAGTTTTTAGCTTGAAAGTGGGAAAAGCAATCTTGAGAAAAATGGCAATTTGTAGTCTGGTTCGAGTGTCTTTAGAAATTATTTGTAATGCGGCGGAGGCGGAACAGTCGCCTTTGGCACTTTGCCAGGGCTACAGGCGGCAACAAGTGGGGCTGGAGGATGATTGTGGCAAGTGCATTCAACAAGTTGCACATATATCCATGCCCTGGCTAGCCGCTGGCAAAATTCCAGGAGAAAATTTGCACAGGCGACAACAAATCCAAGGTTAATACCCAGATATCCCTTCATACATGATGGAGATGTGTGCGTGTCGGGGAATCGACCAATCAATGTGAAGGGTACACAGGATTCATGAATAGCGTAAACAGTTCCAATTGTCCCGATACCTAAAGGAGCTATCCTGAAAAATGAGGGGAAATGCTCCTGCTAGCATAAGGGAATATTTTGTATGTACGACGCAGGCTCAATAGATTCGTCAGGAAAATTAGAACTTCCTTTGTTCGGGAAGTTACGGTGTTGGATCCTGGATACTTCCTGTCCTGGAAGGACATCTGTTGAGTGGTTTTAGATTTTCTGAGGTGTCCTTACTACAAAATAGAACTTTTACGAATTATTTGGAGGATTGGTAAACTTAATATCTCGTCCCTACAGGATGCTTATCTGATGCTCGTTGGAATCAGTTAAGTTGGAATATTCGTCGGTTGAACATCACCTTCGCGATTTCTAAGTAAAGTCCTTTTGAAATTCACAAATTTCACTATTGTAAGGTCTTAGCTGGCGGGCGGTTAAAAAATATAATTATATATTATGAAAATTTTTGAATTTCTGTGAGGTGGCTAACTGTGAGATTTTATATATATTAAAAGTTTTGAAAAATAGTGAATAGGAGTGGTTTGATCCTGAAAAAAAAAAAACACGTGAAGTGGGATTTTAACCGTGGCTTAATACTATGGAATAAAAATTTTGTTCCTGGCAAGCAGTAGATAAAACCGAAAACTTAAAAAGTATCGGTTTCCATTGGATTTACAACACATCAACACAAACTTGGTTCGTTTAATTTTAGTTTTATGGGTTCCCACCACAATGGAAAATTTAATTAACTCAAAGGAACGCGTCGTAATGATAGGAATTTACAACTTCAAGATTTATAGCGCTTCATCTGGTGCTTGTTGCGCCTCTGTCTAATTTACGGGCCCGCATCACAAGGATGGCTCTTGTCTATCGGGTTAATTCGCCTCCATAAGGAAGCCAATGTCTACCGGAACATATTTCCTTGCACGCTCCCGTTTTGGAATTTATAGCGCACGCTAGGCGCTGTGAGATGATGACATGTTTATGACGTTTATTGCAAAATTAATTGCACCATTATCTGGCGGTATTGGGGATGGAGGCTGTGTTACCCGTAATTTTGCTATATTGAAAATCTGCTGAGTCCCTCTCCTGGTTTTATCACCGATTTAACACTTGTCGCTCCTAAAGTTATGGCTAATCTTAGATCCATTAAAATTTTCATTAAATAAACCGCAGGGAATACCATGAAGATTTTGTCGTTTGTAAGGATTTATGCATCACTTGCAAAATTGCTTTTTAGGCACTTAAAATGATTTACGAAAATTTTAAATGGAAAAATTAATAATTCACTTCTATGACATATTTCATTGTGAGAAAAAAAGTTTTATAAACATTTCATTTGAATGATTTACGGCTTAAAAGAGGATTTCTCTAATCAAATTCTTATGAGCCTTCGTGAGATTCAATCTTAAGGTCCACGTTTGTCTGATTTACTTGGCCTCAAAAACAATACTAATCAAAACTCAAATTAAAATAAAAATAATAAATATACATATATCATTTCTCGTAATATAGTATTTATTTGTTATACATAAACATTTTTTTGTAAAAAATAAAACGGAAGAGAAAATAAAATTGTTCTCTAATTATAATAACGAAAATTGAGCTAATTTTGAAATTAAACGACTACATTTGTATTTTATAAAAAAAAGACGAGTTCATATTCTAGGACATATTATTATAATATATATTAACGCATTTCGTAAAATTGATGAAGAGTTGAAGTTTTTCTCTATAGAATTAAAACTATAGTAGCATAGAGTTCTTTTATTTTTTCTTTATTTTCTATTTGTTAAAAAATATAAATAAAAATAGAATAAAACCCTTAGTTTGGTATAAATCCAAAAGTTAAGTAATACACCAATCTATAACATCGAAAAATACTTTTAATTTTATTTTACTTAATTATTTCGTTGATAAGTAACATAAATATTTTTAAAATGTATTTAATAAAAAAATACACTTACATAAAAACATCTTCTTAAAAAAATTCATCATTATAATCCAATTTGAAGATTAGCCTTCCTTTGGTATCTTCCTCATTAAGACCTATTTTAAGATTCATATATTGTGGTGGAATTTTAACAACATCTGAAATTTTAACTTTTCCTCGTTGATATCTCGAGGTGTTTTTGCAGTTCAAAACGTGTTTTCGTGTTGGTAAGTTAATAATTTTTAGAAATTCGACGGGGGTTTTACACAATTTTGGTTTTTTACCAGGTATTTTGTTGTTCTTATATACCGTTTAAAGCTACTTTTATAATAAAATTCAGAGAAAAAGAAAAACATCCCAAAATCTCATATCTTAAAAAAAATATTTAACAGAAGAAGTGAAAATTGTGAAAGAATAGTGCAAAACAAAAATATTTTTCGAAGAAAATTGCTTCATGGATTGCAATTTAATAGAACAAATTAATGTTGATTTTCATTTCAGAATTTTATGTTCTTCTTCTCTATAGTAAGATATGTAGTGTTTTATGCATAAAGCATATTTATCGAACTAAAAGATATGTACCTTTTGAAATTAGCAATGTGTATTTCATTTATTATTTTTAGTTGAATAAATACTACGCTTATTGAAGTTAATCTCTAGAAAAATTTCTGTCCTATAAGGTTTATGTGGAAAATACTGAATTATAAAATCGTAAGGATATTTAAACAATAATCATGTTGTTATCAGATGAATGATACTGAAATTGATACATAGAAAACAAATGTACCTGCCATTTTCGATAAATTTTAAAAACCGTAGTTCAAAATGTTAATTCTGAACAGAACGAGCTATTGGTTTATGAGTTTTCATGCAAACCATTTAAAAAAAACACAGTTTTGTGAAAAATACGTTTAAATAATGATAAAAAGTTTTTAGTTAAATTTAATTCCTGGGCCATAACGGCCTCTGTCTTCTTTGCAGATACTTTTAACTTCTAGTAACTGAAAGACTTTTCTAAGAATTTAATTTTATATTAAAATTGTTCAAAGAACCTCCTCCTTTGATACTTGTGCTCTCGGCTATAAAACCCATAACTTATGAAATAATTTCATTTATATATTTAATATATTCGTCAATTTCATTTCTTACGGCGATTTTATATCTAGAAAGATCCCAGTTTAATAATTATTAAAAAATCGGGAATACCCCTAAAGAAAAATGGATAAAAACAAAATTATATATCAAAATAATATTGTCAACTTTAAAACAAGTTTAAATCATTAGCAACAAAATATCGTAAGGTAAAAGTTGAATGGCTTCTCGCATTTACTACTAAAATCACATTTACATACATATAAAATATTTAATTTATAAAAAATATGGATAGACACTGTTAATCTTTGCATTCCGACAGCATCAAATAATTTTCTTTTAAATGTTTTCACTGTTCTAATAAAATTTACAATATAGATTTAATGGTTTTATGATTATTTTTTGACTGAAAACTCATAGACAATTTTTGCATATGTTAATACTTTAATAATGAAGTAAAACATAAATGTATAAAGAATTGAGAAAATATTAATATACATTTTACACCGAGTACAATTTTTGACGAATTTTGACGAGTTTTGGCAAGTTTTCATAGCATACCAACTGCATTTTCGTTCTCATGGTATTCTAAATATTTGCTAACACTAAGTTGAAAGGAATTCAAATATAAATTTTTAAATAGCCCTGCTTTATTATTAAATGAACAAAAGGAAATATATTTTTCCCTTTATTGTGTGTCCGCGTTTCCCTTTCCTGAGTGTTCGCGTTCAGACGTATAATGTATCCATTAACATAAAGTTTTTTTGAAAAAGGTGTCTTTCTGAAAGATTGGAATTAAACTATATATAAGCGGCTGAATATAAAGTATGTAGGGTAGTTGCAACAAAAAATTATTTGTTTGATTTGTTTGATTTACACTACCTCGCGATCAAACAAGGAATTGGAAAATTGAAGAGGTCAATTAATTATTTCCGTTTCTTGTTTTGTCTATTAAATTTGAATTTATCATTATAATTAATACCCTATTACTATACATAATAAATTTATGTGATTAATTTAAGTGCGCGGTATAATTGAATTTAATTTATACTTTGATAAACGGTTTTTGTTATGCGGCCCATGTGAAATAAATTTTCGTCATTTTGCGGGTCAATAATTATATTTTCGTATTTTCATCATTCCGAAATTCATCTTCTTTTTCATGTTAACTTTTTGTGAGTCTTAATAGTTCAGATTAGGTTAGACTTTATGCCATTTAAAAGAAATGACCCTAGTGAACATACTCGTATTTTCTTTAAGAGTAAATTTCGTGATGCATAATACATATATTACATATTAGGAGTGTCTGTTTGAATATTGCTATTACTGCTGTCCGCTTAGAATCTTTATAATTTTGTTCATAGCCGATCTCAGAATACATCTAAAGTAACTATTTAATCACGAAAAATGGGTCTTTAATACTGATTCCTAATTATAAATGACTTTTTATACAAAAATTATGTCCTTGAATGTATGAATGTAATATTCCAATCAAAAGAAGACACTTTCATTCAAACTAGTTTGAAGAATAAAATTTGCTTTAAAACGGTATTACTGTCATTCTAGGGCCATTTTTATTGGTAGTCTATGGAACTGACATATTATAAAGATGGACCACTCAATCTCCAGTCTTAAACATCCGCCTATAATGTTAGACTTGTATAAGATATTATTGTAAATTGTAAATTAGTAGGTAATAATTATTGTAGATTACTAAAATTCCTTCATTCTGTAAACGTTTTTATCATGTAAATAGCCACTTTTCAACAAACACTCCGCATACATTTTTAGCTTTTTTCAGCTTTATATTTATACAAGAACAACATTTTAAACCTAAAATTAGAGTCTATTTAATCAACTAAAAAAGTACATACTTTCAAATTTTAGACAATTTGAAATAAGTTTTTATTGAAAAACTATGCAACCAACTTATTCACTGTGCGCAACTACGAAACATATGTACATTAGTGTCGTGTCGTTTTTCGAATGATATTCAATGTACGAAGATGAAGTTTTAGGCTATTTAAATACTTCCGGTGACGTTTAAAAGTATAGACTTGTTGATCGTTTCGAGTTTCGCCGTAAAGGTTTTCTGAATAAGACTTTTATTCAATGAAATCAATTTAAAGTTTATTGTTCCCAGAATTTACAAGGATTTGTTCAAATACCTACTTTTTACAGTTTTCCAACTTTTACACGTTATTTGTGCATACATAAGTAGGTATACATTTTCCGTTTGTGTTCTTATTTATTTACCATCTTAAAATACTTGAAAACAATCTGCGCAGTTAAGGCTTTTGTTTTTAGAAGGGTTTACGCCCAGGTAAACTTCTAACCGTAATAATAATCACTCAGAATGTCGACAATTAAATACACCAACCTTGGCGAACCCAAAAATATCCACATGAATTCATATTTCATGAGTCTTATTTAAAACAAAGTTCTTAAGGTACCTTGCACAGTATGTTAAATTAAGAACAAAGAAGGAGTGTCAATTAAATAAGCTTACGCGACTGGAACATCTGTTAACCTTTCATAAAACTAATGCCAATTTTTATCAGATAAATCTAGGAAACTGTTCAAAAAGTTGAACATTTTTAAAACGCCATTAACAGTAAATTAAAATGAAGAACGACTTTTGTTTGTTCATGCATGTGATCTGAATGGAAGACTTTTCTTTTTAATTACTTGGATTATTTGTGCTACTGAAATACTGAAGAAAAATTAGTAGAGGAAAGTGAACCCAGCCAAGTCCACGTTGAACAGACTTTTCATTTTTCTCTTTTCAGGGAATTTTTTGTGTCGTTTTCTTATGCTCTTGGAAGATTTTAAAATTGATTTCTTTTTAGAACTGTTAAGATTACGTGGTTTTATCCTTTACTTTTGATTTTGTTACTTTCCTTGCTTTCCTATTACTGATTAATCCTTCCTGTTGTAAAAGGACAGTAAAAGGACTGTTACAACAGTCAAAATATTAGTGAAACTTTGTGAAAGCAGCTTGTTTTTGGTTTATATTTCGCATAAAAATTTGCATTACTATTTTGCATTAAAATTCTCTTTGGTTTTGATTGATTTTCGATATAGGGTGTTGTTTATAGTGGATGTATCACAAGAAGCCAAAGAAGAAGTTTGGTGGTAATTAAACCAAAGTACAGTTCATCGTTAGATTGTTCTAAAAGTAAATGCACTTTATTTTTGATAAATTGTTTAGTTTTTGGCGAAATTTCAGCCATTTCAAGTGGAATTCCATTCTAGCTCGTCATTCCAGACATATACATATTTTCTTCTAAAAGTGTTGAATATATATTTTTTCTTTTTACTATCACCGGGCTTATAAAACCAAGTTGGTTAAAGAGTTGTGATACTTCCGCTAATATAGTGCTTTTCGTGACAGATTGTTGTTTTTGCAAATAAATCCGTGATTAGGTACCAAACCAGCCTCAATATTTTAAAATAAGCATTATCGAATTTTGCAAATTCTAGTTGGATTTCCAGATCTTCCTCAGCAATGTTTTAAACTGATTTGCACATCATTTTTCCAGTGGAAAGACTGCTTCCTTCAGCATTGCTTGCAACTGAGTTTGCATAGGAATTGCTTCTTGAAGATTATCACTACAGGTCATAATATAATATAATATAATATAATAATATATAATATAATATAATATAATAATATAAAATCATTAATAGTAGGTGCTGCTAAAAGATACTTGTGCTCATCTTCCTATGCTAGCCTTTTCAAGCATTTGACTGCTAAATGCGTGGCTGATTTTGTGCCCTAAGTCACTGTACATAGCTGATAGTATTTTATTGGTTCTTCGGAACTCATTCTCCATATAATCAGCTGTAGATTCTGATCTTCTGTTGCTACTATAATTTGCCTGTACATTTTTCCAATGTCGACCGTAAAAACATATAAACATATTTCTTCATCCTAAATTGAAGAAGAGTTGAAATTAAATCCTCTTGGAATTTTGGACCGTTCAATAGCAGGTCATTGGGTAAGAGATTACTAGTAGTTTCGGCAGATGCATCAAAGAAAACTCTTAGAGTTTTGCTAAGAGTTTTGTAGAGCTACGTGATGGTTTTAAAACAAAATGATGCGGTAGGAAACAGTGCGGAGTAGTTAAATCTTGAGGATTCAATTTCTGCATATGTCCTAATTTAAGGTATTCATCGAAAAATTTACAATACTGAACTCGCAAGAAGGTTCCTTTGATAAATTAGCTAAAAATGTGCCTCACCACTAAACATAATTTTTCGGTAAAAAATGGATCTTCGTCTAATTTTTACAGAGCCCAATTTGTGAGTGTAAGACTCATGATCACGAGACTTTAATTTCTGCACTACCTGTGTGATAATTTCCAGCTAGTGAACGGACAAAGACCTAATTGTTGCGAACAACATCTAATCGATAATTTTGGATCTTTATTTATACTTTACTCACAGCAGCTATTATTTCTTCGATATGAATATGTGGTTGGCTTAGCATCAAGAAGGTAAATGTGGTACGAAATTTATTAACTATACGACGAATTGCTTGATCAGAGGGACAAATATGTCGAGACCATAAAATTCATGTAATTTTCTATGGGTTTCACGAATTGAATACTGAATATTGAAAGCATTATTAAAGAGTGAGTACTTCCATTATGAAATGGCAAACTGTAACGAATAAAAATAGCTTTCTAAATTTCACAGCTGTTTCAGCAGTTACTTTAAATGTTTATCCGTATCGAGAGTTCTATCTACTCCAGAAAAAACATCCTTTGTTATATGTCATATGTATGTTTTTTAAATTGTAAACATGTAGAGAAAAGAACACTGGTAGAAAGAATGAAAAATCATGTTTATATTTGGTGCTTATAATTACTAAATTAATTTTGTTATTTTATACTCAAAAAAGTTCAGTGGGAGAAAAAACAAAAATATAATTTTTAAATTATGGTATATTAATTATTTTGTTCCACGAGGTATTTAAGTCTAAATAACATTGGTTTTAAATAAACTCATTAATGAATTCCTGAAAATTACGAGACATTAACCAGTAGTCCTTTTTCAATCAACTTAAAAGGTTGAGAAAAATTTAACTAATTCATTTTCATTGTGAAAAACAATCAGTTTTTCGGACTTTGTTCATATATCTTGTTGTTTTGGTTGGCTGTATTAGACTACCTT
This sequence comes from Philonicus albiceps, assembly GCA_963969385.1. NCBI lineage: Eukaryota > Metazoa > Arthropoda > Insecta > Diptera > Asilidae > Philonicus > Philonicus albiceps. The sequence continues at coordinate 27,427,848 of OZ017774.1, forward strand.
TTTGATAGAAAAATTAAACAAGCTAGTTGTGTTAAATGTACAGTACTTATCTTCTCTGTGTTATTTAATATTTTATTTCCGTTTATTGTAATATTTAAGTTGTTAAAAATCTGCTCTAATTTTCTGGAAGAAATTATTGAAACGGACCTTATTTTGCACATTGAATTTTAAGAACAACTAATGAAATCGAATAGGTAGCCAACGTTTCAACTAGAGTCAAATGGGAGATTTAATCTACTCAGTTAATGATAATATGAGTGTTTTGTAGTTGCTAACTTTTCAATTAAATACATTATCGAAAAGCTACTCCCTCTTTTCGAAAATATGGTAAACATTTTAATATTTTTTTTCCGAAAATATGGTATATATATATATTGCGAAAAAGATCGAAAAAACTAAAATTAATATTTAAAAAAATTTAAATCCTTTTTTTTCACAATATAGCTAAATACAAATAATTAAAAAACGCAGCTACTTTTGTTTTAAGAAACCAATTTTTGGTCTTCAAATTCCAATTATTTTATTTTATTTTATTTTAAATTTTTGGCCAGACGGAGTATTGAGGAATATTTGCACGGAAATTGTTAACTATAAGACCTTTCCTTAAATATTTAGTTTATAATTAGTTTCACTGATTTCTATTTTTAAATTGAATCTAATAATTAAAAATGATAAAAGTAAAACTTATTCCTTAACATTAAGTGTTGGTGAAAATCGGTTAAACTAACCCTATCTGCAATTTGCGTAAAAAGCCTTTGTGAGGTGGCAAACATATTTTCCTAAGGCCTTTCTACTTTTAAGGCTTTGGGACACTGAAGCAGGTTTTTTTCTTTTTCTCGTTTTTTTTTTTTTTTTTAAGAGAAACACCCTTTATAAGAATCGATTGTATGATATTTTCCTTTCTAAATTGTGTAATGAGTAAAATTATTTCATACCTCATTAAAATTCGCCTATTCGTTTTTGTGTTATGCGGCTTTCTGTATCGTCAAATGCACAACATTTATTTAAAAAAAACAAAGTATTTTATGTACAAACTAGAACCGAGTCGAGACAGCTTTATTACACATATACCAAACGACAGTTTTCTCACTTAACAACGATCGCAATTGATAAAAACATTAAATGGCAGATAAAGGTAATTTATACCTCGAAGAATAATACCAAAAATTTGTTGCAATGCGCATACAAACTTTCCACATGAATGTGTGCAAAACGGTCCACATGTACTCTCTGATTTAATTATTCCATGTATTTTACATTTGCTAACTATTATAAATTTCCTTTTATCTGTAAAACAGAACTGACCTCCAATGATGTTAAAAACGTTGTTTCGAAGTTTAAGAATTAACTGTGTTCCAATAATTTTAATGCAAAGAACGCTTAAACATGTGGACACTTTTGCATGTTAGTTATATTTGTTAATCTTGGGCTCTGATGCTCTGACTGCTGGGCTAACTTGACCAATTTTCGACACTTCAAGAGATTTAGTGCTGTGTTATGCATTTTGAAGGGAAAAGCATTATCATAATCACAGAGTGTAAGATTGATACATAAGGTATATTTCTTTACTAATTTTCTCGGTTAAAAGAATATTCTGAAATAGCTTTTAACGAAAAGTGAATACCATATGAAAAGGTTATTTCAAATCAATAGAATAATTAAAATCATGGTTGTTTGGTTGCAGCCTATACAGATCGTGTGAAAATAACAATACAATTACATTTAAAAATATTTTTTAGTAAGTAAGTATGTGGTCATATTATTGTAACCACTATTTATAATAAGAGTTCTTTAAGATTGATAATATCAAATATTTAATCTATATAACGATATTACATTTTGAAAAAGCTATGATAAACAAACTTCAATTTTATCAAAAACCTATTGTTTAATTGATTTAAACCAACTTTTTTGACTAGATATTTTAGTTGCATCTGCGACCTTTCAGAGTATATTTGAAGAACATTTAAATATGAGAAACTCGTCTTCACACGGCGCAAAAAATGTGTCCAAATATTTGTAGTTATTATAGCAGCAGTGCAACGAACAAACAAATAGACCAAATTTTTAAAAAATAGCCTAATTCTTGCTAAAATAAATCGTCTCTCTTCGAAATCGGTTCAGCTTTCAGAGATTATCGCAGACAAATATACAGATGTACAGGTAAAACTTGCAAAAACAATTAGGTGGGTTTATATACGAGTATCATGTACGCAATCATATGACTTAATAAGAGAACAATTATTTTTAAGTTACAGACAGTAACTTAAAATTTTATTAATATTGATAGAGAAGGCGCCCATGGTAGGCTTTATTTTTTTGAAAAATATATCTAGTTAATTCAACTGACATTAATTTAAAAAAAAATTAAAATGTTAAAGAAATAAATTTAAAAATATGATTGGACGTTGCTCACAACTTTTTAAATAATTGAAAATCTGGTAAATTGTGCTTAATTCCAAGTATGCCAATGCTATTCTAGCGGCTGAAAAAATGACAAATTTTTAAAATTAATTTTTAAAAATCTGAGTGTTTTTTTTTTTTTTTTAATTATTAGATATATAAATTTTCAGTTTCAAGTTATATACCACTTTTTGCTCCCTAAATATTTTGTCTTAAAAAATGGCGGCGATAGAGATTTATGTTGTCAACCCGATTTTTCAATTGTGTCTCACAGCCGTGGGGATAATATCAGTAATTGTGGATATGAAAATGAAAAACAATTTTTTCTCAATTTATGAAAAGGTTATCATCAGAAGTGTGTAGGGATTTTTTTTCAAAGAAGAAGATGAATAATAAAAAAATTTTTTAAAAAACTTTTCAGATCTTTGTAAATTAATTTTAAAAGTCCGTCATGTTTACCCCTTAATATACCAAAGATAAAATCAATTTAACTGATTATTTAATTTGTTTTAGATAGGTACTCCTTGTCGTTCTTATCGATCAATCTACAAAATTGAATTATCTCTAGGCAGTGTTTTAATAATGCATTCTGTTTCAAAGCTATGATGATGTCCAAGGCTATTCTAGTGCATTGTGTAATTTGTCTGGTTGTAATGGTATTTGAGCTCAGTATATGAAACCTTAAAAAATTGGCTAAAATCGTTCTTTCATTAATAAAACGAATATAAATTTATTTCTAAAAACATTAACATTAAACAACTTACCTCTAATTCAGTACTTTGTGGGTCAGCTATTCGTAACGCCTCGCCAAATCTCTTGGACACTGATTCCCAATATGGCTTTAGGACATGAGGTGTCAAGCGTTCCTAGGACACTTTGGTGAAGTTTTTTAGCTCTTTAGTTGTATTGAATTGCTTGTTATCGGCATATACTCAGCGAACTAGCCATCCTCAAATGTTCTCTATCAGGTTTAAGTTAGGAGAATAAGCGCAAAAACCACTCCCGCGTAGATTTGGAAACATGAATTCCTTCATTGTCCTGTTGGTAAAGCAAGTTTTCTTCAGAATAACAATCAAGGAAAGGTAGCAAACAATTCTTCATGGCCTCCTGATATTCCAGACTGTTCATCCTGGTGGATGCAAATGCGAGTTCTAAGGTACCGCATTTATTGAACGTTCCCCATACCATTAACAATCTTCCACCGAAATTTCTTCTTCCCTTTCCTAAGATCACACCAGTACTCATTCAAATCATCTGGGTCATCCAGGTTAAACTTCTTTTCATCAGAAAAGATAAGCTGTGAAGATGAAGCTAAGTAAAGAAGAGGTCCCTGGGAAAAATGTTCTTTATACAAAATTTCGCCGTACCTGTTGACCACAGCCGTTCCATGTTTTCATGGGCGAAAGTAAGCCGCTCTTGTTTATGGCGGGCTTCTAGACGAGGAGTCTTTTGCATTTCATCCCTTACAATGTCAGGATTTCGCTTTATTGCCCTCTAGCTAACTGACACAAACGCGGAAATGTATAACCTTTTTTTTTAACAGAGCGTCGATGACGTTGTTGAGTTGGATATTTTATGGCATATTCTTCTGCAAGTATTTTTTTTCTTCCGGAATATTCTCTCCGCCCGTAATTATCCTTATTTTTCAGATAATTACGAATAACGTCCTCCGATCTCCCAAATTTGTCTGCTATCTACGTTTTTAGAAATCCTTTGTCAAATAAAACATCGATAATTCCTTTTTCCCTCTCAGTTAGAACCTTGTCTCGTGGGATGATTACGCTAAAACTAAACACTACCTCGAATAAAAGAAGAATTTTAACTACCTGCAACGTTTTACAGTCGCAAAGCTCGTAAAAAATTGCACTTTTCGGACTCGTTTATAATAATGAAACATTAATTTTTGCCAATTTCATGAAACTTCATTTACTGAGCTCGAATACCATTATGACCAGACAACTTATCTAGTATTTTAGAAAAGTCTTCAGTGTAAATCGATATTATAAAACCGTTTCCCACAATTTGTCTTCGTTTTCGCGAAAACATTTCAAATTCGTTTATAGCTTTAAAACAAAGTGTTTAATAGTTCTTTAGAGCGTGCTACGTGTTTAAAGTCAGAAATTGGATCTCTTGTTTATCCACTAAACCTTTATTTTCTTCTTTACTCGCTGAGGCCATCGGAAGCCTCTTATACTTAAGAATAACACGTTTAATTTAATCAAATTGATATTTAAATTAGGTGGGAGGTTGCATTACTTTTCGGATTCCCACGTGCACAAAATTGTGAAATTATCAACTAAGTTGAGAGCTCTGGTTGGAAGTGTTATTCATCTTTCTTAAGTCGCGCCGTGCCGCATCTTAGCGACCGTAATCCTCTTAAATCCCAATGGAGGAGTAGCGGCAATGATGATGACTCCGGCTTATCAACACATCCACTCGACGGGGAAACGTATAAATGTCGCCCGCGTTCCCTGGGAAAATTTCTCGAAGGATTTGAATCTCAGTATAACGATGTGCAGATGAAATTTTAATTGCTTAATTTCATTATTTCGGGGCGGACTGCCACTAAGTAAGCTTTAAACGGTCCCAGAACGTTAATTTTGCACGTCCCGTAAAATTGTCCCTTTTGCGACAAACGTTCTGCTCTTTATTTCATGGAGGAGAGAATTCTTTTTTAATCCACATTTTATGCTGTATGCTCAGAGTACGGCATGCAGTTTCTATGGCACTATATTTATTAAAACTCGAATTCTATTATGCAGCTGCGTTCTGCTACCCTACTTCTTCAGAGTGTTAGCGAACAGATGCACCTAATGGCAGAAAAAAAAATAGACTCTAGTTCCCTGCGCGTACCTTGGAAACCTTGTCTTTGGATGACAGATGGCAGGTGTACGTGCGATTATTCTCTATATGGAGGAATAACGTAAATTTTTAGAGGTGTAATTCAATTCCTCAAGCGTATGCAGTATGACTGCAGATTTTATGAAAGAAGGCAGTTTATTACTCTGAAGAGGATTTATTGCAAATTAACTTTCCTGCATCTGGCGATAAATATCGCGTGTATAAAGTAAATGTAATAGTAATGAACATATCTACTTTTAATTATAATTTGATTAAAGTCAAAGTAAGTTTCACTAAGCTTGGCCTAAGTCAGGCTTAAGCCGGACTAATTTACTTAAGGTTTTTTGAAAATAACAGTTGGAGAAATTATGAAAATGGTTATGCGTAATGTTGCCAAGAATAACATTTTCTATAGAAATACCCATACATGATATATTTTGACAATCGATTAATATGATTTGAGTTTTTCATTAAATTGTTATTTTATTTTCGCAAAAAAACTCAACAAATATCGAAATTGTGGGTAAAAAAAATTGGAAAAAATGTTAAACAAGAACAAAATCGATGAAGGCAGTTTTCTCCGTCAGGTTGAAAAGTTTATTACTAGCGAAGATAGATTTATAATTATTATTTTTTAAATATTTTTGCATTGCACGTTATGTTCTATTTCTTTTCGTGATATATGATGACATATTTTTTCTATAAACAGTATTTAGAAATAATCGCATGCATTTCGGTAGAGTTATGTATAAAACCCAAGCAGCAGCTACCACTGCGGAAGCTAAAACTTTGCTAATTGTGGAAATTTTTACTTATCCTTTTAAATACACAATCTTAAATTATTGTAGATATGAAAATGTGAAAAAAAAACGATATTTTTAAATCTTTAGACTGAAACTCTTAATGAGTTACTTGCAAAAAACCTTAAGTACTATTAATGGATTCGCTTTTTCGCGTAACTGTACAGCTGACTAAAACTTGGCTTAAACGTAAAAAACATTTAGTTTGTCCTTTAACTAGTATTGGTATTTTATATGAGTATACTCGTACGCTTATAAACGTTTTTTGATGTTGGCTGATGAATTTAAAAGTTATGGCACAATAAGCAAGCTGGTTATGTAAGCTTATTTCGAGCAGTAATCTCCTTATGTAAGTTTACAAACTGACCAAGTCGGTTGGAGGGGCCTTGATGTTTTAGCCCAACAAACAATTCACAAACAGCTTATTATGTTATTATGCCTGAAATACCAATAATAATTGCTACTAAGTTATGCTATATTAGTCAACGACGAAAATTTACGAAAAATATGCCTGCACTTGAAAGCAGAAATTTACAGAAAACTTATACTATATGTATATATACTCTAGTGAATGTTAAATTTAATTCATACCTCCCGAGGCTTTTATTCTGAAAGGAAATATATTGTAAATTTTATTTTTTTCGAAATCCATATAAATCATATATAATATAACAAATGTCTGTAAATCTAGTGTTACGGCAAACCCTCAAATGGAACAGAATCCCAAGGCGCGTCAAATACTTAAGTTTGCATATGGACATATACCCTCAAATTTTGGGTATAAGTTAAGAGCCTCTTAAGTACTATAAAAAATCACTTTAAAGGAATTAATATCTTATCTTGGCGTTTATGAAATGCGATGAAAATTGTATACGAGTAGTTATTAAAGCCTTTAAGATTTTATGTACAATGGGAGGGGATAAAGTCAGTGTCAGTTTCTTTATAACTTATCGAATGGCTGTCATATACTATTTAGTAAAAGACTTCTCAAATATTCATGTTTGTAATTGCCCTCAGTTTATAGAAGTAAATTAGGATGTTATTTATGTAAATATGTGGATGTCGTATGGATCTATTGTCCAAAACTTAAATCCCTTAAATTTAGGTGTTAGAAATAAAAGAAATGATTTGCTAAAATCTATTCAACCAATATATTAATTCCACATTTTTAAAATTTTTTGAATGTATTAAAAAAATTAAACATATCATTATTTTACAAAACCAAGAAAATTTTATTCAATCAATTTTGAAACTCTAGCTTGTTTTATAAAACTCAGTCAAAAGTGAGTTGGAGGGTCACGCAACGGTTTAAATTTAAACCAAATTTGCCTGTAACTGAATATTTAATGAATTGTACCACATTCTTAATACTTTATCGATTTATTATTAATTAATTTATTTATTCTTTATATTAAAAAAGTAAACGATTATTAATGATAACACTGACCAACAGAAACTTTTCCTCCAAAGAACTGACAAATTATTTCTATAGAATTTTTTTTTGTAGATTACGAATTCGTAAAACAAAATGCTCCATCACATCACGTTTTCGAGCAAACTAGGGTTAAAAAAAGGTTGTATTTCGACTATCATAAAAACTAACGGGTTGATCTAGGAGCTTATAATTTCCTTCAAATAATAGTTGAAATCTTAAGTTATGATATAAATTAACCATAAATTTTAAAATATTTCGAAATTATCCGTCAGAGCAATTTTCTTCCAACAGATTATTTCATACAATACATTGGGAATAAAATACGTTGCGTTCATGAAAAACTACTTCATCAAGATGTGTAAAAAGTCTGTATGTAAATATAAGTTTTATTCGATATTCCTAGATTAGGATTCAGGCTTTCATTTAAGCGACATTACAAACTTTTAATAAATTTTATTTTTTAATGATTTTTCACTTCACTTCCCAAAATACCATTATTAAAATTTTCTATTGTGAAAAATCTTGATGTGATACTCGTAGATAAATAGCAGTTCCCAAACCCCAGCTATAAAAACTGAGAAAGAAAGAAAGTTTTTAATTTGTAGGGAAACAAACAAATCGACACATTATTTTTATCCTGCAATTCAAAAATAGAGCTCGGAGTGCGGTTTCCATTTATGTGCGTGGTTCCTTAATTAATTTGTTTTTTTCATACAGTCTACTGTATTGTAAAACCTAACCGTATTAGGCTCACGAAATTTCTACTTTAGATAAAATTTTTTAGAAGCTTTGGCGTGAGGGACGATGCTTCTTTATGTGATAAAACCAATTAACCAAACATTTTAAACATTTTCAATATTATTTTATAATCCTTCAAAGTAGACTTTTCCAATGTCACCCCACATACATTTTAAATTTTATTTTTTAAGCGGTACAATTCCACTGTAAATTTTAGTGTTTTATTTTAATAAATATTCAATTATGGTATTTCAAATAAAATATATTAAGCGTTTTGAAATAAAATACGGAGATTTACTGTATCATCCCCATTAAAAAATAAAAAAGAAAAACCTTTCATAATTTTTGATAATCGCACTATGTTCACGTCGTGCAACTTAACATTGTTCAAAATTTTAAGTTCCTACGTTTAAAGTCGTTTTCGAAATAAATGGTCTGTAATAGCCAGAGAGAACGACGCACAAGCGATCCTATAAGGGTTCTACTGAGGCTGCTACGGAACCTTAAAAACAACCTCTTTATCTAATTATTATTATTATTATTATTATTCGAGTGGGCGAGACGTTGACCTATTTTGTTCGTAGAGTAGAATACCATGGTTATCCGTGGGATTCGAACCCACAGCCTCTAGGACGGTAGGCCAGCGCGTTAACAACTGATGTACCGTAGTCCCCACCTCTTTATCTAATAATTAAATTAAATTATTCGAACATTATAAATTAACTCGTCCGATTGAATATTAGAAAACAACTCGACTCTTTGGGATCTCTGTCGCTACTCCTCATGAAAAACAACACTATTTACCCAGGTGGACATTTGGAATTACTTTTTCCGGTGGCAATATTTCTTAACTTTGCAATAGTGAACAAAAACTGATTCTAGGAACACAAAAGAATTACAACTGTTTTAAAAGCAAAATTAACTAATGATTATTTTACCATCAGATACACATTATTGATTAACTCCATGGAAAAAGAAAATTTTCGTTAGAAATCTGGTTTGAATCAATTTAAAACAGATTCTTGGTCATTTCGCGATACACTCATTTCGTGTGCACAAAAGTCCTATTTGTAGAGCTGTGCATAAAGGCTTTTATACCTCAGCTGGTAGTACGTCTTGGCCCTAGTGTAGTGGGTTACAATAGTAAGGCACCGCATTAACTTTAAGTAACCTGATTAAAAACTGTACCTATGTGCCTTTTTTAAAAAAAAATTACAACTGATTACGAAGTGATGAACTGATCAGTTATAAATTGATTCTAATAATCACTTTTGGAACTGATTTTTGATTGGCTAGTATTATGATTTGACTGCTAAAGGTCATTTATGCAGGGTCAAATATCGCGAAAACAGTATTTCGTAAATATCTTGAAGACGGTGAACTTTTTGAAAAAAACATATCTTACTAATTTGTAGTTAAGATAATAATACAACAAACTTTGATTTGACTTTTATTGGTATGTGCCAGCTTGTGATATCTTTTAGAATTCAAGTTATATTTATATATAGTTATTTTATTTAATAATAAGTATCGCATAAAAATTTTTCCATCTTGCATTCAAAACATTGCTTAAACAGAATTCTCTTATATATTTCTTTTTTTAGTTATTTGTGCAGTCGGGTTTTTTTTTTTATAATAATTTAGTGTTTATAAAGGATTATTACATAATACATTTGTGATTATGTTGGTCCTCTAAAATAGGAAGCAGTGTGTGCTTTAAATTAGTTTCACCTAATTATGAATATTGATGCCAATTTTCACCCACATCGTGTCTGGTAAAAAGTAGATTAAACCTTTCGCTAGCATTCCACCTGCATTCGGAGTTCGACTAAGTGGGAAACTTGATTTAAATAAAATTAGGCTCGCAGCAACTTTTTGTGTAAACTGTTCTAGTGCAAACGTTTCAGATAAATTAGTTTTCTCCACTCTTTTATTGAATGGAAAAAGTTTTATCCCGTGGGATTTCCATTCACTCCCTACCAAAGAAAACGAAGTTGTAGAGAAACGGCGATGTCCAAGTAAAAGCAAATTTAATTCCATTGGATCCGCATCCTCGAGCCGCCCTTAGAAGGATGATTTCTGACATCCAATTAAAACTCTCCAGAATTAAACCACCCTCAATAATCAGGAAAGTCGCTGCTGGTTGCAACTAATGCAGAAGTATTCCATCATCGTCGTAAGGATGTCCTTCTACATTATTACCGCAAGAGTTACAGGGGAATGTAACTTGTTTCTCAGGACGACGTTTTGACAACATTGCTGGAACGCTTATTTCAAAATTTCAATATTTATTCACCCTTTAGGTATACTGAATGTGAAACTTTTTTGTTTTCGATTATTTCCTCTTCGCAGGCTATATCAGGGCAACGAAAAGTTTTATCGAAACGGAAATCAGTCAGGGCGCATTTCTAATGGAATTCCTGCGGAGTAAGAGATACACTTTTGGTTTTTGTTCGACTCAACTGTTTGCTTAGGGCGAATTTGTTTTATGATTTAAAAGTTCGAGCCGCGAGTTTTTACAAGAATAACTGCTGTTAGATTGGTTTCTTTTGCTTTAGCAAGCATAGGGTTGTTTTGGAAATTTAAAGTTTTATTTCATTGGCTTTGTTATAACATATGTAGGTATGTGCTTTGTTATATGTATATGCGAACTTACCTTCCTTAAATTGAAGCGATTATAAAAATCCCTTTAGACTTAAAAGAAGAGTTGTGCTGCTTCACGTGGTTTCAACTGTATTTTATAATTTTTCAGATTTTTTTTTTATTCTTCAATCAGCGCTGGGTGGATGTGGCAGTATGTGGACTGGCAACAAAGACTCTCGTGAGGGTATTTCATTTTCATTTTCACCTTCAAAAATCAGAAATTTTAAAGAAAAAAATACCTTGGAAATTGTTAGGTTTAAGAAAATGTTACCTAAAAGTAGTCTGTTTCATCGACTATTTGGGCGACTATCTTTCTCAAAGTCTCAATAATTACATTTTCAGGCTGATGGTTAGCCCTTCCATGAATTTGATTAGGACGTTAATTAAACGTTAGATTTATACACTATATATATAGGGAAAATATACATATAATAACATAACACAATGCTTAGAGTAAAATATTGGGTTTTACTTATGTTTTCCCGAATAAACCTTACCTAAAATGTATAAAGGCAGATACTTTTAGGTAAAAATATGTAAATTACGAAAAAATCTATTACCAATGTAATTATAATATATAATATAATATAATTTAAAATAGGAACATGAAATACAGAAGAGATATTATTTGACTCACACATATTCTTTTGTTTTCGGCTATAGATTTGGTCAAATATTGTGTCTCTAGCTTCATGAATGAGTTTTGATATTCTATTGATACATTAAAGTAAATAAAAAAAATATTTTATTTGGAATATTAATAAAAAACAAAAAGTTGTGCTATATTCTTCTACTTCTTTAGAAACACAACCCACTTGTTTACCCACTGTCCTCATACATACCCTTTAGGTATTCATCAAATATGAATCTCAGGGGTAATAAACCGAAAATTTCTCATCCATATCCATCTCACGTCAACGAGGCTAAAGCAAATTATGCAACATTTTCCAACTGTTCGTGCTCGAAATGAGTTTTTCACGTCCACTGCAAATAATTGATCAAAAAAGACATGAAACTTTTTTTCTATATAAAAATATAAAATGAATATGGAGGGGAACGAGGAATGGCTTTTTATATTTATTAAGTTTACCTTGTTATTCGCTGGCATTGTATGGTATATTAAAGTGAAGGATTAAATTTGCAGCAGTGTAGTGAGATTATGAAAAGAAAGTTCAGGGGATGCTGTAAACGATGGTCCTAGTCTTTGCAATTTTAACTTTGTAACAATTTTATCTTTAAAGGTATTCTCCACCGCAAACTAAGCATAAAAGTAAAGTTTGCATCTTGAATGCAAATTTAAAATACAAAGAAAGTCTGAAAAGTGCAACTTTTCCAAACTTCAACTTCTTGAACATTTATATCAATTTTAGTACTTTTTCGCTCTTAAAAGGTTGCTATGGATGTAGTAGGTGCTCCTTCTAGCATTTGCATTTCTGTTTAGCACCACAACACTTCACTCAATTTTCGTGCTCCCAATACCCTTCGGCGGGAGTAATCCAATTTTCGACCATACTTAGAAAACGACATATCCTTGAAAGGGAATTCATTACATCAACATAATTTTCTATGTATAGTATACTGTTGGAGTTTTCAAGGATATAAGCCACGGGTAAATTGTAGATTCATTACTCGAAAACATTTTCACATGAGATTACCACCCTCTGCCTTAGCCGCGATGGAGTGATGTTAAGAAGACCGCGAACAGAAAATATTAAACGAAACATTTAATGTGCTAAAGAGCATTAAATTCGATTTGGGAACTTCACCGGCAAACCTTCCGATTTGGTTAATTGCCAAAATAAATACAACTTGCGAGTTTTTGGCGAAACTTGTAATTACTTTTGAATTAATGGTGATGAACTCTTGATTGCGGGTGAAGGATGGTGCCACCGAATGCTGGAAGACTGAGTAACCGATAATGTGATAATTTCTTGTTGGAAATTCATTTAGAAGAGTCTGCGCCCAAAATATTGCATAGTAATTTGAGTTTAATTAAGTCCTCACCGGAGCAAATAGATGGGGGAAGCGTGCATTTGATTTAGAGGAAAATCACTTTAGAAATTGTTAATTGATCGAACAAATGGGAAAATATACATGTATAAAAGTGTTACGTTTATTATGTATATATAATACAATCGCATTTCAATATATATAAAATTGGTAGTCCTTTTTTAATTTACTATTCATTTACTATCAAAATTCATATACAAGGTATACTTTTAACGCGTGACAATGAATAATTAAAATATTAAATGCAAAATTAGTTTTTCAGCTTATGGTGAAAGATTAACAAGAAGCGCAGGGGTAAAATTTCACTGGAAATTGGAAAAAAAATGTTTGAACAACATTTTTGCAAATTTGAGCCTACCCATTTCTCAGTGTTTTTACTCTAAGTAGTTTTGGTATTAAATATTCCTACTTTACCTATAGTTTATTTTTTTACCATAAAATGTAAGGGTTTTATAATGGTGGATTTAAGATGACGGCCACCAATTTCCAAAAATCGAAGAGATGGCCATAAAATTTGGTATTTGTTGTATTGGTATTGGTGAAAAATAGAAGTTTAAGATGCAAATTTATATACATAAAATGGTTGGTTTACTTAAAATAATTGCTGTAATAAATCTACGATAGTATAAGTGAAATCACTGGGAACGAATAGAGATTAGTTGTAATAATTAAAAAGTTTTAAAGAAAAATTGTCAGTGGTTTGAGATATATTTTTGCAACCATATACTAAAGTTTTTTAATATATATATATAATTCGCATGTGAGGTTGCAAGTGTCAGCATATATATTGGGAGTCAACAATTTGAATGCACTTAATACTTCCTTACTTATTTCTCATGTGAAATATTCTCATGTAATTAATATAAACTGAAATATTTTGAAGCAAAAGTGAACCTTATAGTCAAGTGTTTTACTATTTATTATATTATATTATACAATGTAAGAAATTTATGTGTTATAGATGAAAAAAGAAGAAAACTGCTGAAAAATGCAGTAAAAAATTTGTATACAAACAGAAAATACGCAATTATTGTTTTACCTAGATTTGAAAAAAAAGGCATTAGTATTTCGCGGGACTTCCTTGACTTATGACGGCATCTAATCGTAAAGTGGCGTTGATGAAATTCCGAGTATTATCTGGTGAGTTTTTCTCCCATTCTTCGCTAATACGATTTGGAGATGTATTTTGGACGTTATTGTTCGTTTTCGATTATTTCTGCCCAAAACTTTCCATAGATGTTCCATGGGATTTAGATCTGGTGATTATGGAGGTAAATTAAGCTGTTTGGGGGTGTTGTAAATTACCCATTTTCTCGCTATTCTTGCTGTATGCTTTAGGTCGTTATCTTGCTGGAAGACCCAAGGAGATAAGAGACTCAATTTCTGCACGCTTGACTTTAAATTTTCTTTTAAAATTTTCAGGTAATCAGTGCTTTTCATTGTAAACTCACTGACAACAGGATTCTGGACGCTTGACTTTAAATTTTCTTTTAAAATTTTCAGGTAATCAGTGCTTTTCATTGTAGACTCAATAACAACAGGATTCCCTGTCCCCTCAACCGACATGCATCCCCAAACCATCACTGAACCTCTGCTATATTTGGGAATGGAGAACGGGCAATGGACAGTATAACTGCTCCCCCTCCCCTTTCATAAGATCAATTGTTTGACCAGCTGTGTGGCATGTGGTACCATCTGGTAAGAAACTGAACAAATCACTGATGTCAAGTCTGTCCAATTATTGCAAAAAATAGTCTTTCAACATGGCACGAAGTGAACTTGACCCATTGACCCTAATATGGCGATCATTTCCATCGATGAAAAAATATGGTCCAATACTTCCGGCATGAAATCCACACCATACGATGACTTTTTGTTGTTATAATGGAGTCTCTTGAAGCACATGTGGATTTGTTGCTGTCCAATACCGCATATTTTGCTTATTGATAAAGCCATTAACCATTTGGCTTAATTTGAACAAAAGTACTTACTACTGTCGGTATTTCGACTAATGTGTTGTCTCGCTAACACAGGAAGTAATTTGCGGTAGTAATTTTTAACAATTTCCAATTGTTGCCCGTTCGTGGACTTCACCATAATAAAAATGTTAACCTTGACTGATGTTTTAATGTTAACAGATCATGAGAAACATTCAAGGGCGCGTTCTTATTAAAATGCAAAATTGGTATGTCTCTATAGGAAAACCCTAGACTCAGCAATGGTTGATATTTTGATTACATCAACAATAGAGTATAGTTGTTCTGTATAACGTATCTGTAACAATAAACTATTTGCTATAACTATTTTATGTGTAACCATATGAAAGGAGTTTAAGGATAAGTTACTTCAACAATTTGTTTAGTCATTAGAAATATTTTTTTTTTGTTACCGCAACTTAATAAATTTATTTAATAATGATATTTTACTAAACAATTTAGTCGGTTGTGACAACTAAAAATGTTTTCCATATTGCGACCAACTAAAGATATTTTAAATTAAAAATAGCGGAGACACGAAGATATTTGCAGGTATTATTTATAAATTTTACATTTAAATAGCAAATCCAATATGGTGACTCTTATTTTTAGATTTCTACTTTAAAAGATTTCTAAGAAATCTATATGAAGTGAAGGAGGAGATTTAAAATTAAAATTTGAAATTCAAAAGTGACAAATTCAACACAGCCAACAAATTTTCCAATAATATAATGTGTATATAGAAATAGAATTGTCAATTCAACTTAATATTAAGCATTAATGAAATTTTAAGGTTCACGATAATTTCTATCACAAATAAGCAATTAGCAATAAAGTTTTTCTATTTTCATGCCCCAATAATTTACCAATAAATAACAAATAAAAATTAAATAAAAATAAAAACAAAAAACGTGAATATTGACCTATGGTTCCGCACCACATTCTCAGATTTCAGTAGTGTTTTTCCTAATCACTCTTAAAGTGGATGAAATACTAAACTTGAACAGTCTTTAATTTGGTCAGCATTGCTCGAAACCGGTTAAATCGGGTAATTCAGTTGGTATATCTAATCAGTTTTGGGAATCTTGTGTTACTTTAATTAGTTCTTTTATGCAAGCTTAATGGTAATTCCCAACGGAACTCTTTAATTATAAAGGTATGGAAATCGCAGAAATAAAGCTAACTTAAATGTTAAGATTTTGATGAAATATTTTAATCAAACAATTGAATATATACGGCCAGTCAATCCCTGTCGATTTTAATATGCTTGAGGTTCTAAGTGCCTTTAAAGACTGTATAGTTGTGTGTAATTCCTTAAGGCTTTGGAAAACTCATCTGCACATGTGGTAAACTAATTTACTAGGATTAATTGTCATTTATATAATTACCTAAGGCCGCTCCAATGCCTTAAGCTTTTAAGCAACGATATTCAACCAATTAGTTAGCAGGTCAAATGTTCTTTAGCTAACAATAAGGAAATATATCTAAAGATTCATGTGATGTCACAATCAAATTAGAAAACTTAAAACGCTAATCATGTATATCTAATACAGCTTGGAGTTTAGCTAAAAGCTTGACGTTGATATACCATAATTTTAGTATCCCGTCGATTTTTTGATTTGATGCTTTAGCAAAAAAACCTAGTTTCTGCATTTAGAAATAGCTCCAATTGGAGTTACTTCAATTTTCCATATTCTCTTGATTTGAGTTTGGAGCCCGAATCTTTTAATTTGTTTAAGGCTAACTTAAGTAATTAAGATAATTAATATTTCAAATTCCCATGAATAGGGACATGATATTGATCGAAACATATTGTTACTCTACTAATGAGAGTATCAAATAAAAGTATCGCATAAATATACAGTATCGGATGAAAATTGCAGATAATTCATGGTATTGATACCAAGATTTCTTTATACTTACTTGACATCTATGGTAAAAATCCTTAAATATAAATTAAGATATCAATTAAATAAAACTAAATATGTATGCAAATAATATATGCATAGGATATTAGACGAAAATAGTGTTTATAAATTCTAATTTAAAAATTTATTTAAATTGCACATTTTCGAAAGATACGTCATGACTTTATATGTATGTAAATAACTTATAAAAATGCCATTCAAAAACGTAAATTCAACCTGAATGTATTAGTTAGCTGAAAAGACAGAACCGGTACATATAACTCTTTGGTGCAAAAATGTGACAATATATCCTATCTCATTGCGAGTTGTTTTAATGTAAGGTTTAGAATGTAAAATTACTCGACGCTTGGACGTGGATTAAATTTTCTTTTATTTTGATTAGTTTTGGGCTTAGCATGAACAAGTATAAGTAAGTTTTGCTCGATAATAATCCTTTCAGGCGTGTAATGCATATGAAACTAATAAGCACGAATTCCTAATGTGATAATTTCAGGATTATATGGAGAGTTGCTTACTTTATATTGATACAAACTATAATAAAATATTATGGATATAAAGAACAAAATACACGTTGCGATCTCTTCTTTTTTTCTCGTCTTTTCTTTTTCTCTTTTTGTGTGCAGTTATATGTTTTTGTAATTATCATTTAATTAACAAAATAATTAATATTAAGATTAATATTAAGTAATATATTCCATAAATAAAAATTTTACTAATTTAAAAATAATTTGTCTACGTCATACAATGATAACATTTTACACAGCGATGTATATCGGGAGACAATGCAATATTTCATTGTTACTTGCATATATTTTTTGTATATATATATAAATGCCTATACATTGAAATATCGAAAGTTTTTGTATGTTTGTTGCTCCAAACGCTTGTGATAAATTTAAATATTTGATTGCATAATCTAACTTAAAATATAGGCGACATATTATGCGTATAACATATATTTTTTCACAATGACAAAGGAATTGCCATGAAACGATATAATAGGAAATACATGAAAAATGTGAACATTCTTACATCTGTATATACGAGTATATATTTATTTACAATAACAATACAAGCGTATGAATAAGATGAAACTTTAGATATGGACTAAAGTAGCGAAATGAGTTTTAAACTATGTCTCTACATATATCACACCCAATGATTTTAGTTATACTCCTAAACTGAGTGAACCGGGTGAAGTATCAACGAATTTGAGAAGTGTTTAAACTCAAAAGTATTTATGATATTTCGTGTGGCTCTCAGCTTGTATGCATAGAATAAGGACTAGCAATTATTCTTCAATTGCATTATAAAATTTTAAATATATTATTCCTTTGAAAGAATTTTTGTTTTAGGTAAATATTGAGAGTGCCTATCATTTTGTAAGTTAGTGTAATTTCTATTCAGTTTTTACTTTGATTCTAGCATACAACCTGTGCCAAAACTTGGTTAGGGGGCACATAATAGGATGGAAGTTTGAAAAATAGGGAAAACCTCAATCACTGTCAATCTGCAATGCTCCCGCAAAAGGGGATTATTGGGGGTGCCTCGGCAAAAGTGCGAATTGTGCCACGAAATTGATTTTTACTTTTCAAACATGTTCAGGGCACATTAAGAAGGGTGAATTTTTCATTTTGGGGAAGACCCTCTTTTATAGAGAGATAATCCTTTTTTCTGCGACCCTCTAAAAATGGAATGAAGAGAACATTTTCGTGACATAATAGCCGTGTAAATCTTTGGCACCACACTAACCTCCAAAAGGATATACCACAAATGGGCCTCCTAACAGGACGATACTTGTTTACTGAGTCGGAGAGTAAACTGGTTGCCGAAAATGTTACTGAGCTCATTAGAGATGTAACGAGTGTGTTGCATATGTGATGCTGCCAAATAGTACCAAGTCGTTTCTCGGGAGCCTTTATGAAGCATAATTGGGTTAGAGCACATCAGGAGGTGCTATATAACTACAAAGTTTGCCAGATGTAATTCGCTTGTACATTTCCGACTGACTAACTGCCACTCAACTCACGATTAGAGTTGTAATAAGTAAGGTAATATGTTCATAAGAAGGGTAACTCTTCTAATGGATTAAGATGCCTGTTCAATTTAACACACATCCTTAGAATTATGCTGAAACATGCCGGTTGGAGGTGCTTAAGAATTCAAGAGCTCGTATAAAGAGACTTTGAACTTCAGTAATAACTCTCTGTAGTGTCAGAAGTTCGACTTATTAGTGCAATAAATATTTAACATATCATTTATAAAAATCTGTCTTAACATCAATATCGTATTACTACACATAAAATTACGTAGTTTTTTTTCCTATCAGAACACCAGAAACTCATATATTTATTTATTTGAAGCAACCCAATTTCAATTTCGTATTTCCTGTCGTCTAAAATATATAATGAGAAATTAAGTAAAGTAAAAACTTTAATTTTTGCGGTACTATATTACCTAGCTGAGAGTAACAAGTGAACTATTCACATAAATATTTTTGAATTAACTATCCACAAGAAATAAATTTATTACCATACAACATTGTTAGGAATTACGAGTACATTTTGGCAATCAATTTAAAAATTTCTAAGTTTCTAAAAATTCTAAAAACGAAAAATACATGGTGCTCTTTAGTGGGCATGCCAAAATGAGTGGGATGAAAGATGTGACCTAGACAAACAAAAAATTCTATGTTAGGGGATGGCGCGTGAGCGGTCTCAACCGTTTGGGAGTTACAGGGTGATTCTTTTTATCTTTTAATCAACTCATCATGACATCCATCTAACGTCAAAAATCTACTATTCCAATGTGCTTTCCAAAGATATCATCAATGTTGACCTACCACCACCCACTACAGATATGCTCACTTTTAAAATTTGAAAATATTTTTTCATTTTCCTAAACTCAGATTTTCTCACATTTATTCCGAAATTGTTGTAATTAATATACCTATTTATTATTTTTATCAAATTACCAATGCTATTACCTTTCCAACACGGTAGAACATGTCCAGATTAAATAGAGGTAGAAAAAGCTGTACCTTAACTGGTATTTTAATGCTTTATTGCCCTGTAATTGTAAAAGTCATAAAACGAAATAAAAGGTCTTCAAAAATTCTCTAGAATATTTGTTTAACATACATAAATAATTGGTTTTAATTATTGCTGTAGAAAAATCATAAAAAGGTTGATGAAATTAATTTTATTGCCGTAATTAGCTTGTCTTAGCAAGTATTACATCGACTATCCCGACGCTCTGTTACTGATACCTGACGGAAATTTTACTATAAAAGAGGGTCAGTCAGAAAGAAAATCGAACATAGTTGAAAAATCAAGCGATTATTTTTAAAGAATAACCCAATATATTTTGCATTTATCGTGTAGTTGACGGAAACGCAAAAGAGGCAGTCCGGGAATACCAAAGGAGATTCCCAAATTGATGGGTATCCCAAAGAAGGGTATTTTCGCGCACTTTCCAGATGTTAAGAGAAACCTGAAGTGTAACTTTAAATAGAACGGATCCGCGATCAGGAACATCATAAGATTCTGGAATGTGACATAGAGAACAGGGCGTTTCTAGACCGAATTCTGTGGACAGATGAATCGTAATTCAATAAAGATGATATCACAAACTTTTACAACCTTCATACCTTCGAATACTAATCCATACAAGGGCGATATCATTTCAGAATAAATTCAGTGTCAATGTTTGAACTGGTATCATTGGCGATCATTTAATAGGACTATTCATTCTGCCGCAAGTATTTAATATTCGATTCCTTGGCCTGCTAGAGCTCCAGACCTTACTCCATTGGACTTTTTCTTATGTGGATCGATGAAGAATAAAGTTTACTCAAGTCCTGCAAAACACCGGAGAAGAATTAATTTCCAGAATTGGGACTGCAGCGACGAAAATACTGATGAGACTAACTACAATACACTTTAAACAAGAAAGTTAGAAGGAAGTTATTGGCATACATCGCAAGTAGCGGAGGACATTTTGAACAGTTTTTATGAGCTATTAGCAATAACTGAAATCGGGTTTTAATTAAACAAAAAATATTTTGCGGTTAATTTTAATTTTCCCATGAATAAATTTCTATATTTATTCTTTATTTGGACATGCTGTACCTTGCCGGAAATAGGATGGGAAATCCGATAAAAATAATAAATAGTTAGTATTAGTATAGTCGACTTTTGGTGTTAGTTGGATGTCGCTGCGTTGATGAAAAGTTAAAAATAAAATAGTGATCTGCATACCATGGAAAACTGGAATTTACAAAGTACCCTCTAACTTCCAAACGTTGTGTGGCCCCTCGCCTTACAATTTTTTGTTTGCCTAGTGCAGATCTTTCATCCCACTCATTTGGGCATGCCCACTAAAAACACCCTGTATAATAAATTTGTTGCAAAGTTCCATAATTCTTCCTTTGTAACAATAATAAAAATAGGAGTAAATGACGTAATGAAAGCAAAGTCATTTCAACATTTCTCCGTGCGCATTTGAGCACTACAGCAAACTTTCACGGTCGTTTGAAAGCATTTTGTTGTTGAAGGACCTAACTTTTTTCCTCTTTGTTATGTGTGGAGAGAGTGTGAAATTTTGAACATTTTGCAAAGACATAGAAGCTATAAATGCTGCAAAATAGAGGCAACATTAAATTGAAGGAAGTCCATCCAATGAATATCGCCTTCAAACTTTCTGAAGAAGAAATAATTACTGAGTTGCTTCTACTGAAGTGGCTACTTTTGGCCTTCATGATGCCATGTCTTAATCGAGCTGTCGAGCTGCCCAAGTTCGATTTTCTTATTGGTTTTTAGCAGAGCGGAAATTAAAGCCGACTGGTAAGGAGGATAACAAAAATTTTCAGATTTATTGTTTTCCTCGAAGGTGCTGTTTGTGGGAGTGGAAATCAATCTTGGACAGCTTGAATACAGTACTCCACCTGGTTGAATGAAAGCCTCTTACGAGTAGACTTTTATAGGCCAAAATCAATTTAAGTCCTTTCAATAAATCGATTTCAACGAGGAACTGCGGAGAGTTTTAAGAATACATTAAACTCCCTAATTTGATATATTGTACCTGTTGGCTCGGAAATTCACAGCTATTGTGCGACACAACGTCCCAACCCAACCGTGACCAGTCTTTCGAGTTGAAAGCATTTTTACATTATATTTTCCCTAAGGTCGCAGCATAATAATAGCAGAAACATATGTGCTTGAAGTAAAAATTCGGTTGAAGGTAAGCGCCAAGTATATAAAAAGAAAATCAATCAATCAAATTTTATTCATGATTCTGTGTGATATTTTATGCACGAAAGAACTTAAAGCGGGTAACAGTTCGGTGTCGAAATAATCATTTCCCTAAACGATCATTTCATATTGGTACAGTCAATATGATGGATAACAAACTCTTGAGGAATAAAGGACAACGTGATTTTACAGAAATGAAAAAGAAAACAACCATTATTCAAAGAACGATTGAGCCTGATTGAATTGTATGTTAAAAACTTTAACAAATTGACGACTTTAACAAGACTAAACATTTAAAATTTGTCTCTATATTTATTTATGAATAATGTGTAGTACATATTCTCGTAGTCAAGCCTCATTTTCTAATATGCTATAGCTATAGCCGTCAGCCGTCAGGTACACAGGGGGGTCACACATGGGCACAGGGGGAACAACATGTAACACCTTGGTGTACGTGCCGTAACTGTGTCTATGTGCCGGATCTGTGTATACTGATGGCAGTGCGACTATACCCTCCCCGTGGGGGCGGCTGGAAACAGGCACCCGGTATGGTCATGTCTCTGCCGGGTGTGCTGGCTAATTGTAGTCGGGCGGAGAGATGGTAACTCTCTTAAGAAAAAACCGCGGTGGATACCGGTCGTACGATGACCCAATTCGGCCATGCTGACCGGAGTCGTATTGGCGGGAGCCAGCCTCTCCTGGTAGGGTCACCCATGTCAGACGGGGGATTGGCGAGTATGGGCCAGGGCCACCAACCCCCCCTAACCCAAGGGTGTCATGTGATCCGTGCCCATTGGTTGGTTTGCAGCCAGGGGGTAATACCGGCTGTATTCGAACGGAGCCTTCCTGATACCTGTCCGCCTCAGGTCGTAACTACGGACTTGCCATGCAAGGGGCGCTGCATGGTGGACACTCTTCCCCAATTCCTACCCTTGACCACTAGTAGTGCCTCGTCACGAAAGTGGTCGTAAGAACCAGTTAATGAGTTCCATCAAACCTGCCTCGGACAATTCTGAGGCGCAGAATCCTGCTCCTTCGCTAACCCACAAAGGGAAGCGATCATTGCTATCTCAGGGCGTTGCGATCGGTAACCCCTGTCCCAAACCCTCCGTGGCTAACCCAAGGTCAGCCCGGAAATCCAAACCTAACCCCATTCGAGGGACATCTCGCGAAACGACCGCGGCTGGTAAGCTCGGTTGTGGAGATGCTCTGCGCGCATCGACAGCGCTTGTGTCCGTGGGCAAACCTGGACCTAGCAAAGTCAAGGCGCCTTCCCGGGCACCCCAGCCCTCCATCTCCTCTTCGGTGCTTGGCAGCTCGGCTCAGGCTATGCCTGGACCAAGTAGGATCACAGCACCATCTAGGGAGTCGCAACCCACTTCCTCAGCGAAGAGGCGTGGCAATCCCTCTCTTCAGACCTTCAGAGAAAGAAGGTCAGCGCAGCGGTTCCTGAACAGGATTAAGAACATCCCGGAGAAGGAACTCTCTGAGAAGGACAAAACTTCTCTGGTGTGGGCCAGCAAAGTGCTCGCAGCAGGCAAAAGGCAGCGCTCGCAGGACGAGCAAGAGCCGGCCTCCACGAAGCGGCCAAAGACAGCTCCCCAGACGGTCAGGCCGACTAAGCCATTTAGTGAAGTGGCAAAGGACGGCCTGATCCTGGCTGTCATAAACCGCAGCGATCCGGATGGCGCTATCTCCTTGGACAACTGGAGATCGGTCCGGATTGCGCTACTCGGCGTCTTTATGGACGTCATGGAGAGAAACCCCGGCCCTACCCCCTGTTGCTCAGATGCTGGGTGGTATCGAGGTCGGGTGAAATTAATCGCTTGCGAGGATCAGAGATCGGCAGATCTTTATAAAGCAGCGATTTCCTGTTTGGGCGAAGTCTGGCCAGGTGCCAGGCTCGAGGTCGTGTCCAGGGACGAGATCCCGAACAGACCGAGAGCCAGGACGTGGATCCCGGCGGAGCCCTCCGAACCAGAAAAGATCCTGGCCATCATGCGAATGTGCAATCGCAACCTTCCGACCCATGATTGGAGGATTGCACAGGTCGGAGAGGTCAAGGGCAAAACGAGGCAAGCCATTGTTATCCTAAATGAGGAATCTCTGGCACCTCTAGCGGCTAAGGGTGACAAAATCTTTTATGGCTTCGACTCCATCGTGCTGTCCGTCTATTCGAAGGACAGGAGAGTCGAAAGACCTGATGGTGTCGCTGGACAAAGTGGAGAGACCAGCACCGTAGTAGAAGCAAAGACTTTGGCCGGTGCTGAGAAACTCCCGCCATCATCTCCGTCAGCATCCATGGATGAGGGTAGCGATACGCTATCAACCTCTGGATTGTTGGGAGATTTTTTCATTCAGGATGACCTGGAGGAAGACATCCTACTCTCAGACGCCGATGACGCCGAGGTGACGATGATAGAGGCGTCCCCTATCCAGCGAGAGCAAGCTGAGAGTGGTGCAGATTAATCTACACCACTCTAAGGCAGCGTCCGCTGCACTCCTCCTGCGCCTATCGCAAAAGGGGGAGGACGTTGTTCTTGTCCAAGAACCATGGGTCGTCGGAGACCGGATTTGCGGACTCAATCTGAAGGGTTACTGTATCTTCTATGCAAAGGGAATACGTAAACCTAGAACCTGCATTCTAGTGAATACCAGCTATAATGCCTTCATGCTAAACCATTTCAGTGACAGGGATACGGTGTCGGTTATGGTGGAACTTGGATCGAACAGCATCTGGCTGGCATCCTCGTATATGGCCCATGATCATAAGGGGCCTCCTCCGCATGAGACCCTGCGAAATATCGTCGCGGAGGCAGCTAAGCGCAAGCAAGCGCTGATAATCGGCGCAGATGCGAACGCCCACCATACTGTCTGGGGTAGCTCGGACATTAATGATAGAGGTGAGTCTCTTCTTAACTTTATACTTAGCTCTAACCTTCAGGTGTGCAACGTAGGTGATGAGCCCACTTTTGTCAGCTCTGTGAGACGGGAGGTTCTCGACGTTACCCTGTGTACCGAGAACTCCGCCCACATTATTAAGGACTGGAGGGTTTCCAAGGAGCCTTCGTTGTCCGACCACTCATACATTGAGTTCGGACTTGACTTTCTTAAACCAATTCGTAGCCCCTTTATTAATAGGAGGAGGACGAATTGGGATAGGTATAATCTGGCTCTCCAGCAGGCGTTACCGGCTGATGGACCACCAATCATCAATAACCGACAGGACATTGATGCAGCGGTGAACGTGCTGACTGGAGCCTGTAACAGGGCGGCCAAAATTGCTTGCCCCTCGTGCAAGCCCTGGGGCAGACCCAAGCCCCCATGGTGGACTAATGAGATTACGGCACTCAGAAAGGCATGCCGTAAGCAGTTCAACAAGGCAAAGAGCACCAACGAATGGTCTGCTTATAAGGAAAGCCTTAGGAACTTCAAGAAATCTCTCAGGATGGCCAAAAGGTCCTCGTGGGAGAAATTTTGTGGCGGAGTGGAAAAGGTGTCCGAGGTTAATCGCCTCAGAAAAATACTCGCCACGACGCCTTGTGCACCCGGTCTTCTGATGAAACCAAATGGGGACTGGACCTCGACGAGCATGGAAACTCTGGAGTTGCTGATGGATACTCACTTTCCTGGCTGCTCGGACAGCCAAACGGTGGTATCCACGGTCACACAGGAGGCTGGGGACCTCGTCACAAAGGTCCTCAGCCGCGAAAGACTTGATTGGGCTATCAGGAGTTTTAAGCCATACAAGTCACCAGGCTTGGATGGCATTATACCAGCGGAGCTGCAGAGGGCTTCTGTGCTAATCAGCCCTTGGCTGCTTATCATCTTTGAAGCCTGTTTGCAGCTCTCGCATATCCCTAAATCCTGGCTGGAGGCTAAGGTCGTTTTCATCCCGAAAGGGGGAAAGGCCTCGCATTGCAAGCCAAAGGATTATAGGCCCATTACCCTCTCTTCTTTCCTTCTCAAAACTCTGGAAAGACTCTTGGATGTCTACATTAAGGATAACATAGGTCCAAGTAGGCTATCTCAATCCCAGCATGCCTATACCAAGGGTAAATCCACTGAGACCGCCCTGCATGCTCTCGTTGATCAGGTGGAGAAGTCTCTTCTCTACAAGGAATTCACCTTGGCAGCCTTCTTGGACATAGAGGGGGCCTTCAATAATATCAGGCCAGAGGCAATTACGAACGCACTAAGGGGTCTGGGCATTAGCGGGTCGGTCACAGGGCTCATTGACTTGTTGCTCGGTTGCAGAGTCATAAATGCCACTGTTGGGAATGGTTCCATAAGGAAATTTGCGGCCAGGGGCACCCCACAGGGTGGTGTCCTATCGCCGGTTCTCTGGAACCTAGTTCTCAACGGCCTTCTCGTGGAGCTGGATGGTTCCGGGTGCAAAGTAGTTGCTTATGCCGACGACATTGCAATAGCTGTCTCGGGCAAACATGTGAACACCTTGACGGAGGTGCTTCAACGTGCTCTGGCAAAGCTTGCACGGTGGTGTGACAGATGTGGCTTAGGGGTCAATCCGGATAAGACCGAGCTGGTGTTGTTTACCAGGAAACACCGGACCCCCACCTTTGTTACACCAACACTAAAGGGTGTCAATCTTAAACTTTCAGATCAAGTCAGGTACCTGGGCCTGA
Organism: Philonicus albiceps; assembly: GCA_963969385.1. Taxonomy (NCBI): domain Eukaryota; kingdom Metazoa; phylum Arthropoda; class Insecta; order Diptera; family Asilidae; genus Philonicus; species Philonicus albiceps. Next base: position 27,454,520 of record OZ017774.1, read on the forward strand.
TCATCGATAGAAAGTTAAATTGGAAAGACAACATTAAGGAAAGAGTACGCAAGGCCACCGTGGCTCTGTACTCTTGCAGGAAAGCTGTTGGAAGGAAATGGGGGCTGAAACCCCGTATTATCCACTGGCTCTATGAGGCCGTTATTAGGCCTATACTTGTGTATGGTGTGTTAGTCTGGTGGCCAGCTCTTGATAAGGCTTACAACCGGGCAAGCCTGGAGAGGGTACAGAGGTTTGCGTCATTACTTATTACAGGCGCCCTCAGATCCACCCCTACTAAGGCCTTAAACACTATCCTCCACTTCATTCCGCTGGACCTGTTTGGTAAGCAAACGGCAGCATCCTCGGCCATAAGGCTCAACGCGGTTCACCGCTGGACACGTACGGATTACGGGCATTCTAAGATTCTAGGGCCACGTACCTCGGCGGTGGACTACATGGTTCCTAAGCCATCATTCGGCATTAAAATTACTGCCTCCTTTCCCTCGATGCAGGAATGGGCGGAGGGTCTAGTTTTGCAGCCAGAGTCGATTCAGGTTTTCACTGACGGCTCCAAGAAGGACGGCAAAGTGGGTGGAGGTATATACTCTGAACAAATGGGTATAGAAACCTCCTTTCGACTGCCAGACCATTGCAGCGTTTTCCAAGCTGAGGTCATAGCTATATCACAGGCAATCGCGCGGCTGAGGGCTACAAAGAAGCCCCTGGTCAATATACGTATCTATAGCGATAGTCAACCTGCGATCAGATCGCTAGTAAGTGTTCACACGACATCCAAGGTCGTTGCGGACTGTCGCTCGGAGCTCATCCGCATGGCTGATAGAACTGAAGTCAGTCTGGTCTGGGTGCCTGGTCACTTCGACATCCCGGGCAACACCAGGGCGGATGAGCTGGCGAGGCTTGGCACAGGCTTGCCTGCTGAGGATATCACTCTTAAGCCGGGTGCTCCGCTTGCATCAAGCAAGCGGACCATACAAGAGTCCTTCTTAGCAACTGCTAATCGCAGATGGAGAAATGAGCCCACCTGCGCAACGGCCAGATCTATCTGGCCCATCTTCGACCGCAACAGGTCTAGAAACTTGGTCTCGCTCAAGAGACCCGCTATCAGCAACGTAGTAGCGGTCATCACGGGTCACTGTCTCATCGGCAAACATGCCAATAGGATGGGGGTGACCACGCATGACTTCTGCAGAAGTTGCCTTAATGAGGAAGAGGAAGAGAATATCCTCCACTTCCTATGTCAATGCCCAGCACTAGCGGTACGGAGAAATCGAAGCCTGGGCTCCACTTTCTTTAATGATCTGTCGGAACTGAGCTCCGTCAGGATTAGAAGCCTGGAGCAGTTCATTAAAGAGTCCAAATGGTTCGAAGGCTAGTTATTTGGGGGCTTCGTCCCACGTGGTATCACAATGGGCCTAACTTGGCCTAAGTGTGTCTCTTTTGGCAGCCACTTGAACCTAGAACCTAGAACCTAATATGCTGATGCTACTGCAATATGGAATTTATAGCATTTATATTTTACAGGTATACATACTTACAAGTATATACATTTAAATCAAAAACGTATTGTTTTTGATGATATTTTAATATAGTTTCCTTATCATAATGCATATTCAGAGGACTTAATTTCTTCGGCATAATTTTACCAATTGATAACTCAAAACTTGAAAAACCTAAGGGCCTTACAACAATTAAGTTCAAACTTCAAATCTTTAGTTGTAATAGCGGCCGATATCCTTACACAGGCTTTGAAGAAATCTTTATTTTATGGAAACAGTCAGTTAAGACTACAAAAGAAATCAATCGAAAAAAATTAGAGTAGTAGAGTTCTTCTTTTTCGAAAACATAAACTCGAGATAAATGCATTCAAAGTTTCAAAATGTGCTTATTATGTACATATAAACAGGAGTTACTCCAAGATTTATATCAATGATGTATCTAAAAAATATTTTTATCAATAAATGGTATTTGATACAATTTTGGAGATATTCTTACATCATTTAGGCAAATAAAAAATGGAAAAAGAAGATCTAACATATGTTACTCCATAAAAAATATTATCTAATTAATTACTTCGAAAAATCATACTTTCTTTAATTTTTATTATCCATATGCATTAGTCCCCCGACTATGTAAAAAGCTAAGGACGTTTTTTACGTCATATATTAATTACACGGGCTTTATTATTATGTTGTCATGAATATGGAAAATGTTGAAATATATTGACATAGTTGCAACGTAGTAAGTAAAACAAATTAAGTGTGTGTAACACCATATTAGTCTAATTTAAAAAATACCTAGTACTTATATATCATAACTCTTTTTAAAATACTAATTAAACTGCATTATAATGGAGTCTTCATATACAATAACACAATTGATAATACGATTAATATGTCGTCATTAATTCCTTTGAAATGCTCCAAAGTAATACAATTTTCTTCATTAGAATATTTCACTTTTATTCTCATTCCGACGATCAACCAATATATTTTTACCATACCTACCTGTCGTGATTTTTATTTCCCGAAATCAATTTCCTTAAACGAGAATCAAAAAACATTATGTGCTCTAAATTTTTTACATATATTTGCTTTTAAGTCGAATGCCCTCATCGAATGTTGAATTTTAAGTCAAAGGAAATATACTTTTACTATAGATCTTGTGATATGGAAAGTTTTTTAATATACTCAAGATTAAATTTTAAAATTTGCTAATTACAGCAGACTATAATGCTAAATTATTATAATGAAAAAATGTTTGTTTTTATTTAGGGTTCGCAAGTACCTCAATCATAAAAAGTAATTTAGTATTATAGATATTACTTAAAATATATTTTAAATTAAACATTTGAAACGTAATTAATTTTTAGTTGAAAATATTTTTAAAAATATATTGTAATATTTGTAACCGTATTTATCTATCCGTAACCGTGAAGTTCATGTATAAATTAAACTTAAATTCTTAATTTTATGGTGGGTTCATATCTGATGAGTAAATTGATTAATGTGAAGGATTGAAAATGATACTGTAAATAATTTTATAAAAAAACGCTCACAAAAATCAATAAAGGGACAAAATTTAACATGCGTTTAATAAAATCGCGAAGTACTGTATGCAATCCTACGCAATTATTTCGAAAAAATATTTCGGATCTTAAACCGATTTTACAAAATGCGAATAATTAAGTTTGAGACACTGAGGAAGAGGAACATAAAAGTTAGTACGAATTTGTTTCAATTAGATTAGTTTCTGAAAAAAGAGTTGTTGTATTGTAATATAACTGTTCGAAACACTAAAATGCTTATAGTTTTTAACGTTTAACTGTTTAAATTTCGATAATCATATTTTAAATATTTTCTAACGTTTAAAATATTAAAACACTTTCAACAGGTTATGTGCTTTATTTTCATACAACTAAACCATTTGAAATGAAGAACTTACATAGGTAAAATACCTGAAAATATATAAGCAATTTTATACTGTTGCCATTCCACCTTGCATATAGGTTTTAAAAGGATGCGGCAGTTGTCCACTCCCTATTCCCCTAGTGGGCCCATGAGAAGCATATGTATGTTTGCCCATAAACGGGATATTAAAACTTTACATCCGAATTATATTGAATGAAAATTCATTTGATAAGTGATTAACTTTAAAATGTGATGAAAACATGATTTGTTATTTGAAATTTTAGTGTTAATATGGAACGTTCAAAATACATAAAATGTTTAAACGTTTTATAATGAAACATATTCGTATTACAATTAAAATTTTAAATTAAAACATTTATTTTGTTTTGTTTTGAAGCAGTTAAATACATTGATGATTGAAGCGTTACGATACAAGTTTGGGTTTTTCCCTTTTTGGTGCGAAACTTTAGGGTTTACATCCAGTTATACGAAAATTTATAGTGCGGGTATTATGCAAATTTATGCATTTGCACTAAAATATTTTTAAAAGATTTAATTAACTATGTTAAAACAAAAACAATTTATTAAAATTAAAAGTGGATTAATTCCTTAAATTTTAATGCATAATTATTGCAGATATTGAGATGGGATTTTATCTTATTGATTTCTTTATTCATTAGCGTAAAAAGCTGTCTTAAATCAATGTCTCTTTTAGAAACAAAGTCTTCTCTTAAGAAGTCCAATAACCTCAGGAAGATATGTTTTGATTTATTCTTCTGGGAATAACCTTGCCCTGGCTGAGTGGGTCGGCATCATCAAATGTTACTAAATCTGAATTATACATCTTCTCAGTGAAAATGTGCGAATATATGACGCCAATATGTCACTTAATTTCTCGGGATGCCAACATCACCTGGAGGCATCGGATACAACATCAAGGTGGCACATTTGGTTTATTTTAGGAAGGGAAGACGAGCTCTTTGCTGTTTGCTTTTTATTTCATTTCTTTTTTATCAGTTTGAAAGGTTGAAACGCTAAAAGCTCCTGGTATCACGAACTCTGGTGGTTTGATGCCAACAAAATATGGCACAGAGCTGCTTACTTCCCCTATACTGCTTTAGGGCAGGAACAAGGGTTTTGCTTGCAGCTGGTAACGTAATAATTGTCCGTGACTTTCACGATAAAGAGCACTTCAAAGAGCAGCTTTTAACAATACCTGGCAACTGATTTTATTGGAGAGAACGGCAAATAGGGCTGCATTGCCCAGGTCATAAATAGGATGCTGATCTATCTATTAAAAATTCCATTTACATACATAGGGGGTTCTCATTCTCCTATTTTCTATCCTCGTGGTGGAAATAGGAAAATGTGGAAAATTAATGATTTTAGTTGTACCCAGAACATGTGCTCCCAACATTTATCAACTGTGGAAAAGGCTTTAATTTCCTGCTATGTGGAGAGCATGTAAATCACACAAATTTAATAAGTTCCTAAATTGGATGACAAAGTTTGTAGATATTTTCACTGTTACTAATCGCTAACGCGAGAGACCTGCTTCTGTTAACGTTATTTAGGAGCCAAACTTCGTAGTCAAGTTCAACATCTCTTTCCCGCTCCCATACGTGGCATTGTATGGTGTAATATTTAATTGTATACCGTGAAAATGAATTAAAACTTTCAGTGTAAAAATTCTGATTTACCTGTGAAACTTAATTGGTTCATTTATCAAAGTCAGAAAAAAACTATAGTCGTTATATTTCTGGGGAAGAAATTAATGAAATAAATTTCAACTCTCGACATCTGAGACCTTCCTAGCGCACCCTTTAAGGAAAAGAAGCTTGCGGTGTAACTTTATCGATTTTGCTTGACTCCACCAGCGCTCATCGCATCACGGACCCCTATTTCCACCCTTTTGAAGGATATAACAGTCAAAGAATGTTTGTGGCGATTCAACAGTTTGCGACCTGTTGCGTTGTCAGGGGAAACGTATGGAAACTTTTTGATACCGCCTTGTATTAAACTATATGTTGGGCACCAATGAAGTATGGCGTTGTTAGGCACGATATATTTTTATGGTAAAGTTAATGTTGCAGACCAAAAAGATAAAGATGGATATTTTCTGTTTGATTCGTTGTTGATACAGTACATTCTACTCTTTAAAATATAAGTGAGTGAGATTATTTATATTCAGTACATGCTGCTCAATTTAGTAAAGGAATTTGCTAAAGAATAAAATTCTATATATAGCAAAACTGCAACTTCTTTAAAGAAAATTTATACGGAAATAGATATAGACAAGGAAGGGAAGGTCACAATATGGGGTGGTAGTTTCGGATATGGGCTTACGAATTTAGAGATTATTACAGAAACTGTCAACCAAAAAAACTACAGGGACATTTTGAGAAGTAAAATTCTTCCTTTCATGGAAGAGCAAGTGTCACTTAGAGGTTCATTGTTTTAGCAGGATAATGTACGTCTACATGTGGTAAGTGGTACCCTAGTATTCCTGGAGGAAAATAACACTGACGCTCTCCCATGGCCCGTCAACAGCTCTGATTTGAACATAATTGAAAATTTGTGGAAGTTGTTAAGTGAAAGAGTCTTAACAAACCGACCAAAGGAAATCGAAAAACTGCAAAAGATATTAAAAGAGGAATAGGTAAAATTCCATTGCAAGAATGATAATTTGGTCCAATCAATGCCAATGACTGTATGGTCTGTATGAGGTGCCAAAGGTTACTAATTGAAAGGGTGAAATGATCTTAATATTTCACGCAGGAGTTTTATAATTTTTTATATTTTGATTACAACTTATGGAAAGAATATAGGATACTGTAAATATAACACGGATCATTTATTTTCGAAATCCGACAGGTAAAGTACTGCCGGAAAAGAGAATAGGGGTGGAGACAACGAGTGTAGATGAAATCTTTGTCCGTCCTTAATTATTTTATAAAATTTTGTTTTAATTTGTAAAATAATTTTAACAAAAATGAGCCTTTAATATGATACAGTTTGGCCTTTATCACGTCGGTCATTCGTCGCATTAAGAACTCCATCAATTTTGTTGCAACACCTTCTCACAGTTCTCTCCATTCAGCAATTAAAATATCTTTTAATTCCTGAAAGGTTTCCAGTCTTCTTTTCGCAACTCTATCTTTACAGACCTTCCACGCATTCTCTATGATGTTCAGGTGCGGACAACAAAGATCATCTATAAATGGAAGAAGGTTCTCTTCCAATGTAGTAATTTTGATCAACGGTCCGTGTGCATAAATAGAAGTTAGTGAACTCATACAAAGACTTTTCTCCTACCAATGGGCATCTGGGGATTTATCATACACATTCTGCCAAACGTAAACTTTGCGATTTGGACGAAGCTGAAAGGTGCTCTCGTCGGTCAAGGCTACTTTTTCCAGTCTAAAATAGACCAAGAACGATGGGCGGGACTCCAAAGCATTTTTTTTTTTACAATGTTGCGGTGAGTTGAGCCATTTTGTTTTGCAGCGGTTCTAGATCGGTAGCCAAGAGGACACAAGTTTTCTCTAATTCTGGAGGAGTTAATGATGTTCCAACTGCTGCGGTAAATTGCTGTGCAAGCTTAAACTTAAAGCCTTACGAAATTGCTTGCTCCTTTCCTACATTCCACATTGCCCGCCTCTTGGTACCATTAAATGGTGTCTTGCTTATTCTCAGCTTTAGTGAAATGACGTTCTGTATAATTATCATATAGTGCTATTATCTATAGAAATATGGGCTAAATCTATCAAAATTCAATATTAGTTTCCCTACCTGCCATAATTTGGGCACCTGAACTGATTTTTTTTGGAGCAATTTAATAATAGTTTTATTACGGTATTTCCCATTTAAAAAGACATAAAAGAGAATTGGTTCTATAATTTTGAACTGAACTGCATTAAGTTTTTGCTCATTTTTGTTAAATTGAGCACACGAATTAAAATAACATTTTATGCAATAATTAAGGACAGACAAAGATTTCATGTATAGGTACTCGTTGTCACCATCCCTCTTCTCCTAATCAACAAGTGATGGGCTAGGGAATGGAATATATGTATGCCCAAAAACAACGTTTGGTTCTAAAATTTTCAGCAGCACTGTATATTTATTAGTTCAGACATGTTTATGTTATAAAATAGCATGTCAGTCATAAAATCATCACAATCATAATAACAGTCATGTTTAAGTAATAAAATACCTATTCAAGTTTTTAATTGGCACAAACAGCTTTTTGAAAAAAAGTACTACTATAGAATCATTTTCACTAATAATCTAGTGATGTAATTTAAGAAAAGAGTATTAGGAAAGTTTAATTATACTTTAAATTTTTTGGAATACTCACCAGTACGTACGGAGGTGATGCCTCTTAAGAATAATAATGTACCCAAAATCAACGTTTGGTCCCATAATTTCCGCTTGCATGGCAATATGCTGGTGGTCTTAAGTTTTTACGTATGACAGTATTTATACATGTGTATATAGAATTTAATAATCCGTTTCATAAATAGTTGCATATTGTAAAATTACAAATCGTGATATAAGTTCACTTTTTCTTGTTCTTGTAATTATTCAGAAGAACACTTTATCGAATTATTTATACCAAATTTTACTACAATAACGCATTTAATTTTAACTATTTCACAAATTTTTACACAATGCCTATAAAATGTGATGAATAAAGATAAGTCATGTATTTTAGTAATTTGTTTATGTGGGTTGTGGATATAGTTTTACTGAATAATTGTAAATCTACTAGATACATGTCGTAAAAAAGTTTTAGAAAATGTTTTAGAGCATACTTAATTAAAGATAAATTTTCAAATGTTATTTCTTAGAAATTTAGTAGCTTTTAGTATAACTATCATCTGCATATGAACCCTAGAAACTATTATTTTGATAAAATTAAAAATTGTTTGAAATAAGAATTTATGAAATTCTAAAATAAATATAATACAAACCATTTCACTACCACGGTATCCACTGAAACATCTAAGAACTTTTACTTAAGTAATAATACTTATGCGTTTTTATTATTATATTAAGCCTGGTATTGTATTTATATAGGGGCTCAACATGTTATTTATCTTAGCGGAAACCTTTTATGCAGCTAAAAGCTTTACAGACACGATGTTTATTTAAAAAAACAAATAGAGGACTGCTTTCGGCAGGAAGCCAGTAATTTTTAAATTTAAATTGTATATAAAAACTTAAAAAAGTATTCGTTTTTCCATTAAAATAATACAAAGTATACTATCTAATCTTGAAACGTAAAGGAAATTGTTAATTACTTCCTTGCCTTTAATTTTATTTATTTTTTATTTACTTACGCCAACTTTATTTATTAAATTTACAACATAAGGATTTGGGGGCGTCAAAAGCCGATCTAGTCTAATTTCTAGAAAAATTCGTTTCCGTGTTTTCACTCACAAAGCAACAAACACTTTACTTGCCCCTGTGGACTATTAAAACTTATCGCAAATTCATTTTAGTTACCTTTGACTTACATAAATTAATTTTATCCTTGAAAGTAGTTAAAATAACTCGATTGAAAAATCCAATCGAATTATTTTGAAGTTTTTTTTTTTTGAAAAAATTAATTGAAATTAAATGTAGCTAAAATGAATTTGTTACAGCTTTTGCAATTTTATTAAGGAATTTCATTTCAAAGCACTTTCCGATTTTATTTGACTTGGAATGCAGAACATAGAGGATAGATATATATGTATATACTCTTTTCGTTTATGTGTTTGAGCATAAATAAAAAGTTACAGTTACGTCACACCTAAAATATAATGTGTAAAAAGGTTCTAAACAATACAACTGCTATTGCTATTGATCTCGTTGAAGGCTATTTCGCCAAAAACTCTGATTTCCATTTGGATTAGTACCTAGTACTTAAAATTGTAATGACTGTATAATAAATAAGCAATTTAATGTACCTGTAATACAAACAACGATTCCTAAAGTAATTGAATTTTATTTTTCTGATCATTTCCCAACAAAAGTTTGATTAGCTTGATTTCATTACGTTCATTTCGCTGACATATTTAAAAAATACCAAGTAGATACCCACCTATCTACTTACGTGAAAAGAGGACTAATAATGAAAAGAAATTTAGGGTTAACTAATAAACAAACGATAACTTATATAAAATATGTAGATCTAGCTAGGCGTTTTATATCTATCCTGAGCAGAGCTCGGTCGCCCAGGTACTGATTTATTTACGTACTTATACAATGGGAAACTTTATACATAGGTTTTGATAATTATTAATGTCGTTATAGTACAAAACACTTTAGAGTAGCCGTCTAGAACAATTCAGTTTGAGGAGAACTACCTAAACTGTGCTATCAAATCCCAAATCTAACCAACCTTCACGCTTATCGTCTTAGAAACCGTGACGTAAATTTTTTCCGGAATAAGTCTAAAAATAATCAATTACTGAAAAGGTAAACAAACTATACGACGACGATACTACTTAAAAGTTCTCGAATTCAATTCCAGTTATTTTCCGCCATAAAATGAGACAATCAAATTGTTACCCTCTGAATTGGTCAGAGGAACCTGTCCCCTTCCTAATCGAGAATCTCGAAAGGTCACCATAAATTCAATAGAGAGCGCCCGGGGAAAATTGCGTTTTTCAGAGCTTTTCTACTTAACTTCTTCGCTTGAATCTAATTACATTGAGTGAAAATTTATGAGGAATTATTTGTGACCGGGAGCGATTCTCGTTGTTCGGCAATAACATTTTCGACATGTTTCCCACATCTTGTACCCGTGTTCCCTGACCTTTTTCAAATAAATCTGGACACATTCCGCACTAGGCTAAGGAAGAGAGGCATCATAACATTTTAATAATTAATTCAATTAAATTGAATTATTGCAAGAATGTCAAGAATTTAGTGGCTGGCCAACGACAACTTAGGTATAGAGGTGCGTTTCGATTGAGGAAAATTTAGTTTGACATTGCTTGGTTCTTCGACATTAATTGAATGTGTAGTGCCGTAGTTACAGCACCCCCAAATTTATAGCAAGTGGAGGTATTTTTATTGTTAATTATAAGAAGTGTTGTCCCATAGCCGATTGCTCCGATTCTGTGGTATGGGTGAAAATTATAGGGAAAAGCATCACATGGGCAATACTCACACGCATCCTAGAAATACTCTTTAATAAGTGGAAAGAAAAATTCATTTTTATCTCCGTGCCCTGTTTTTATTATTTTCACATTTTCAAAGAATTTATATATGCATTTATCTCTTAAAGTTTATCTTGAAATTAGGGAAATTTCAACTACTTTGAGTTTTTTGAGTTTGTTGCAGAGGATTTTAAAGCATTGTTAACCAATCAAGCTTAATGTTAAATATGAAAAACGACATACTATGACTATATCTCCTAAAATGAGTTTTGTTTACAACTAAATTCCCGAACTTACCATAAATACATTGATATTCTTTAATATATAGTTTTAATTTGTTACTACAAAGCCAAATTCAATAACATTTATAATTTCTTTCTGCTGTTTATTAGTAAAAACTCTACATTCCTTAAGAATAATATTGGGATTACCTTAAAATTACACGGAAAGAAATATCAATCGATGAATCAATCAACTTTGCTGTTGGTTTTGCATCAATCTAATATTTTATTGATTTAATGCTTATTTTCTAATATCAAGAAAATTTACAAATAAGGGCTGTGGCAAAATTGAAAAAATTATTATTTACAAATTAATTGACTGAAGGCCAAATAGGTAAGAATTTGATACATTATTACTGAAATTAAAAAAAGTTTATTAATATTACTAGTAAAAAATTTCCGAATCAATTTACCTTTTTTACTTGAATTAGTAAAATGTTTACAGTGGTTATTCATGTTGAATCTGTCGAGTTATGACGAATTCAATGAGTATGTGATGTTACAGAAATGAGGGTTTTAGCATGACTCGTCACCCGTAATTTTAATAACTTTTCTTTTTAATCAATTTAAGGTTGATTTTATATCTTCTTTTCTAATATACAACATTTCATATCTTTACAAACAGTAAACCTATACATTTTTCTATTATTGTTTCACAAATTTTAGTTAAACCAATTTTAGTACACTTTTTATTACAGTTTCAACCTTCTTTTCATTCTGGTATTATAAGCCCAATTCGAATTATTTTGTTTCAGATTAATTGTAATCAATAACAAAGGTACAGAATTGATTCATTTAAAATTTTCAATGATACAATCATGCTTAATTTTTCCAATATTAACTTTCAGAAAGTATTCCAAACGTGGAATTGATTGAATAAATTTTAGCAAATCATTTGTTTTCGTGTGGGACTTTCCAAAAAATAATATGCTGGGTAAAAGTCAAATCGGCAAGCCTAAAATTTTTTGATTTACTATTAATTTTGTTTCAGCAACTATTTTTAAATGGCTTTTGAGTTATATGTTTTCTTCAGTAAAAAAAAGACAATAATTGACAATTTTGAAAATTTGAGTGCAAAAAATATTAAAAAATAATTGTTTTACGTATTTAAAAAAGTTTTTATTTCCAGCTAATAATGATAAGCAATCTACTAATAACGGTCATCACTGATTATATAAATTAAACTACCACATTTCATAATTGTTACGTTCAAGCAAAAATATTATGTTCGCTCGGTACCTAAGTTTTTATTTAGTATTTGTGTATTTGTTCAAAATTGTCAAGAAGTTAATTTAACTCCTGAAATTTAGTATTAATTAAATTTCGAATTCACATCATGAATGTATCTGCGAAAGGTTGAATTTTTATAAAAACTACTTCATAGAAAAATAAATTTTACCAATTTCCCCTAAGTCGCAAAATGTTAGCATTTTTGAGAGTATTTTAATCTTTAATCTTATTGTTGAATTGACCTCTGCGATTTGGAAATAGTATTTTTATAAGTTCAAAGAATATATAGTCAACATCTCATCAACACTAAATTTTGTCATTGCATTCATTTAAATAATAATTTTATAAAGTAAATCAGCCAGAGGAGTTTATACATTGTTTGCACTTATATTTAATTGAAATGTCTCTTTGAATAAGTAAATTATGGGTCGGACGGAATGAAATCAATAATGCAGTCCTCCTTATGCTTTTGTCCAAGAAGGAATTCTTCAGTTTTTTCGTTGATGAAACTATTGCTTATACCCAGAAAGCAAATATTTCACTCTCTTCTAAAGATAAGCTTAATCATGGTATGATTTATACTAAGTTATCATCTACAACGATCGACAATGAATTCGGTTCTTATGCAAGTTTTTTGGAACAAATTTTGTTGAAATTCTCCCTTTGTCAATTTATGGTTAAGGTCGAGGAATATAATAATTAAAGTCTAGCAACATAAATTGCTAGTCGAAAATATTGGAAGAAGATACACCTGCCGAATACCGTACTGCGCCTTATTGTCAACCATTTCAGAGCATCTGTACGCAGACGGGAGCTATCACAAATATAAATCTGTCGTTTGTGCTAAAGGAAAAGGGCCACCCCAAAAATTCCGCAAGGCAATCGCTGAGACTTTTCTTCCTTGCCAGTAAATTTTCTACAATCCTCAGGATGTTGACATTTGAATCTCATTACATTCCGCCAGTAAAGGAAAAATCTCATAAAGCATCCTTGGTACCAAGCGCGGGTCTAGAAGTGGGCGCTCTTATTAACTTCTGGAGTTCGCAAAAATATGCGAGAAACTCAATGATTGCAAGGGGACGATAAGGCTTGGGCTTAATGCATTTAGCATTCTGGGTCAGGAGACCTTTCGCCTATCAGCGAGCAATCGTGCAGTAAACTTAGCCAATTGTTTGGCTTTTATAGCCTTAAAAGCGCTTAAATACCGGTCCCTAAGTTTTCCCGGGAGTTTTATGTCTCCTTGCTGAATTGTGATTCAAGAAATAATGCTTATTGACCTTTTTACCGTAAAATGCGGAAGAGTCCTTGAAAAGCGGTTAAGACAAAAACAAATGTTTCCCTAGACGTAGGGCAAAGTCGTTCAGCGAGGCCGTTTTGCAGGCATCCGTGAAGGGACTAGGAGAACTTAGATGTTGAACAATTTTGGAGCAATTTAGACTTTTTACCATGTTTTTTTGGCACTTTTCCTTTTTTTTTTAATAGAGTATTTATTTGGCTTTTTCGGACGTTTGCCAACGCGATGTCAATGGGTGTGAGTATTTAGCACCCAGGACGAGGGATAGAAACTCATCAAGGCGGAAAAAGCAAACTTTGTTTTCCAAACTCGTCCAATCATGCTGAAATCGATTTCAGGTCAAAACCAGATTTTTCTAATTTAAAATCTCCGTAACTTACTGCTGACGTCAGAAAAATAAGCGGTCAAATCAAACGAATAGTCAAGCACACGCCGGGTCGTAATCCGACAAAGGCAGAATTGAAACGGGCCCCAACCTAGCCCCAATACATCATTCGTTTTTTGTCTAGCCCCTTACCTTTTCTCCATTTCATCGATACCCTGTTTAATGCACATCCATTGTATTCGAGACTTTTTCATATTTACTCGGTACTTTGATTTCCTTTAATGGAACGCTTTTCGAGCTGAGTGTTGCTTGGAAATTTGTTTTTAGATAAAGACACGATCGGCGCACTCCTTGCAAGCAAGAAGCTCTTGATGAATTATACGAACAAAACAACTTCTAGACGCTCAAGACAAAATTTAGTAGTAATTTTAAAGATCTTCTTTTCAGGAAGACGAATTCCAGGGAGCAAGTATTACAGCATTGAGGAGAAATTTCGAATGCTCAAGTGATTGCACTATACGAGTATTAGTTTCAACTAGAACAGACTATCAATTGTCAGGGCAGAACTGCACTGTACTAAGTAAAAACTAAATTAAATTATTTTTTTCTGAGTTCCCTTAAAATTACTTGCGAAACCAATTTCACAGCAATTTGCACAACAATTTCACAGAGCGGCTCTATTTCAAAGGGGGAAACCTTCTAACTAAATAAACAATTTTTGTTTGCGAAAGTTTCGTTTAAAAAATGCTCGAGTAATAATAAGACAATCTTAAGAGTGACCGCGCATAGCTAAGGGAAATATTTTGCTGCTCTGCATAAGGAATGTGTTAATGTAAATGGAGAAGTTTTTAAGCTAATTTTCACTTACTTCCGTAAATAGGGTATATTTAACAGTTTTCGCGAGACTACTTGAAAGTACGTACATAGGAAAAAGGAAGAAGTCTTTTAAAATGTTTGGCATAACGAACTCAAGGAGCTGACAGTATCACGCTACCCGGTTTAGATTTTCTGAAACCTATTGCTAGGAATTACGTTACTGTAAAACTTTCTCAAAGAAAGCTTCACTTGCATATACTTTCAAAATCTTTTTGTCTAACAACAAATAAGTCTTTGTTGAAACTTTCAAAATTTCATCAAAGGAAAGGGAATTGTTAAAAGTTAGGAAATATACAATACTTGGAACAAACAAAATTGTTTTCAAACTACTTATAATTTTGAGTGGATGCGTATGTTAACTAGATTTTTATGTTATTTTTACAAAAACCTATAAACGCTTTCGCAATGTGTAAATTTTACACAATTATATATGTTATGAAAGTTTATTAACAGCATCTGCAAAGAACTCAGAGTTATTACACTATTTTATTATAGAATATTGCATCATATTGAAATGATTTTTATTCAAAATAACTTCAAATTTTGAACTTTTTTGTTAGAATTTTTGTTTTAAAGTATGTTTATTATACCTATAATTTTTAAAATCACTAAAAACCCAAACGACTGCTCTCTACTCAATGACGATTTAAAAAAATTTTCTCAGTGGTGCTCTTTAAATTGTCTGCCTTTGAATGTGGGTAAGTGCACACTAATGTCTTTCTCAAGAAAACATAATCCCATTAAATTTCCCTATTTAACGGATGGAAGTGAATTGTCTCGACTTGACTCGGTGAAAGATCTGGGTGTACCATTCAACTCTAAATTTACTTTTGACGATCACATTAATATCATTGTTAATAAACTGTTGTTTCTTACGTTCGTTTTACCTGTCTTAGAATATGCCAGTCCTGTTTGGTCACCTTCTTATGCATTTCACTCTGATCGACTTGAGTCGCGGTTCAAAAACTTTTGCGATTCGCCCTTCAATCTCTTCCTTGGCTCAATCCTCTATTCCTACCACCATATGCGGATCGCCTAAGCTTATTTCCATGGCAACCCTGTCCGATAGACGCACTGTATCCATAATTGTTTTTGGCTTTAAAGTTTTATATGGTGAATACGACTGTCCACGACTGTTAAGCTTATTGAGCTTATCCGTCCCACGCCCTGGCCTCAGATCTTGCAATCTCCTTCATGTACCTTTTCACCGAACCAACTATGGCTTGAATGAACCAACTACGCTCATTTCGAGACTGTTTAACTCGCATCCCGATATCATTGATTTTAATTTATCTACTTTTCAATTGAAGAATCGGCTTACGAATTTCTTTAGTAACTAATTTATAACTATTTTATTTATTCTTTTCTTATGTTATATCAGATATTTGTTGCTCTTATTGTTTTTTTATTAGATATTTAATAGACATTGTATGTCTCATTGCGAAATACCTCGACCTCATGACCTTATAACTTCAAGACCTTATGACAACTAGTTACTATTTTTAGAAAATCATGGAAAGTTATATTTTATCTATTTTTTATTTGCATTTAAAATTAACATTGATGCTAATTATATTTAATTAAAAATTAGACATAGTTGATGGAATAGTGAATAGAAAATTTAGATTTTTTAGGTTATTATTTGTGTGACTGTATATATACTCGTATACTACAGATTCGAAATCAATAATCCTTTAAATAAATTTCCCTGTGCCCGCGTGCACTTCAGGTAATGGAATATCTTAAGAACTAAATTATGTCTTTTTCAAAATAAAGATTATCCTACATTGTTCTCCATCCTTTACTTGAGATCAATCTTTTAGCCGCTCTGGTGGATTGCGAAATATTTGACCATTTTCTAGGCATTGTTACTATGATTAAACCTGTCGGAATTATATGATTGCGCGGCTCATTGAGGTAAACTTGTGAAAAATAACGTTAGAACGTTAGCACGTTTTAAAAATTAAGAGCAAAGCTATTTGTTGCCTTTTTGGCGAATCACACTATAATAAAAATATTTCTTGATTTATTCATTATATCCTTTTTTCCCGTGAACCGATCTTATACATATGTTGTTCTGAGCTAACCCGTGAAAATTTCGTGAAAATCCATTCAGTAGTTTAGGAGATTAGCGTCTACAAACAGACAAATCGAGACATAAAATTTTGAAAAATATTATTTTTCTATTCTATTACCCTATCTACATTACCTGTTTATTTATTTTTGTAAAATTTGAAAACAAAAGGTAAAAAAAATGAATTTACAACACACTCAAGTATCCATCAAATCTTGTTCTTTCAAACAATTTAATTTAAATTTTCTTATATTTATTAGTTGGAATTAGTGAAAATCTTTCTTCTAAATATAACATAAAATACGATCTTTTTGTAGCTATCTCTATTTAATTGCGAAAATCGCCTCAACAGATTTCGATGAGGCTTTCACGTACATTTAGTGTTTATTTCAAAGAAGGCTTTAGGCTCGATATCGACAATTTTGTTTTTAGATGTTTGTTGCCCGACCACGCCTAAGCGTATGGTTTTGATTTTTAATTGTAAGTGCGCAAACAATTATAACAATTATAAATTTCAAGGGATTGCCATGCAAATCGATTGGCTTTTTAGAAATGCTGATTGCAAAACTGCTTTTGAAATTTAGAAATTCAAAATAGGGAACCCAAAATGTTTGAAAATTCAAAAACATACATACCTCTATACAGTTACACTGTAAAAAATTAATTTAATTTTTGTCTAGAATAATATTTTTATAAAAATAGCTGGAAAATAACATTAAAAACGAAGCGACAGGTTGTGGGAAAATAGGAATCCACCCCGAAGTAATGTCTCACAGACGGTTCCGGGGTGGACCTTCTGAAACGTTGGGAGCCGGGTTTTAGCCGGTAGGCCTGGCTGGGCTTGGGAATCCAGGACACGGCTGGGTATGCCACCCACTTTAATTTAAAAAAAAATTTTGCCTATACACAGCATTATATGCCAGTGTAAAATTACATCTTCTTAGAAATAATTTTTACTTATGAAATGCGTAAATTAATACCTCTTAGTCGTTGATGTAATATCACTTTTATGCTAGGAAATTGAATATATAGTATAATAATGATAAATTACTCCAAAATCTGTTATATTGTGAAAAGTTTTTATTTAAATAGTGCTAACGATTCACCAGGTGAATCTGGGTTGTTCGCAGTATAAAAATGATTGACTTCTTTTTTAACTAATAAACCAAAACATTAAAAAAATGTAAATAAAGCATAATACTATTTTGTATCTCTTAATAACGACATGTACCACGTTCTTGAGGTAATAAAGCATTTGTATAATAAGCTAAACTTGAAAAGCATAATCTCCTTCGAAATTTTGATAAAATTCTCCCAAATTAATTTAAGTTACTTTTGATTTCCATTAATTTTTCCAAACAAAAATAAAAAATTAATTAAAGTGAAAAGTAACTGAAATTAATATCCTGAAAAATTAACTTTATTAAAGAACTACAAGTCAAAAGAAGGTTTTTTTGTTTATAATTTGATATGTGCTGGTGAAATGACGGGTGTCGGGAACGGGCTAGGGGCAAATAGAAATAAGCAATATCCAAAATGCCGCCAATTTGAAAATGCCAGGGTGCTCTGTTTTTGAGTTTGTTTAATTATGCGCCATATCAAGAAGAAGTATTTGTAGGGGAACTGAACCAACTCCAATTGAACCCAGTCAACACTCTGTGTTTTATTTATCATTTACCACACGGAGTAGCCAGTAGTGTGATATTTTAGTTCTTTTTCCGCAAAAGTGATATAAAAGGATGTTACACCTGTTAATTAACTTACATTGAGAATCTGTAATATCCTGTGCTGTTCTGCTCCAACCAGTGTACTCGTTTATATACATGAACTTCTACAAATCTGCACAACGAGGCACTGGAGTGTTTCAATTCGTACAAGCTAATTGACTTTTCTACCAACGCAGTTATCAGGTTATTTAGAAATGAATTAATTTTTTCAAAATCGAATATCAATTTTTGATCGAAGATAAAATGAGAATTGCTTATGCCCGGAAGGAAAAATTGGTGTCGTATTTCGATATCAGGAGGTAGGTGTAGAAACTCGACACTTGTTTCATTTCTATTCAATAAATTTAACAAATTATACGCCTGAATAGGAAACGTCCTTGTCACAGAAAAGCTTAAATAATTTCACATTAGCAAAAATCGAATGTGACATTCATCAGATTTCGTAAAAGCCGCAGACTCAACATCTGGTAAAGCTCAAAGCAATAGGGCATAAAATACTCTGGTGACATTAAATCGAAAAGCAACAAGTTTTCTATACCTAAATACGTACATCAGTTGGCCATTAGTTTTACGCGCCACAAACATAGAGGGTGGTGGCTAACCGATTTCATCAATTCGGATGTAATTACACCCGGGGTAAGCAGGGACCAAATTACGCAACCTACCGCGTCACGCCCTTCAATGCCAATCCATAGACCACAACGACTCGATCCTTGGATAAAATCCAGATAGAGAGGAGGATGTCGCAAAAACTTTCATCAAATTGATTATTTGACGTTAGGAAATTAATTGCAGCTCACCGGGGCACTAGTTAAATTTGCTTTTAGACGATAATTAAATACAATGTCACTTTTACTCTAAGCACATATCTGAGGTATTTTTGTGCCCAACTTCATCGAACTCCACTATTCCTTTATCTCCTCTCCTTGGTTTCGAATTCAATTCAATTGCGCCGTCAATTTTCAGAAACTGTTTCCGGACAGAGAAATGTGAAATGTGAATCCAAATGGCACCATTGAAGATAAATTATTCCGGCCTGGCAGAGAGATTTTCAGGAAAGTATAGCACAGAGACATATTTAGAATAGTCTTCGGTTCCATACGCTGGTTACGCCGGGAAATTGTATTATTCTGATCGTCGCACAGACGAAAATGCACTTTGAGAGGAGGTATTTTAATATTCTACTTGCATTTCACATTACTTTAATGCAATATGAATGATATTTCCAGTTTTCTTTTATGCAATGCTATGTACAATATTTTCTGAATTTTAGTCTTTTGTTTTCTTGGACTTTATACTTATTGTAAATTTCTATTTTAACTCTCAGTGTTTTCAAGAAGTCTTTACCTCTAAAATGACCTGAACTAGTCATGTAGTTAGGGGAAAAAGATTTGGGAGATTGAATCCCAACCCCGAAATGTATTAAATCCATTAATTCAAAAGTAGGGGGTTGACAACAAGGTACCAAAGCGAATTTATAGGGGTTCACTATATAATATTAAACCTACACTGTTAAAATTTAGTCTTAAATTAAAAGTAACTTCACCGTGATTTTGTAGTATAAAAACCATCTCGTTTTAAAATACTACAAATAGTTGGTAAAACCAAAATTTTCTTTGAAAATTGTCGACTGGAGAATATCACAAATATTTCGAAATATTACACTATGATGGTTGTCTGAAAACTTTCCAACCTAACTAAAATACACGACATTTTCTCTTCAAATTTATTTTTATTTTTCTATATAGTCTCTTTGTAAGTCTATACAATTCTCCCACCGATGCTCGCAACTCTTTAACCCCCGTGTTGCGCTGCTCATTTGGCAAAAATCTCTGTCCTCCGAGCGCAAATTATAACATAGAGGGGCTAGATCTGGTGTTAAGCAGTTTATAGCATTGTCTTGGTGAAACATATGTTTTTTTTCTGTTAATGTGGCCGTTCAACTTTTAGCTTGACAAATAATGATGCGTAATATACTCATGCAATAGCTTTTCCTTTTTTAAGATAATCGATTAAGATAAATCTGTGACTATTGGAGAAAACGGTCTCCATCAATTTCCCAGCCGAAGGAACAACCTTGGAGCTAGTCCCCTATATTTTTCTGGAGTATAATGGTGGTGTCCAAGATTCTTTTACAGTAATTAATTAGCGAAAATCTCTGATTTATTGCGCCTAAAATGCGCCAACAGAGCGTTGAAAATGTTCACTTCAACACGTTTTTGGTCCAAAGTGACCAATGTGGCATCCAACGATTTAAGATTTTAATGTGGTATTGGATTATTTTCAAAAGAGGATACTTGAACTCATGATTTTATGAATGTGACTTAAATTTTAAAAGTAGCTACAATGAAAAATTCGAACAATTTACAATAAAAAATTATGAAAAGAGCTCATAACCTTACTCAAAAGAAGGTCTAAATATTTACCCATTTTAGGTATAGCCTTTACTAAGCTTATTGGGAAAAAGTTGTTTATGACCGTGTGCCAGTCGCAATATTCACTGTCAATTATATGAAGAAAACGATTAATGAAACAAAGAGAAATTCCTAGAATATTTCAGAAAGTACTTAAACCTCACTGTAAAATGCTAATTAAATTGTTGTTTGAGCATTATTACAAGTACCTCTTTATTTTGTAAAGAATTTTTAAAAATGTAGAGGGTATGATAATTTGTACTCTTTCTCATTTTCATTTGTGAATTCATAATCTACGGAAAAAATCCTATAGAACCCTCCTTTTGAAGTAAAAAATAATGTTGATTAATGTAATGTAAATTTCTAGTTGTAGTTAACTTTAAGGTAAAAACTTTAACAAAATTAAAAGAGTGTTTTTTCTTATTCGTGTTGTTGAAGTGACGTGAATTTTGTTTATGAAAAGCACGTTTTTTAATGAATTTAAAGAATCAGCTTAACCAACTAAAAGCATTTTTTTATTTTATGCGCGGTTAACATATTTTCTACAAATTAATTTTCCGTGACAAAAATAAGTTAATATTAGCTAAAAGCTGTGCTTTCTCATTAATTTGACTATTTGTTTTATTTTTATATTAAATATAAATCGTATAAAATATATTAATTGCTATGAATTAAGAGCACAAATTAGTTTTTCGTATAAAAATTTGTTTTGAAAAATATTTATAGAAGTCTAAAATTTCACTGGATCCTGTAATTCCAGTAACAGCATTTATAAAATTTATCTGTGTATTTTACGAATATATTTCGCTAAAAATGTTTATTTTATTGTGTTTGCTTGTTGTTTATAATTTCCTCCCGCAGACTGAAGTTTAATTCAATTTCGAAAAAGTTTTGTTGTATGATTTTAGGTTTTTATTATTTGGATTAAATTTGTTTTCTTTAACCAAAGTTAATTCGGTTTTGTCGTTTTGGCTCAATTCTCCGTAACATTTGCAAGTTTTGTGTAATTTTATTAAGTGATATAATTAAAGAAATATAAAAAAGACAGTGAATAAAAGTGGTTGTTTCGTTTTTGATCATTAACATAGCTTTGAGATATGCATAAATATGGTAGATGATAATACAAAGCAAATTTTGTTATTGCAAGTCTTTTCTAAACTCCTTCCGAGCCGAGATATGTATAAGAAAGTAAAGTTTTTCTTGTAAAACCGTCAATACGGCCAATTACAGTACTTTGAGACTGCAAAATATTTAAAGAAATAAGCATCATTTAAAGAAAAGACACCAGACAAAATGTTTTTATTACGAAGGTAACCATTAGATGATATATCATTTCCAGCATTCTGAGGGTGAAAGCCGTAAAGAATCTTCAAGTTACAAATTTTTTGTTTTAAGATTTTTATTAATTTTTTTTAAATTCCGCGTCTCTCAACCTTATTACTTATGTTAAGAACGTAAGTAAATAAAAGTATATAACAAAAGCTAATTTTTATTCAAAGAGTTGTTAAAAACTTGTTGGTTCTAACTTGCAAATATTGTAAAGAATATTCACTTTTCTACTAAAATGTTAAGGGGGTATTTGAATTTAAAGAAACATAAATCAGACGACGAAAAGTTTTGAATTCGCAAATTCCCATCAGTTTTTAATTAAAAAATAAAACTTGTGTCTGGTCATTATTTATGTCCCAAGGGGTTTGTTCGATCTGACTGTTATATAAATACAATTTCTAATAGATTCGGTATTAAAACGAATTAGAATTGTTTGAATTCCTCTAAATAGGAGCAAATCTCAAGCAACCCTTTAGGCAATGTATAGCTGTTCATTACTCGCACCGCCTGGTGTCCTTAACCTGCCCGGGGCAACCGGGCAGCGCCGAACACACCGCTGAACCCAAGTAATTCGGTTTAATTAAATTAAACACCACTTCGTCCCATTAATGGACTCCTTGCGTCCGCCAAGACGCCCCCACAATTCTAATCAATTTACATGCCATCACCTCGAGCATTTGGAATTATTCGCGTTTTGTGCTTGTTCACAGTCGGGGGAATTCATTAGGGACGCTCATTCGATCGCTTAAATGGACTCAGAATTGAAAGTTTCCTTTCTCTGGTTTTCAGGTAGAAGTAATCCGCGGCTGGGTCACCTTCACTGGCATCAGGAGACGTCCACCCCCTCCGAATCCGGTAAGTTTATAACGAGTGTTGCATAGAAGTTTTCGGCATAAATTTACATTTAAGATAATCACCCGGCCCAGATAAAGTCCCCCATCTGACCGGACTCTAATTTCTATTATCCCTTTCCGTTCCGGGTACTTGGTTGGGAAATTCACTTCTCCTCGAACATAGCTTCCGGCTATATGTGTCGGGTCGGCGTAGATAAGAGTTTGCCCGAATTTATTGCCTAACTTTCATGGTACTTTCATTTTTACATTAATTTTAATTTTTAGCCTGGAGCGAATACGTGGAAGAGCGTCAGCACGAGGGCTCTTGCTTTGATACTCTTTTGTAGCATGCGAGATCCTTTGTGGGACTAGAACGCTTCTCCGATATTGAGGGATTTTCAGAATTAAATTTAATCTCCGTTAAATTGCCGAAATCAGCGGATTCGTACGCAGCAAGCGATTTATATGTTGAACTTTTCGCTTTTTTCTATTCTTTTGTAATATGCTTTCCCCGAGAATGCCAACATTGCTGCCTGTTTGGATTACGCGGGCATCAGCAAGTGCTTAGCGACGTAAATTTTATGCATATTGAAAGGGCAAAAATTCAAATATCTACATGCGTTAAAGTAATCTACTGGATGGTATTTCGCCATTAGATCCTTTTTTATGTGGTTAGCTTTGCAACAACATAAGCACAGGAATTGTTTAAAGCATTTTAAAATATATATGTCCATTAATCAATTTTCGCGCTGCGTACTTAGTGTACTGAAAAAAATATTAAAAAATGTTCCTTAAAAAATAAAAAAAAAATATTTAGATCCCGACAACAGCGTTACCCTATAGGGTCCAAAAGAATCCTATCTTTCAAGCTGGAATCAACCATTCCTACTCATAAAATCGTTTTGAAATCGGTTGGACGGTTCCAGAGATTAGCATGTATGAACACAATGAAACGTGATTTATATATTTTAGGAATAAAAAATCATGTTAGAGGTCGTAGATTTCAAAAATTGCCAAAATTCATGTTAGAGGTCGTAGATTTCAAAAATGCTCTCCATCCAATGCTATACATATGCATAATCTTATGACTACGATAGAGGCTGTATTTCTTAATCAATTTCGATCAAACATTGCCTGTACATGTTTTAGCCAACAGCTCTGTTAAGGGGTAGGGAGATAGAGCTACTTCAAATAAATGTTGACCTAAAATCTTTCATATGGGTTAACCGCTATTGCCTAAACTTGGTGTGCATTTTCACAAGATGTCCTTTTAAGCTATGTAATAAAATGGTAGTGATAGATCAGAGGAATGAGCGGCTACATCCATTTCAAAAAATGGTTTGTTACCGCAATAGCTGCCGTATTCTTTAACAGATTTTGATCAAGCTTGAGTAACATATTCTTCGTAGCATTATATCTATTAACCTCGCTAATGGTGATGAAGGTAGTACCTTTTCCTATATCTATTTCTTAAAAGTGACAGCATCACCCATTTGTATAAAAATTACATTGTTACCACTTTTGTCCCTATATTCGTTAAATGGTTTTGACTGCGTTTTCTGATACTCGTTAAACAACAAGATCTGACGGCACTCAAATCAGACGATTGCAAAAGAATGTTATATCCAGCACAAGAATATTCAACAGGCATTGAAAATGTAATAAAAACAGAAGTCTACATACTGCTATTACAATTTTTAAATGGGTTAAATTTGGTTCAGATCCTCTTCCTTTTAACCAATGGTTTACATTTCCCAACTGGAATGATCTCAGTAATCAAAATTCACTCTGCTTCTGCGAGGACACTGTTTATTTGTTTTTTAGATAGAAAACTAAAATATGTTTCTTTCTTTTGGCTGCCGCTGAAAGATCATTTTTATAATTACAATATTATGATAAAATCAGCTTCGTTTCTAAATCACTGCGCATGATGAGAGTAAAATTTTAAATAAAATCTTCATTTGAATTTTTTAATTTAATTTCATAAAATCAATAATATCATAAAAATAGTCTCTATTGATGAAAAGTATTTTAATAAACAGTATTACAAAGTCATTTTTGAAAAGTGTTAAGGCGAAAGGCGCCTATTTGTTAAGATAATCTTTAACGGCAACAACGTTAGAAGTTGGAGCCAGAATTCTTTATGTAATTATAAACTGCCAGACTATGTAAGGAAACATGTGCGTTTCCTAGATTACAAGACTCGCAAACGGCGACAGAGATGATAGTAAACCTAAATAGGACTCGACCGTAATAAAGTATTTCGGGAGAAGTCATAAAAAAGGGTTTGCTTCAGTCGCAGTTGTTGAGGCCTGCATTTTACTTTTAAGAACTAAAAAGATTTTTGTGTCTGGTCACTGTTCGATCGACTGTTGTCAAGAACTGATCTAAAGTTTGTATCAAGAGGTTTTTTATGCCATCTCCAAGGCTTTTTCCTCTCAGCGCTAAATAAAGGACTAAATGA
This sequence comes from Philonicus albiceps, assembly GCA_963969385.1. Lineage (NCBI taxonomy): Eukaryota > Metazoa > Arthropoda > Insecta > Diptera > Asilidae > Philonicus > Philonicus albiceps. The sequence goes on from OZ017774.1 coordinate 27,479,931, forward strand.
TTAAGCGCAAATAAAGTGTTTTAATTTGAAAAGAAAAAAACCCCAAATCACCCTTCCTAGGGACGTGTGTGCCCGCTGTCGGACCCAGTGAGGATCAGCGGCTTTGGTGTGAGAAAGTGAATTCGCGCAGAACTAAACATTATGGTCCTTCGAGCCGGATAAGTTAAAAAGACAAATCTCACTGGCAACCGAGTGGAAGTGGTGTTTATGGTGAATTAATTAGAAAGTGACAATAAATATTGCCAAAAAATAAAATAAAATAATCGCGGTGAAAATACTGTGAAGAAAAAGAGTTGTGCGAGCAGTGAAGTGGATTTTGCCTTCAAAAATGCCTCCAAAAAAGCAAGCTCTTGAACTGAGTGTCGTCGGATTAGTTGAACGCTTAGGGGAAATCGCGAATATCCATGAGGAGACACAGGATGAATCCTTAACTCCGCCAACGGATGAAATTAAATTACGGCTTGATGATCTTCAATCAACATGGGATGCCTGTCAAGCAAATTATTACGAAATTTGCTCTCAATGGACTCCAGAGCAACGAAGACAACTGCCTTTCTTCGAGAACAACGAATTCGAAGCTGCCCGACAACAATATAGAGGTGCACGATTGGCATTACATCGGCTTCTTCCCAGGGAGACACCAATGGCACCGATGACTTCAACAAGAATTCCGGCTACTATTGAACAATCCGGTGAGTCTCATTCGTTTATCTCAGTAGGCCGTCTGAGTCGGCTTGATCCACCGACTTTTGACGGAAATAGAGCGCAGTGGATAGGTTTCAAAAATACCTTTGAATCAATGGTAATTAACACAAATCTATCAAAAACAGTCAAATTAAATTATTTAAAAAGAAGTTTAATTGGAAATGTTGCGGGAATAATTAAAAACTTGCCTGCCTCGGAAAGTAACTTCGATCGCGCCTGGAAAGAACTAAATGAAAAATACGATAATACTCGCCTATTACGACAGGCTCACTGTGATGCTCTGCTTAACATTGAAACGGTTATCAGGGCTAATGATGCAAATGATTACGAGAGGGTAATCAATGAAGTTCAGGAACACCTCATCTCCCTTGAGGGACTTGGTGCCGGCGTGGACCAATGGGGGGGGTTGTTGTTAACTATAGTGCGGTCGAAATTTGATCGAATTTTACTGACAGAATGGGAGAAACATTCAAAAACGTTAACGGTCGATCCCGTTTTTACCGATTTTAAAAAATTTGTATGGCAGCGAATAGAAATTTGCAGGAGCGATGAAACAGCAAGGAAGTTTCAGAATTCTTTAAAAACACAACCACCGCGATCGCGTATGCAGATGCATGCTCATACTTCAAATTCAAATGCAAATCAATGCCCGCAATGTAAAAATACTCATTCGCTATTTCAATGTCCGACATTTCGTAAAGCTGCACTGTCAGAACGTAATAAAATTGTCAGGAAACTACGCGTTTGCTTTAATTGCTTGCGATCAAATCACTTATCGTCTAATTGCGCTGACAAAAGATCATGTATTCATTGCGGAAAACGTCATAATTCATTATTGCATAACAGTATAGATTTAAAACGTAGTATTGACTCGGCAACCGCTGATATGTCCAAAGAGGGACCTCCAGAAAAGAAACAGGCGAGTACATCATTTTCCTCCTGACTATCTAAGTCTCAAAACGTACTTCTCGCAACAGCCATGCTGCGAGTATCTGTTCCCCAAGGGCGTGAAATGGTGATTCGCGCGATGATTGATCAAGGATCTGAATCTTGTTTTGTCTCACAAAAAGTGTGTAAAATTCTAAAGGTTCCTCGGAAGGTTACAAACGTTGTGGTTCATGGTATCGGAGCATTGGAAGCTGAGCATGTACGAACAAGTGCGAGTTTGATTGTGAGGGGACGACGTCCTGATTCGCCGGCAATTCACATAGAAGCTTTAATATTGAAGCAATTAACAAAGTTCACTCGCGGTGTTAATTCCGACATTCGTTCAATTCATCATCTCGCAGATTTAGAACTAGCTGATGACAATCTTACCGCAAATCAATCAATAGAACTGATACTTGGAGCGGAAGTTCTCAGTTCAATTTTGCGTAAAGGGGTAAGAATAGGACGGGACGATGAACCAGTTGCTCAAGAAACTATTTTTGGATGGATAATTTCCGGGCGAATAAGTGTATCCAACAATGAAAACGGAACAGCGTTCGTACACTTATCACGCGTTGATAATATTGAGAAATTATTACAAAAATTTTGGGAGACTGAGGAGGTTCCTACTAAGCCTTTGCTTTCTCAAGAGGATATCAAGTGCGAAGATATTTTTCATTCTACGACAATTCGTCGCGAAGATGGCCGATATCAAGTCCGCATTCCATTTAAAGAAGAGATTCCGGATTTAGGAGAATCATATAGTACTGCACTAGTATGCTATCGCAAGTTAGAATTTCGCTTGAGTAAAAAACCCGAAATTTATCGTCAATATCATGACTTTTTACGCGAATATTTAGAATTAGGGCATATGGCCCCAGATAATTGTTATTCTGATAATCCCACGACCCGCTATTTTCTTCCGCATCATCCGGTAATTCGCGAATCCAGCTCAACAACAAAGCTTCGCGTCGTATTTAATGCATCAGCCCGCACACAGAACGGAAAATCCTTAAATGATTGCATGTTCGTCGGTCCTAAGCTTCAACAGGAGCTGTTTGATATTATTTTACGTTGGCGAATGTTCCGTTATGTATGTTTAGCAGACATTGAAAAAATGTTTCGTCAAATCGAAATCGCGCCTCAAGATACCGCGTATCAATGTATTCTTTGGAAGCCGCCAGGTGAAAGTGCAGTTCGAACTTATCGATTGAAGACCGTCACATATGGAACCGCAGCCGCTCCATATCTTTCGATGCGCGTTCTTAAACAATTAGCCGATGATGAATCAAAACGTTTTCCAATTGCAGCAGCGGTTCTGCGTAGCGATATATACGTGGATGATATACTTTTTGGTACACATACTATAGAACAATGTCGAAACATACGCGATGAATTAATAAAACTGCTTAGAGCCGGAGGCTTTACTCTCCGTAAATGGGAATCTAATACAGAAGATTTATTACATGATCTGCCGACAAATATGCGCGCGCGTGATCCTACCAAATTATTTGAGGATTCTCCGACAAAAGCATTAGGAATTTATTGGCGTCGACAAGATGATCAGTTTTCTTTTACTATACAATTAAAACCTATCGATAGCATAACCAAACGTTCGGTATTATCAATAATTGCAAGTATTTATGACCCTTTGGGCTGGGTTTCGCCTGCGGTCATAACGGCAAAAATTTTTATGCAAAAACTTTGGCGAAACAGTATCGACTGGGATACAGAATTAACGGCGGATTTATTAAGAGAATGGTCACGATTTTACGAAGATATTTCTAGTCTTGCGACAATATCCATCCCAAGATGGACCGGGAGTTTGATCGAGGATTGTAACTGGGAGCTGCACGGGTTTGCTGATGCATCTAGTCAAGCATATGCTGCGGTTATTTATTTGAAATGTCAAACAGAAGAGGGTTCAAAAATTACGCTTTTAACTTCCAAAACTCGTGTCGCGCCAGTGAAAGAAATGACAATACCTCGTTTAGAATTAAGTGCTGCCGTCTTATTAGCTAAACTCCTTACTCGTGTTCAAGATGCGTTACCGAAAGAAAACATACCTTGTTTTTGTTGGTCAGATTCGACTATTGTACTTGCTTGGTTGCGAATTTGCCCGAGCAAATTAAAGACATTCATAGCTAATCGTGTTTGGAAAATTCATGAAACCCTCCCGGAAATTAGCTGGAGACACGTACCTTCCGAAGATAATCCCGCGGATCTTGCGTCCCGCGGAGTTACACCAAGCAATTTAGCTGTTAGTAATTTATGGTGGTACGGTCCATCATGGCTGTCTGAACCTCAGACGAAGTGGCCGACGCTTGAGCCATCAGGTCCCGACGAATCTAACCTTGAGCTCAAATCAGCATCTTTAACTACACAAGTAGTACGGGAAGTCGATTCAACTGAGCAATTAGCTCAACGATTTTCATCTTGGCCGAAACTTCTACGATTCACAGCGAGAATAAAGCATATGTTAGCGCGACATCGAGGCCAAGAACAATCTAAAACCTTTTGTATCTTCATCCAGGAAGCATCCAAACTTTGGATAAAGCATATCCAGGAGAAGTTATTTAGTAAAGAAATAGCGTTGTTAAATCAAAAGAAAAATCTACCTAAAGGAGCACTACAAGCACTTGACGCATTTATTGACGAAAAAGGATTACTTAGAGTAGGAGGTAGATTGAGAAATGCACAATTACCATTTTCTCTCACTCATCCGATCATTCTTGGATCACATCATTTAACTAAACTTATAATACGGGCTGTTCACTACTCTACGCTGCATGGAGGAGCCCAATTAATGTCACGGGTGTTAAGAGAAAAATATTGGATAATAAACGGACGTAATCAGATTCGTTCATGTATACACCAGTGTATTATTTGTTCGCGGTATCGCGAAAAATCATGTGTTCAAAAAATGGGAGATTTACCAAGTGATCGTGTTATGCCATCGCGACCATTTGCGAAGACCGGGGTTGATTATGCTGGACCCTTTATGGTACGCGCGGTAGCTGGAAGGGGTCGAGCCGCACATAAAGGATACATTGCCTTATTTGTGTGTTTGGTCACCAGAGCCATACATTTAGAATTTGTATCTGATTACACAACTGAAGCTTTCCTTGCTGCTTTTCGACGATTTATTTCAAGATATGGTTTGCCAGCAGTTATGATGAGCGATAATGGTACTACCTTTCAGGGAGCGGAACGAAAACTACGAGAAGCTTTCGCGAAAATTAAGAAAGACCAAAATTTAGCATCTTGGTTTGCTTCAGAAGGCGTAGAATGGAGCTTTATCCCACCCGCTGCTCCTAATCACGGGGGATTATGGGAGGCGGGTGTGAAGAGCGTGAAGCATCACTTAAAACGTGTCATAAATAACCAGATTCTGAGCTTTGAAGAAATGTGTACTTTACTTGCTCAGATTGGTGCTTGTTTAAATTCGCGTCCAATTGCTCCTATGACCGATAGGGTTGACGATTTCTGCTTCCTCACGCCGGGCCATTTCCTCGGCTGCGGCTTGGGAATGTCTGTTCCTGAACCTGACTTATGTAATGACAAGCGAAATAGATTGTCACGATGGAAACGCATTCAGCAAATGCGCGATCAATTTTGGCGCATGTGGCGTCAAGATTATCTGTTGCACTTACAGCAGAGGCTTAAGTGGCGAACAGAATCTAAAAATTTGTCCAGTGGGGACATTGTGGTGATCCGCAACGACTTATTACCTGCATGTAAGTGGGAACTAGGCCGCGTAATCGAGTGCTTTCCAGGCAAAGATGGACTAGTTCGTGTAGTCAAAATTAAAACTGCAAAATCTTGTTTTACCCGAGCAATTAATAAAATATGTTTACTACCACTGCGCTCTGCAGACTCAGAAGAGATGAGCGATTGATTCTCACAACAAGTACTAACAAAACTAACAGCAATTAATTTGTTAGCATAAGAATTTACGTACATATAAACATAGATTAAGAATTTTAGAAGTTTAAAATTTCCTTTAAATATGTATAAGTGATGCATGGCGGGCAGTATATGCGTACACTCACTGCAATTATGTTCAAATAGAATTAAGCAAATATGTACTTACGATAAAAAACACAAAAAAAAATGTATTATAATTCATTCTAAATCAATTACATAAACGAATATATTTAATATTTCGCTACTGACTCGTAGCGAGGCGGGCAGTATGTTAAGGCGAAAGGCGCCTATTTGTTAAGATAATCTTTAACGGCAACAACGTTAGAAGTTGGAGCCAGAATTCTTTATGTAATTATAAACTGCCAGACTATGTAAGGAAACATGTGCGTTTCCTAGATTACAAGACTCGCAAACGGCGACAGAGATGATAGTAAACCTAAATAGGACTCGACCGTAATAAAGTATTTCGGGAGAAGTCATAAAAAAGGGTTTGCTTCAGTCGCAGTTGTTGAGGCCTGCATTTTACTTTTAAGAACTAAAAAGATTTTTGTGTCTGGTCACTGTTCGATCGACTGTTGTCAAGAACTGATCTAAAGTTTGTATCAAGAGGTTTTTTATGCCATCTCCAAGGCTTTTTCCTCTCAGCGCTAAATAAAGGACTAAATGATTAAGCGCAAATAAAGTGTTTTAATTTGAAAAGAAAAAAACCCCAAATCACCCTTCCTAGGGACGTGTGTGCCCGCTGTCGGACCCAGTGAGGATCAGCGGCTTTGGTGTGAGAAAGTGAATTCGCGCAGAACTAAACAAAAAGATATAATAATGCATGTCCTTCTTTAAAATATATTAATGTGACTCAAGTCCAAATGTGGATTGAATATAACCTCCTTTTTCAAATAGTAACCAATTATTATAAAGACACAGAGTTAAATCTTATATACTTAAAATTACTTATCCTAGTTTTTATATGACATGATATGTTATACTATAGACTATAATCTTGTTTCTTTTGAAATAATTTAAAACTGACTATTTTTTGTCTATTACCATACAAAATAATAAAATAATCTTTGTTCAAGCCATCCAAAAGTTTTAAAACTTTTCATTATATAATATGAAATAAATTTTTTAATTGGATAGTACCTACTAGGGCTTTTCGAACACAATTCTAACATTTATAAAAATATACATGAATTAAGTACAAAGTTAAATTTTAAAGAAGCCCGAATTAAATTCGTTGGTTCTGTTAAGTTGTTTGTGAATGCTGTAACTTTCATTGTTTTATATTTTTGTATTTTAAATAGAATTTCTTAACAAATAAAAAATGTGTGTACTCGAGCAATACAAAAAATGGGAAAAATTGTTCTCACATACCTATTTAATTTAAAGTATTTATTCTAAACAAAAAACAATTTTCCTGAAAGGTATTCCACCGTGAAAACTTTACTTTGATGTGGATTCATGTACCTACCACGAATCATTTTGCCTTCAGGGAGAATTTAGCTTGTTAATAATATCTCTATGCTGAAAGGTTCAGACGTGTTAAATTGGTTGCAAATATTTAATTATTGTCATGGATATCTACTACAAGCGGCTCAACCATTCGTTTATAGCTTTAGGTATAGCACTAATTTCAATCCAGCTTGAACCTTACTCTAATTTTCGCTTAATTAAACACATGTACTCCTTCCAGCTGATAAATGTTCGGTGAAATTTATTGTAATTTAATAATGCCGCTAGGGTTGTGAGGTAATCAGATTTTGTGGAAAATATTCTTCGTCCTCGTAGAAAAGGCATTTATAGATATCTACATAGTTTTGCTTGACGGCAGTACTCTTTCACACTTTGGTCGCCGTTTTAAAATAAAATCAATATTGAAAAATGTTCGCTGTTTAAAAACAAAGTCGATATTGAATAATTTTGCTATCCAATTATGTATTTTGAAATTCATATACTTTTATGGCTTTTATAATTAGTTTTCTTCAAAATTGAATTTTCAAAATCTCTTACTCTTTGGTGCTTATTGTTATTCAAGATATTTCCTATTCATTTCAAAGAATCTTTAATGCATCAATGGAATATTTTACGCATGTACGACAGGAAAGTGTCAATCAAATGGTAAAAGCTCTAAATATGATAAAATAAGCTGAGACTCCGCAAAAAATTGGCGCGGGATGGTATGGTTAAATTTGGTTTTTAAGTGAATACTAAAAATGTCAACTTGTTGGCTTTAATGAAGATTGATAGACATTTAGGCCTGCATGAAGTTTTGTGATATTTTTGTATTTCTAGAGTACATTAAACTTTTCGCATTTACAGAAGTCGGGTTCCACCGACTTCCGCGGATACCTGAAAGAGTAGATAGTAGAGAATTTAAGATTTTTTCCGTTATGAAGCAAAGTTGAATTAGGATACTAAACATACTATACATATGTATGTTTAAAAAAGGCTATAATTTTACATTTCAAAATTGTGTCTTTCGATTTTCAGTATATTTTTCGGCTTAAAATATAATAAGAGAATAAATGTGGATGGACAATATCTGAGCGCTCGAGGCTACACGTCTCGCCCACTCCAATAATAATAAATCCTCATCGCAATGTAATTTAATTTATTTATTTCGTTTAATACAAGCTACAAGAAGAGAAAAACAAGCTTAAATTAAGTTAACAAATGTAAATGTAAAAACTAAGTCTAAAAACTATCACTATGACTAAAAAATAAAGAATAGGGTATATGACAAGACCGGGAATGAAACGAGAATGAAAGCAAGGGAAGGGGAAAGAACACGAAAAAGGGCTAATAGATAGAAACAGAAATAAGTTCCAAGAAGGGGGGGTCAGGCAAGTAAAAGGAGTGCTTCAGGGAGACTTTATTAAAATGAAAATCAAAGAAGGTAGAGTCGTTAGCTTTGCGAATCATCTCCCGAAAGGTTCGTCAATTCGGTGAGTATCAAGGCGAAAGAGTGGAAAGGATCTAATCGATCGAAGGAACGCCACGCAACGCGAAGTGGAGGAATCTATGCTGTAGTACAGTTTCAATCCTGTTAATGAGTGTTGGCTGGGTGTTGAGGGTGACCAGACCTGACAGGTGTATTCAAGTAGAGGTCTAACAAAACAGAAATAGAAAGTTTTGGTGACGTAAGTGTTCAAGAATTTCTTAGACTACCATTTCACAAAGCCTAGGGCTGAGTTGACTTTAGTTATGATCGATATCCGGACGGAAGTTAAGTTCGCTATAACAAATAACCCCAAGATCACGTAAGGAACTGACAGATGGAATGGGTTCATCAGAAAATAGATCCGGGAGTTAGTGGAGAGATATCTACGGGAATAGGTGATTGATTGGAACTTAGAGATGTTCAGCTCCAAAAAGTTGTTCGAAGCTATTTAAATCATCTTGAAGGGATAAGGAAACAGATGAGCAGGAAATACGTTTAAAAATATTCATGTCAGCGGTTCATAAAACCCCTCCACAACAAGTATATAATAAGTTATAACTTTATTGATTTTATGTTTATTTTATAGTACTATATGGACTAAGAACTAAGTTTTATAATAAAAATACGACTATAATAGTTAAGTTGTTCTTCTAAATTTCATTGGTTATCGTTTAACCATTATTTCATTACATATTTCATAACCATAAATTTCACACACTATTTGTTGTGCGACATTTTGTTTTAATTTAAAGTAATATGTCGTTAAAGTATTTAGTTTTGCAATTTTATATTACAGCTTAATGTTTGAATTTTCAATTTAATAAAAATAATCTTATAGTTATACTGGACGTGTAGGTGAACTTTAATTTTCCTATTCTGCTCATCTATGCACTGCATCTTCCGAAGTATATTGTACGAGTATCAGAGCGGGAATTTGCCAAGGGTATGTTTTAGCTTTGTTTTAGCTCCAATGTTACTTATCTAATATTACAAACTCTCATTCATCAACTCGTATTTTCGTAGATGAAATTGTATTTATCTTTAAATCGAACAAATATCCATAAGTGTTAATTTAGTTATTATGGCTAAAATTATTGAATAATATTCCGGTTGAAATATAGCTAATTATAGTAGGTAATTAATGGAATTTTATTTTGCCACCCTAATACCTAATACCTAAAATTATTGAATATTTCCTGCCAGCTTTACCAATGCTAATACTGGTAAACTTCTGGACTCTCATGTGTTCTTCAAACGACGAAGGAGAAAACATTTTAAATAAGAGATAGAAGACAAGGTCCCAGACCTATCATCGGAAGAGCACTTTAACTACTACTTTTATGTATCACAGACACAGTGCGTGGAAGCTGCCAGTTTCGAAACCCTTAAATACCATGTATATTTGGCTTTATGTATGTAGATGTGATAAAGAAAGTTAAAAATGATTGTTCGGGCTTACGACAGTTGCAATGAAATAGCTTCAACACTAAAATATAACACAGAATAACACCTAGCTGAACTATACACCAATATTAATACTTAAACTTTCTGGATTAATTTCACCATACCAGTATCAGTTGCTTCGTCTTTCAGTTCTTGCTATTTTTACAAACTTTTATTCAACTTCATCTGTTTATTAATATTATATACCAATCAAAATTTCTACTAATTCTAATTATGGTGAAATTTAAAAATTTTGCACATGTGTACATGTGTAAAAGCACGGTGACAATGCAATATCGTTCTAAATGTAAAATGGCGCACCTTTTTCTGCACAATCCCCTTGATAAAGGTATCAAAGAAAGGCTTTAACGAGTAGAATACAATAAACTAGGTATGTGATGTAGTTATAGGATCCAAAAAATATAATTTTAAAAATTAAAATTTGTTTAAAATGAGTTTTTTACCCCTAGAAAGGTAATTTGAGTATAAAAATATAAGCCCGATTGATTTATTCAAATCAATAAAGAAAATAGAACATAACAATTAGTTGAAACTCACGCGTTGATTTTTTTTTAATCATACAATGCCATGTTTGCTATCTACCATGTGTAGAGAAAAAATCTTGCCATATTGTTCTGTCGGTATAATCCTAATATCGTTCCCTAGATGTTATCTAATTTTTGCCCTGGGCAGCATTTAGCTTAAATGTTTTTGTGAGATTATTGCACTGAAAGAAATTTTAGCCTGAGTAACCATAGTTTATATAAATTTACACCTTTCACTTACGTATATTAGCTGTATTTTAATAATAATAGCTTGTGGTAGGAGAAACCATAATTTAAGACATCCATAAGAGTTTGGAGAAATTTATATAGGAAAAGTTGTGAAGAATATCGTTACATAAGCTAATTGGTTGTTATATTTCAAAGTATAATATCCAAACTCATATAAATAATTTTACAAATAATTTATTGAAATTACTAGTGTAAATTATAACGAAGAAAAATTTCTAGATTTATAAAATATACAACAGCAGAACTGCAAAATAATATAAAAACAATCGTTCAGAAGTTGTATTGTCCTGTACAACTGCGAGCAAGGCAAGATTGCCAAAGGATCTATAATGCTGGTTTCATATGATATATATTTTCTTTTCCACAAAACACTTTATAGCTATTTCTATTAAACTATCCTGTATGGGTTTTTCCATTTATTTATTATTAAGTAGGTTTAATCATTATAATAAATAGTTTGTCTTCCTATAAAGTTCAATTCAAGTAATTCCGATTTTTCTAATTGTAATTGTGATACCGCAGAAGAAAATTACATGATATCATGAACATAGAAGCGATTAAAACATTCTGTAATAAAGAGATAACAATTATAAATTTCCGGCAGTGTATCGAAATCTAAAGACTACTTGTACAGGGTGAAAAAAGTCCGCGGAAGTTTTAGGAAAAAGGTAGAAAACCTGCTTGCAATGCACCTTATATTTGTTTTATAATTAGTTTCGGTAATACTACCATCCCGAAGATGGTATTAAGTCTCAAAACCTAAGTTGCTCGAAATGTCAATTATTATTATTATTTGTGTCCTTCATTTTGTATTTTGAGGCAATTTGATCACTACTTCTATAAAGCTAATTAATAACGTATATTTTCATATACTTTTCAAGTATTACACTAAAAAATTGAGCCAGTGAGGTGTAAATAAAAAAAGGGGTGCAGTATTTGGCCACTGCACCTTACCTTTACCCCTTTCAAATTAAGATTATGTTTTATTTTCACTTAATAGATGGTTTTAGTAGAAATAAGGGCCGTAAATATTTTTAATTTCTGTTATTCTTTTGATAACTGTGATATATATATACTGCGAACAAAGTTTAATTTGAGATATTAATAATAATGAAATTTTACTTTTCCATTATTAATTTTATATTCGTCAACTGTAAATAAATTATTTTCTTGGTGTATTATGTACAATCAAATTGGGCAAAATAAGCGACTCTACTTTTTCACATATAAGACACATTATCGAAAATGTATGTAAGATAATATTTTTTTTTTAAATCTGTTTGAAATTTACAAGGAAATTTATTTAATATAAGAGCTACTCGTATGATTGATAAACTGAAAAATTATTCAACCATACCCGTTCCTCTCTACAAACACCAAATATTTTATTTTTAAAAACCCCAATCATACAAATTATTGAAATGAAAAATTTTAAAAAAATTTTTAACGTATTATACGATCCTTGTACACAGCAGGGACAGAAAAACCAATTAGGGAATATCCTGGGAGTTTATGTTTTTCATCAAGCTATGGCACTTAAAACATTTCGCGGACAAATATTGCGAAATATTTTCTAGGATGCTTAAAGGCTAGCCACTCTGAGTAAATACAATTAAAAAGAGATCAATTACCAAGAACCTGTCATTGTTACGGTCGATACATTTTACATTACGATACGGTTCCAAGGATGTATCACCAGTACACAAAATTCTCTAAATTCTAATAGTCCTTAAATGCTAAGCTGGATCGTTCCACCCCCTGTCGACCGATCTCAACATATATCCAAGGCCGAATGCCGCTAATTCGCGTTAACCATGCCTTAATTTTTGTGTGCTACCCGAAGCGTCTATTTTAAGAATTTAATTAATTAGCTTGCCTGGAAAGTTTGCAAACATCTGCAGCAGCTTCCCCTCATTATTAATTCTGCACATAGTTTTAAAAGGGCATAGATCCGGACAGGCAGGGTACGTAATAAGGACAAAATTTCGAAGAGCAAAAGAAAAAAAATGGGAATAGAATGAACTCTCCTGTAACATCAATTTTATCCAGCTAATTATTTACCTTTGATAGCACCAGGAACGTCAAGGGTCAGAAAAGCCCCCAAGGGGTGGTTTCGCTACAGGGGAATAAAACCCTCTGAACTCGGCTCTGTCAACCTAACCAATACCAAAGTTTTTCTCCCCCAAATGTTCCTACGAGTGAATATTGGAGCAACCTACCGCAAGGAAAAAAGGTTTAAAATTTATTTCCTTAACGAAGGATGAAGGGCAGTACGCTCGCGGAGTACGAAGTAGGCCAGGCTGTTAAAGTATCACTGCAAAAAACAACCACCTTTAAAAAGGTTTGTTATAGGAACGGTCAGTTCCGAGAATTTTTCATGCTTGATATGTTTTACGTGAAACGAATATTTTGCTTTAAACTAAACATGTATTAGCTTGAAGATAATTGATTAAGTATATTTGTTTCGCAGTAGAAGACTGAAAACGACTTCAGAAAAATTAGAATTTCATAGTGACTTGGCATATATGTATATCTCTAAGAGCAGATAAAATAACAACTAATAATACTGCCATTTCTATTAATTAAAAAACTTTACTTTGAACTTCACTTCTTCTTAATTACGAATTAAATGTAATTAAATACTAAAATCGTAATTATGAACAACAACTAAGAGACCATGCAATAAAAAACAATATATATGGTAAATACACAATAACACATTTAAAATGAAATTTTATATTTGAAATCAAGAATCCACAAAAACCCCAGTGTTCCTATGTACGTATTTCTGATTGATATTAATGAAATTTAACATTTTGGCATCGAAAAAATTAACTCTCAAAATGAGAGATCAAATTTAGTAACAGTGATAAAACTTAATAACTAAGCAGAGAAATAACAAGGAAGGGCAGTAAAGAACTTATTCTAAAATAGACGGTTTATATTATTCCTGAGATATGATTTGCTTTGCTCAGGTGAAAGTCAAAGGAGGGAAGTGAAATATTCCCGGGCGCAGGTTCAATAAAATTCCGTTGTTCTTAACTAGACAACTTTATTAGGTGGCTGACTATCTCCTACACTGAATACAAACTCGGCTCTGCTACACCGGACACAAATTCGGTCTCTGTCTAGAATCCTCGTACAAGTTCAATTATGCTATATTTATTACATTACCTATTAGTTCAATTATACTATAAGAAGGAAGTAGGTTTTCCAAAGTATAGCGGGTGAGAGGTTCAGAAAGGTCAAAATTGGTACGAAAAACGGGTCTGATCTAAGGTTGTGAGGGTAGACTTAACTAGCGTATTCGAGGAGTGGCCTTACGAGACCTAGAGACTTTTAGTAACAATTAGCAATTAAGGAACTCTTTAGGCGAACCCTTCACAAAGCCAGGTGCAGAGTTAGGTCTAGCAATTACGTTGTCAATCTAATCATACAGTAGATAAGCTCTGAGAAGAGTGTTTACAGGATTAAGTAATGGCATTTGGAGACATTGGACATGGAGTTCAAGAGAATTTTTTGGAACCAAGATTTCCATGTCATCGACGTAGATAGAAAGATCCAATTATACATGCGACATCATTAATAGGCATAATAAAAATTAACGGATCTAAGTGGCTACCTTGACGAACCCCGGAGAACGGAATTGGAAGTCGCCGAACAGAAAAGAACATTGTATTAGCATTGATCAAAATAAGACTTCATTTAAAAAAGAAAAGGCTAATTAAATCCAAGCTTGGGCAAGGCAAGGTACTTTCTTTTACAATTTTTTGCGTTTATTATTTAATTGTGTTTTTACATATGGTATACGAGTATTTAATGTATTACTACGATATAATCTTCTGTATATTGTACTTTTATATATACACTTTTATATACTTAATAACACTATTCCTCGTGTGCATATTCAAATTGGTAGGAACAAGTTTGTTAAATTGTCACTAAATATAATTTACCTGTAGAATTGCAATTGCAACTTAAGAACAATAAATATATGTAAGAGTAATGGGGAATGGGAACTGAACTATGAGGGATGAGGAATAAAGAATGGGGAATGGCGGAATTTTATAAGTCATTTAGGTTTGTTATGTATACATTGCTGAATATATTTATGCGTATAACTTTCATATAAATAATATGCATATAAAAATGACGCGTGTAATTATATTTACCGTATTTTTAAAATGTATATGTTATATACGTACTGCGGAAAAATCCATACATTTGTCGTATAAGTAAGTTTATGAAACAAATATTTTGAATTTCTTTAAAATAAGTTTTTTTATTGTTGAATATTCTTTATCAGAATATTAGTTAATATTAACTTGGGAGCTTTGTGGTTAATTTGCCAATATGACAAATATAATTTACCACACGACTCATCTACTTCCAGAAATGGTAGTCAGAAAAAAATATCATTGAGTTTTGCTAAGCTTGGATGAATGTCATCTTACCTATTTCTCTATGCCCACATAAAAAGGAAAATTACCTGAATCATTCTCGAATTATACCCGGAATGTGGCGCGTCTTCACTCACAGTAGTTGAGGAATCACTTTCGATTATATATGGACAGTTTCATTCCTGCCAATTTAGGGAAATCTCTAGAAAAATTTATTGTATTACTCTCAGTGGAACGCTGTAGGTGCTTTCGGTAAAAGGAAACTGCCTCAAGTGGCCATTTTTCCTTTGTGCTGACAGAGAAAAGGAACCGAAAAAGCACTTAATGGCGTTAAGCAACAGGCGTCTACGTGACGCTTTTTTAGCCAGACAGTGGTGCTACGAGAATAAACCCCACCTACATTGGCACATAACAAAAGAAAGGGTCTATTCTTGGATCCAACAGGTGATACGAGTAGTTTTCCTTGAACATTGGGAAAGATATTTGCAAACAATGGGAGCCAAATGAGAAACTGAGGAAACTCGGTATTCGTTAGTCAATCCATTCCTGGCACGTGTCCAGACACCCTATCTTGGCCGTCCTTTTGGCAATAAATCGTTTGGGGATTTATCTCCCTTGAATCGGTTAAAGGTTGTACCTGCTCGTATATCTGAGCTCAAGAACTGCTTAGACACAAAATACAGCTCAGCTGATATTCTTAGAAAGATAAAATATAGATTTCCTAAGACCTCGAGGTTGATGAATCGTCCTTTGGAATCTAGTTGAGTTGCATCGAAAAAGTTCCTGGGCGAAATATACCAGGGATAAATAAATTAGCGAACCTGGATCTATTCGCCATCTCAGTAGCTTCTTAACCCATTTTATGCTCATATTTCTCCGAGGCCAGACAGATTTCCTGGAGTTTCTTAATCACATTACTTTACTGTCTTATCTGTGTTGAGATGTTCCGCATGCTGAGCACTTATAGCGCTTGCACAATCAATTTCCCAGACTAATCCCGGAAAAATGCTGTGGTAACGTCTCTGTGGCAGCAAAGCAAATGTGTGCTATGTGAATTGTTCTATCAACCGGGATCGAGGTCTTCGCTTCCGCCTCCTCAGGGTTCGTTAAATAACGCACGCTTAAAATAGAAATTCCATCGTTAGGCTGTCTCCCCAGTTGACTGAGCTAGAAGCAAAATAATGACTGCCACACTGATTGGTGATTGAAGCCCCAAGGCCGGATTCCTGGTAATTATGGATCCTGTCGTGATTTTCCATTTGACGTTCAAAGCGATTAGAAAGTATGGTGAGATGCGTGAAACTCTTCCGATTGAGGATTAAGGACTTAGTTACATAGTCTTCTGAAATTAATGGTCTCTGTAATTCATTCTAGACGAATATTCCCTTCGAGGGTTATACTTTCTTACCAAGCATTTAGGCATCAAGGAGAATAGATTCATATGGATATTATCCAATATTATATATAACTATACGAAATAAATAGAAGATAATACAACAGCGAAGATATAGACTCTTGAGAATATGTTATTTAGCTGCTGCTCTATATAATAATGTTGTATATCTTTTAAAATCAAGAGAAAAATTAATTAGCATACTTTTGCATAACTTTATCGCGCGTATTAGATATTTTTATTAACAAATGCAGTTATTAAAATATTAATTAAATACCTTATATGGTAATTACATGACTAGGTACAAATTGAAAGATGAAATTGTTTCCGACATTCCTTAGTTTTGATTTTGGTTCTTTAATACTACACACTAAGGAAGAAATTTTCCGTGCATGATATTTTTAAAATCGCAGCTTGTGACGATGACCAGAACTACGGCAAAAATTGGTTATTGTCGTTAATAGTTTAGTTATTTGAAATTTTAATTAAAACCGAAAGATTACGGCAAGAAAAGCAACATTTTTCCGCCTCAATTTTCTGTGGATAATACTTGAAATTAAAGCTTTCCTTTGAACTTTGAAGAAGTCTTTAAAATGAATGAAAAGAAAACTTTGTGATTCATTCGAAAATGCGTGCTTGTCAACCATTCAGATCAAGTTATATACTCGTGTATATATTTTCAGGATTATTTCGGAAATTCTTTGGAGAAATATAGTTAACTGACAAAATTATTTACAAATGTTTTACCAAAAGCGTCAGAAGATCTTAAAGTCAAACAGTTTCCGAAGGATAACAAAGCAGAATAAAAATAAAAATTTAATACAAATTTTCATTTTATTTTTATTGCAATGAGAACCTTTTGGTGATAGTGATAAAAAAAGCGTTGCCAATTTTTTTAAGGAAGGGAATGACGATGGAAATTTATAAAGTAAAAGTCTTATCTTCACTGCGTAAATAATGTCAAATTTTAAATATACAAAATTAATTAGATGTTGATTCAGCAAAGTTATATATAATCTATAGAGTTATCCAATTTGTTTTTGGTGAATTAATATTATATATTTTACAGCCGTATTAATTTACCACCTTTTTTAATAATTTTTATCGCATTTTAAATTGCCTGTTAACTTTACAAATTCAAAGAGACGGAAAATTTCTAAAATTTACCTTAATATAGATATTGCAATAGATAAAAAGCATTATATTCATATATTCGAACATTGTTTAATCTGTTAAACAAGACAAATTTAATTTAAAGAATAAAAATTTTATTGCGTATTTTCCCTTAATTCGCTCATTTAAAGTATCTGTATATTAGGGCCAATATTTTCATAATTAAGAAATGCTAACATGCTATGCAAATTGCAGGCACAATAGATCGACAACTACTAAAATATGTGTAACACCTTGATCAAAAAGTTCCCGAAATCATCACCATCGGTCGCCACACCTCCAAATTTCAGCATCTTAGTTTCATATTTACGAAAGTTACGCAAAGTTAAATACATCTGATATAAATAATAATATCTTCAATTTTATGAATATGATTTCCTTTTATATTTCATCTTTGTAACCAATAGCAGAAACTCGTTAATTCAGTAAGAAAATCACATTACCTACAGGAGTAGTATATATAGTATATTTTATTTAAGTGAAACAGGTAAGAACAAACACACAATTAGTATTATTATAAAGAACGCCTTGACCACTCCGTCCTTAGTCAATATTGCAAATATCATTAAAATTGAGCCAAAACCTAAAAGACTAATAGAAACAGATACGTTGTCCGACAACCCACTCCTTCAACTAAATATAGAAGAGGAATGGAAAGGTTTTAAATCCAAAGATAATTCTTACAAATTGGACATAAATCATTAATGCCTTGGAGTTCTTTCGCATAAAAAGAAAAATGTTTTGTCAACGAGCATGAAATTAACTAAAGATTAAAAAAGTTGTGGATGGCAATCAAAACTTCTTGAAGGCAGAAAATATTACCTCTTAAATAATTTCCAAGCTATCCGTGTTATATTGGAATAGTTTGCGCAAGGGGTGTTGATTAATAAAAATTGCTTTTCTATTCTATCCCCCCTGGGTATCTTTAAATTGAACATTTTTCGAATTTAGGGAGTGTATTTGAATATATAGTACGTGCATATCTCAGTTTCCCTTGTAAACAGATATTTTTTTCAAGGGCCAAGTGGGCTGTTTGCACAACAGCAAACAAACGATTACCTTTGGCTATAGCTACAATATCATTTCAGTTGTAATTTAATCATAAACCCTCTAGAGAAAATGATATTTTGACCCAATTGAAAAAAAAAATATTCCTATAAAAAGCTATTTTAATGTCAACTGTTCTTTGAGGATGAAATCCTTGAAATGGGGTTCCCGAGCTACCTAGACTTAATCATTGAATTATCACGAAAATTAAATTGCTTAAAGGACCCTGAAGAAAAGGCGGCAATTAATTAAATCGTAATCTGCTCTGGGATGTTAATGTGCCAAAATCGAAATTAAGTCGTTATCCTACCAACAGATCTCTAAGAAAACACGATATCCACTTTCAAGGACACAATATTCAAAACGTCATATCTCTGAAAATCTAAAAGCGTTTTTCTCGAAACAATTTTTTATTTTGTCGGAAAAATTGTACAAAAACATAAAAACAGCCTTGGTCAAAAATATTAGACACCTCAAGAAAATCGTACCACACAGTTTATTTGCGCAGATTATGGGGAAATAAAACTGTAGTTAGGTTTAACTTATTGACCTTTATTCTTATTATTAATATTTTGTCGGTTCGGCAAATCTAATCAAACCGACGATTTTCCGATTTTTGAGGAACTCTCGAATCAAATTTCGCTTATCACGTTCCGAACTCACTCTTTTTCTACCCGTTATTTTTATATCTTTATGTTATCTAGTGTCCAGAAAATGTTAGCACTTTGCACTGCACAACGAGAACATTTCATAGTTTTTGGAATCTTAACTTGAGACTCGCCGAAAGAATTCGCAACCGTTCTTACTCAATAAGTTCCTTTTGGGCTTTTTCAAAATAATAGTAACCAAAAATTTAAACTCTTTCAAAAAACCAACAATACTTAGACTCTTGCTTGCACTACGTGCAGTAAAATTTCAAATTTATAGGTTTCCCCAACCAGATATTTGATGGTCCTTCTAGGAAAAGGATTATTACCTTAATTACCATTTATGATTGATTGCTAAACAAGATAAATCTTGCTAGGAATTATTTTGTAAGATACCTGGAAAAAACTAGGGTGCCGTACAAAATGAACGTAGATTGTATGGGACATCGATATATGGTATCTCATTTATATTTTGTTATATACATAAAACTGAAATACTTCCAAGTATATATATTAATTATATGTAATAGAATTAATTAAATGTAATTATAAAATAATAAATTATAAACTGACGAGCAAAAATGTTCACATACTTTGTTCTCGAAGATATAGGTACATACATATATACGTTTTTAAACCATACGTTTAAAAAAATATCAGAGGAATTTAATTTAACGACTGTTTTTACATAAAAAGTTGTAATTATCATTACCTGGCTATTTCCGAGCACAATAAACCGTCGACCAAAAACTGTATACAATCTGAAATATTAAACAAAATATTCATTTCCCGAGGGAATTCAATAAAACCTAAATTTTCCGGCAACAAATTTGTTCGCCATTTTTGCTTCTTAAAACTGCCAATCAGATTGCCCCAAAAACACTTTGCAACTCTGTCTCCTTCTATAGAACTGGGAAATATCGTGACAGTGGTCCCCATTAGGGCTCCGTAGCTTCTGTTGAATTTTTGACGAATACATTACCGTACGGAAGCGTGCTCTCGTCTTTGTTACAATAGAGGGAAAGTCTTTTTGCCGGTTGCGTTCATCTCCTTCTTTTTATTTCATTGTATTTTTTTATTTTTTAACATTTATTTCGCTTGAAACACTCACTGAAGGTGAAATTCAAATCATATCCCTTGGATTATAATAGCTCTTCTTACGTGTCTTTTGGGGTTTCATTCCATGTTTTGATTTTGAAACCAAACTACACAAAAAGCCATGAATGGAAAACTTTTACATTAATATTTTGGAGAGCCTCGTGTGTACGATGTCACAATCAATGTCATTAATTGCGCTAATACAGTCAATAATAATTCTAGATGCTTAAGAAATTGATTTAATAATAAAATAAATAAACAAGTAAATTTGGAAAAAATATCAACATCTGTACTAAAATTCAGTATACCATGGTTATAATAATTAGGTACTATCTAGTTTATAAAACTTTATTTAAAATTTTAGTTCTGTCTCAAAAGGTTATTAGATTACCCCATGAAATATGAAATTTTAAATATTGATATTAATTTAGAAATAGTATCTACCCAAGGGCTCACAATCTTTCATTTCACAAATTGAAATCAAAATTATAAATAAAATTAATAAAGAGTAATCTATAAAATAGAATATAACATTTCCAACATTTCATTTCGACTTTGTTTTTTTCTAATGTTGACAGTCAAAACAATTTGCGTAACTTTATCTTTAACTGGCTTAAGTTGCCAATAGTTACGCAATCTAAATTTTTAGAATATTTTACAAATTCGCCACTTATAACTTTAAATGAACCTTCCCATAAAATGTCATCTAAATCAAAATCAAGTTTATTGAATATATTAACAAGCAAATTTCGAAAAATAAGTAAAAGTATCATTTGAATCACCGAAACTTCTCCGATTGAGCTCTGCTAAAGTTTGAAGAAAATCCTGAAGTTCATCGAAAAATCATCTTCACCGATGAAGCTCATTTTTGATTTAATGGCTCTGTCAATAAGCCAAATATGCGTTATTGGAGAGCAACAAATCCACATGTGTTCCAAAAGACTCCATTACAACTACAAAGGTAGTGTGATTAAACCATATTTTTTCGTCGACGAAAATTATCGTCATATTACGGTCATTGGAGTTCACTGCCGTTGGACGTTGACGTTGGAAGACTATTTTTGATGGGCTTGACATCAATGATATATGGTTCCAACAAGATGGTGCCACATGCCACACAGCTAATCAAACAATTGATCTACTGAAGGGTAAGTTCAGTATCCGTATAATCTCGCGAAATGGTCCGGTCGAATGTCCACCTCGCTCATGCGATTTAAAGCCGTTTTTTTGCATGGGGTGAAAACCTAACAACATTGGAAAGACACAGGATAATATCGAACGCGAAATTGCCAACGTTCCGGCCGATATGTGTGAGAGAGTGGTGGAAAATTGGCTCCAAAGTATCGATCGCTTCAAACGTGCTCGCGGTGGGGTCACATGAGCGAGATCGAAATTCTTAGTTATTAAAAAACCCTTTACATTTGTTTTTTTGTTTTTATTACAAAAATTACACTAATGATTGATTAATTTATATTCTTTTATATGGAAGAAAATCAGAAACTTCAGACAAAATACAGAAATGATTTAGAAAAATTGGCTTTTCTCTATTTAGTGGTTCTTCGATTTATCTCTCCGTCTCACGTATCCAATCCTAAGTCCGCCGTTTAAATACATGATGAGACAGGGTTTCAAGGACGAACAACCTGAACAAGACAGCAAAAATATTATTTCGAAATTATGATATTATTAAATTATTATGAAAAAACGTAATGAACTTTTTTCATTTCAGATTTTGTATACGATTTTACCACCTCGAAAATGTTCGAGAGTTTATTGTAAACATACATAATATTGTTTGATATTATTGCATCCCACCAGATATAATCTTGGAAAAATAGACACATTGATTTCGTTAGAAAATAAGGAAATGTAAATACAAAGAAATGATAAAATGCAGTCTGAAGCATATTGCTCATAAACAGTTCTAAATAATCTATGAATATAATATTTCATTCAGTTTACATAAGCCTTTCAATAATTTTAAGCAAGAACCATTAAATAGTTGTTGAGCGAAATTCTACTAGACATTCCGATGGAGCATTTCTGGCAAAAGATAGAAAATACGACACATATCTTTATTTTTCTCTGGGAAATCATAAAATTCATACACATATTATTCTAGATTGGTGTACCTTTTTTTTCAAAAAATTACTTTATTATATCAATAAATTATTATCAGAATATATTATTATTATACACATATATACATAATTCATAGTTGTGGCCGTAAGTTTTCGGTAACAGTATCCACATAGTGCGAGGTTTCTGATTGTTTTTATCGTCCCACCCAAATTTTAAATAAATTTTGGTATTTAAAATGTTTAGAATTATTTATCCCCTGTATATTATGTATATATGTATATTACTTTAAAATGCTGTTTATAAAAACATATACCTCTGTGACAGAAACTTTATTAACTCCATTATTAGGGTAGTCTAGCACTATTTCTTTATGTTATACTTGCAATTTAAAATTTTTTAGCTTTATTTCTGTTCAAATGAAACTGTATAGCACTAGGTTTTAATAATAATAATAATAATAATAATAATAATAATAATAATTTATTTATATCAAATATGAGTATATTAAGGTATAACCCTTCCTCAATGAGCCCAGGCCTGAATTTTAAGAAAGGATTGAAATCCACAGCCGACCAACCTGAACTTCTCAAATTAAGCGCTTAATAAAATAATTTGAATTTGCTGTTAATATTATTATATGCATGTATATCTTTTACCCAAGTTTAAGTCCTAGGACGGTGAACTGTTTTGCGAGATTTCTCTAAAATAAAAATTTTCCTAAATAGGGAAAAATCTCCCTAAAAACGGTTGCCCTCCGAGCAATGTATGCAGAGCCTATGAATATTTATAAATTTATTGAAATGAAATTTTTCGAATATTTCATTATAACAAAATATGAAGCTGCCTTAGTTCTAAAATAAACGATTCATACAAATTAAAAGTACATATAAACATTGCTGTTAATTAATGACAATTTAAAATTTAAAATTCAGAGTTTTTGTGCCATTAAATCAGTTACTTTCGTCAAGTTAACAATAAAGAAACATATAAATTTAAATCATACTTTTACCATCGAACATAAAACAACTTTAGTCAAGTGAAACCACCTTACGTGGGTTTTATTTTGAAATTTTGAAATCGAACATTTTTGATTTTCTGAATCGCTATTGTGCGGACCAGAAGATCTTTCTAACAAATATCAAGTGCTTGTGAACATTGTCTAATTCATTTTCTATTGTTACGTGTAGGTGGTATTTCTTTAGAAGTAAAAAAGAAGAAAAGTTTAGCAATTTTTGTATCTTAACAAAGGCTGCAGACTGTGACAGTATACCGGGTAATATGAAACCGGAATTTTTGTACAGAAAATACACGTTTATTGTATAAAAATGATGAAAAATATTTTACACGAAGTATTGTCCATTGCTATAGCTATATATTTTTCATTTGTCTGGTTACCATACCCAAAAAACTGTTGCTCTTTTGAAGCAAACCAGTCATTGATTCATTTTTGTATATTTGTATATTGTAAAGCGCTGCTCAGCAAGTTCGTGTCCCAGCATTTTCGTGGTAATCGAACAGAGTCAAGTCTGGTGAATAAGTCGCATGCGAAAGTACTCGTATTTCCCAACTAAATGCCTCAATCTTTTCCTTCAGGGTTGTAAAAGAACAGTCCGTTCTTCATGTGTTTATATCAACTCATAGCTCATCTCAAATAGTGAGTCGCTCAATTGTTGAGCTCGCACAACTATTGAGGAGCAAACTCATCATTTCAACTAATTCAAATAAATTTTTAAAAAAACTGGAACTCTCTATGATGGACTGAAATTCATTTCAGATTTAAATAAAAAAAAACTCATTAAATAATATACATATATAATAATTATCATAAACAAAGGCTTGCACTTTTGATAATTTCATTATAGCAGTAGTTTTCCGAAGTGAAGTTGAGTTTTGCATATGTAAATGTGTTCATTAAGGTTTTTGATTTTAGATTGTAATATTTTATGCATTTGTCGGTACAATATTTTGTAATTAATGAATTAATTAATTGTGTTCATACTTAAAAGGGCCTACATATCATAGTACTATTCTCAGTACTTTAAAATAGTAGGTAGCTAAGATAGAATACCGAAACGTAAACGAAACAGCAAAAGTGATACATTTTTCGTAAAGTGCAAATCACAGTGTCAGGATAAAGTACATTTTGTGTCCTCGGTGAACAAAAACACCAATTATAATATGTCAAGGTATTTGCGAGTAAGTACAATCCAAACTTATTATAAATTTTTCATTAGTTATGCTTTAATTTAAAACATTCAAAACTAATTTCAATTTGAAGAATAATTTTTGCAAATAAAATTTATATTTGTACGAAAAAACTGAAACATAAATACCAAATTCAAAATTATTTTTGTGTTTCAGTCTTTTCATCCTGAAGTCTTGCATAGTAATAGCGAAGCACCGATATCTTCTGCTAATTCTACTGGTGCTAGTATAGTAGATCAAAATTAATATGTAGAAAAAATAACACTACAAATATAAACCAGGCTCTCTTGAATTATATAATTACTGAATTACTGCCATTTAATAGTATGGAATCAAGTAGCCTACAGAATTTATTAAGCGTTGCCGCTAGAAAAAAATAATAGTAATGAGCAGATGAACTTTGATAAAATTCTTGAGTGAGAATTGTATGACGAAATGGTTGAAAACGTGAAGGTAACGATAAAAGAACGAAAACATCTTTGAATAACAGTCGATCGCTGAACATCTCATTACAGATCATATTTAGGCATGTCATTGGCTTAATGTTCACCTTGAAAGAAAATTTTGTATTCTCGCTTGCAGAAAAATGTATTACAGTCATACGTTTGATGTACTAACCAAAGAAATGACGTTATTTTAAAACAATTCAATATTTCTGACAAATTAAAATGCTCGTATATAGTAACAGATAATACAGCAAGTTTTGTTATAACATTCAGGTTAATTTTTACAAATTGGTGCTATTATAATGTAACTTAATTCGAAAAATGTGATGCTTAATGTATGACGATTTATTTATCTATTTTTTTGCTTGTATCAATTTAAGCTGCTTTGAATTTTGGCCACAAACGTTATATAAATGAATTGAATTCGTCTAGACTTGCTACACAAAATGTAAAAGACCTATTAGGATCCCTTGAAGAAGAAAATAACGATTCTACACCTGTTCATGAGCTGTTTAGAGTAAAGAATATTAAAATTTCGGACATTTTGATTTTATATAATGAATCGTTCATAACATTATCTATTTTTGCAAGTCACACAATTAATTTGGTTTGAACAACAGATTTCAGTAATTCTTTAAAAACATGTCGATATTAAAAATTATTATTAAGTTATGGAAACCTCGAGAAGAAGTACAATGACTTGTGGATGGATGGCCTCGTATGATTCGTTTTCTGACATATTAGGGCTGATTAAAAGCAAAGGAGAGAATTCAATGTTTTATACGATTACATGAAAGTTAATCAATGTTCTGATGAAGAAGTTACATTTCTTCAAAATTTTTGCGACGGATGTTTCCAACATGCCAATCCATCACGTACTCCCTCTTCTTCCCCCAGAGTTTATCGGCTATCTGATGAACCTATCCTCTTGGTATCCTCTCTTCGCGATTTAGGCGTCATTTGTGATAGCGAACTTAACTTTCGTGAACACATTGACAGCGTGATTGCTAGAGCCAACTCCATGCTTGGCTTTGTGAAACGTTGGTCCAAGAAGTTCCTTGATACCTACGTAGCCAAATCCCTCTTTATTACCTTCGTCAGGCCTCTCCTTAAATATGCTTGCCAAGTCTGGTCACCATCTGAATCCAATCGAATCAATAGGATTGAGGCTGTACAGCGTATGTTCCTTCGCTTCGCTTTACGTGACCTTCCCTAGTCTGACCATCAAAACCTTCCCCCCTGCGAAAACCGTCTCTTACTGATCAACTTGCAGCCCCTGTGGAATATATGGGACCTTGCCGATATTACCTTCATTCATCAGCTGCTTACCGGTGAGATTGACTGTCTTTCCCTACTCCAGTCGATCTCCATTTACACCAATCCTCGTAACCTCCGTTCGGCACCTCTCTTTCGCCATGCTTATCACCGTACCAACTATTGGACTTTCTAAGCCTCTCACCTGTATGCTTCGGAAAGCCAACTCCCACCCCTTTTTTGACTTTCACCTGAGTAAATTTTCTCTCAGGAATGCCCTTAATTCCTCCTAATGTTGCCTGTTTTCTTTTTTCTTTTCCATCTTCTCATGTGCCTTATCATTTCCGCTCTCTAATTTTAATTTATTATTTTTTTTTTACCTTAATTTTAATCTTTTTTGTTAATTACTTTTAAATTTATTGTAGCTTGTAATAAGCGATAAATAAATAAATAAACATGAATGTTTCACATTTGGCTAAAATAATGTGTTAGGAAAAGGTATACGATATACTTATTTCTTTTAATTTAAAATATGGAATAATTCTAGTAGATTTTCAAATACCTGCGCAAATTGCGATTTTCTAATAGCCGCAATTTTTCATCCCCAATTCAAAATTTCTTTCATCAAAAATTATTTTCCTTAAAGAGGGGATATGGTTGTGAAGTTTATTATTTCTAGAATGAATTCAGAACTGGAATATCAGTACATAAACATGCAGTCATAAAATAGCAATCAAGATTCTTCATTTTGGGATTCAAATTATGAAGATGACCAAAATTCAATGAAAAGTCAGAAAATTCGAATGCATAATTTGTCCACAGAAAAACCCACAGCAAGCGCATTTCTGTGACAAAAAACTGTGACTGAGTTCGCTCAAATGATGAGTTCGCTTAAAATTTAAGCTTTAAATTATTGCTCAAATGTAGAGCGAACTCAGTATCGGAGGAAACTCACTTCTTGAGTTGAGCGAAAAGCTGAATCAAACTTTAGGTTTTTTGCAACCCTGGTTTCTTTGACCAATTTTGCTGTGTGACGATGCATTATCATGAAACAAAATCACTTTGGATTGCCTTTTTTGATATTCTGGTCTTTAGGATCTTTCACGTGGCTTTCAAACATTTGAAGGTGACTTTTCACATTTAGTTAATCCGCGGTGATCTCCCACATTCTTCCTTTCTTTCGTCAAAATCTCAAACTACTCACAGCATTGTGATTTAACAAGAACATGCTCACCGTAAACTTGGCAAGAATTCGATGATGTTCTGCAGCAGTTTTCGTGAAATTGATTGTATGTTAAATCAATGCTGCCCGCAAATCATAATTTCGAAGCACAAAATTCGACAAGTTCAACGCTATAAATAGTTTGTTATAGTGTTGAACTTGTGGGGATATGAAACTTGTATTGTTTGTGAATTAAAAATTTTTGTCAGATGTCAGCAAAACAAATAGCGCCAATGACGCGACTTAACGGCCAAATTCCGGTTTCATATTTCCAGACGTGGTATGCCCAAATTTTAAATTTGTTACATTACTAAAACGCACTCTATAGCCGCCCTCGCAAAAACTTTTCACTTAAAAGAACTATTAGTTGCGCTGAGATTTTGATAACGTAATAAAGTAATAATTAAGTAAAATCATTCTCCATAACCACTTTAAGCAATTTCAACAACGTTTTGAAAATATATCCATAGTGCTTTGACATTGAGTAGAGGTAGCATGAGAATAACAAATGAAGAGTGCAGAAAGGGAACATTGAATAATTAAGGACAGTGATTTACGTTAATTAGTGATTAAAGTCCTAAATTAAGAAGGACACTTCTGGGAAAGACTTCATCCTTTACTTTCACGAAAGTTCAACGAAAAATCTACTCAGATTCCGGTAGAAGCCCATGAATTAAGCCTACAAAGCCAATTCGGGTCGTGAAAGTAAGTGAAAGATTATGTGACTTTAAAATCCCCAACATTACGAATTTTCTTAAATTACGTAATTTTAGGAAGAACGTGAATTCTTGTTTTTTTTGCCGACTTAATGATCTCTGGTACTTGTTTTCTTTCTTTGAACCCGTCCCAAGCCCTTCCAATTAAAACTTCCTCAAAGTGTGTTGTAGAGACAATATATTGATTAAATTCACAGAAAAATGTCCCTAGAACAACTGAACTAAGTAGCCACTGAGATCCTCAGTTTACCTATTAAAGATTGATGAAAACTACTTCTTTTAATGGTCTGTATTTGTTAATTAAAACGAAATTATGGGAAAGGGAGATAGTGTTGTTAAGTTAAAAGACAATTTTCTTATCAGTTTGGTTATTTTAAATCTTAAAAGGAGTCCGGAAAATCAGAGAGAATTTAAAAATAGCAATCTACATTAGATTTATTTAATTACATACTTACCTTCGTTGATTACGTTAGCTTTAGTCGTTTATGTTTTCTTTTGTTTCCAAAAGACTGTTCTTTAAATGAATGAACAAAGGAAATCTTAATCAGTCAACTTAAGGTTACCTTTTTTCATTTAAAGCTTTTTAATTACATATAAATTTTTGGTGAAAAGAAATTTTTTATTGCAATGATTATTTTTTCATTTTCAGGTTCCTACGCACAACCTTCTGTAATGGGTAAGTGTAAGGAAAAAATTAATTTAATATTAATCTCTTGATGACATGGCTGCGAAAAATATCTTAATTTCTTATTTGACATCGAATACATATTTACATCAAATTAAATATTTAACAAATTATTATAATACCCTACAATTTCGATTTTATCATGCAAGGGTCCTGCTTGCTAAACGGAAATTTCAATACACAGTGGATTCATTTAGAACCTTGTTCATCATATTTATTACTACTTATTTTAAGTATTCTACTACTATAATTTTCACTGAAATTTCAATTACACAAATAGTAGGCTGTAGTCTTGAATTTCCAAAAACTTTGTTCAACACATTAAGCTCGTCAACTTGAATTTCTCCATTTCGAAAGATGATTCGACTTTGTTTATGAATAAGGCGTTTAACTTTAAAGTAGATCGACCTTCTAATATTTTGGTCTTTCGCCACTTTCAATTTTAAGGGCTCATACAAATAGGATACAGGAATAGGAATAGATTTCAGTTTCTAGTTTTGCGACTTTTTAAATTGACTTATGAATTTTTTTGTAATAATGAATTTTCGGTATTCATTGAAAACTGAATTTTACGACATTTTCAATATTTTAGTTGTTATGGACCGTTTATTTTGAAAGTGATGCAAGTCCAAAATGTCATAAAGAAGATAAAAACATGTGAGACATGGTTTCGAAAATTTAAAAGTGATGATTTTGATTTGTAAGACAATAAACGTTCGGGTAGACCAAAAGCATTTGTGGATTTTGGAAAATCCAAATAGAAAAAAATCGTGGTTATCGCCTGGCCATCGACTCCAAGACCCAATCGCTTCGGAAAGAAGATAATCCTCTGTGTGTGGTGGGACCAGGGTAGTACGATGTATTATGAACTTCTAAAATCTGGTAAAACAGTTAATATTAATGCGCTGATGGTAATGATAACTGATGTTTTAAGCTATTATATAGAAATACTATTGTTCGCCAAGATATGCAAAAGAGGCTATAGAGCTAAGTTATATTTGATATTCCTAAACTAGAAATTACGTATTCATTTAAGCCACGCTACAAACTTCTGTTGAACCTTAGTTTTGATTTTTCAAAAATTACCAGAACACGGATGTTTTAACCCCGTTAACAAAAGTACAATTTTTTAAAAGACACTAGTTGTGCAATAAGAAGAATAAGAAAAAGATCACTACAATACAGACTGTTTCTTTAAATGTGTAATATTAAAGGTTTTAATAATAAAGTACTAGTCTCTTATATGCTAAACAACGAAGTTTTATAAATCACTAAACCTTAAGAGCCCTATCTTGCCCCAATTTTACATAAAGTATAGTGTAGAAATATCTACAGTAGAAAATTAAAGGCGATGAAAGATGGTATATGCCGTATTTTGAATGAAATTTCAATTACAGTTTTAAAAATATCCCTATTTCCTTTGAACTAGCTTAGGTTAGGTTAATGTGGTTGCCACACTTAGGCCATTTTTGGCTCATTGTGTTATCACGTAACGCAGACAGTAGTGGATTTACCAGGAAGCAAAGGAAGCAATTGCTTGGGGCCCCGCTTGGACAGGGGCCCCAAAAATTTAAAAATGTTGAAAATACATTCGGAAATTAAAAAAAAAATAAATAAAAAATGCGAAATGAAAAAATCCATGTAAACAATATCGATTATTCATTGTCCTCAAACGAATTTAAATTAGTTCAAAACTGTATTTCGCGCGTATAGTTGGCGCTTCGGTCGCTCGTATTTCGTGCCTTTCGTTACTTTTTATCGAAAAAGACAAGCTTCAAAAACTTGACTTTGATGATATCATTTATCAATTTGCGACTGCGAAAAGTAGGAAAAAGTTGTAATTTAGTTCGTAAATTATAAGTAAACTGTATAATATATTGATTTTGCAAAATTAACTGGTTATTTATTATTTTAAAATATTGGGGGGGGGGGTTAATTTTAGAATGAGGGCCCCGAAAACCTGAGGTTGCTTGGGGCCCCGTCTTAGGTAAATCCGGCACTGAACGCAGACCATAGTTATACGTGGGATTCGAATCCACAGACTCTGGTACTGTAGACTAGCGCGCTAACAACTGACCTACCAGAGGCCCCTCCCTTTGAACTAAAGGTAGACAAAAATTGGTCAACGATTTCCAAGAGTTAGTTTGTTTCTTGCACGGGGGCAATTAACTGGGTATAGGGTTCAAATTCAAAACTTGGAAAAACAAACTAAAATATGATCCCTTGGGGCTATTGGATTTTATGACAGCGAAAACTTTCAAGTGATACTTCCTGCATTGAGATTGATGACCGATAAATTGATTACGTTCTGAAGAGCGTTATAGCGGACCAAATCACTTAGGGATGTCTAAGGCAGAGCGAGTAATTTACCATCGCTCGCAAACTTTCACGTATAGGCACTGTCAGCAGAGTAGAAAACTTTTCCTATTGAGATAAGTTTGCCAAATTTTGAGTTAGACATTAAGAATATCCGGAGTTAACCCTTTCTCGCCATCATCTGTCTCTCTCGTATTGTTTACAAAATAATTAATTGTGCTATCCAAAAAATTCTTCCCTGATATGAACTCTTTTCAGAAGTTTAAGAAAAACAGAATTTGTAGCAACATAAAGCCTAGGTGCGTTGACTTAAAAATCTAAATAAAGTAAAAAAAACATGATACTTTTTTCGGAACAAAATGATGATTATTTGAAAACAAAGCTTAATTACCGCAGATGGCTACGTATTGCGAAAAATTCTGGAAAAAATTGCTACATAGTAGAAAATGCCATGTTTTCTCAACAAAATGCATTTTGAATTATATCTATCCAATCGAGTGAATCGAATGGTTTTATACAATAAATATTCCTAGCCAAGTCGAAAAAAAGTGATTTCGAGGAAATGTTAATTGAAGTTTTCTTTTGTAAATGTTTAATTAGGGTTCGGAGAACCCTTATAGGATCACTTCATTGTTCATCTGTCAAGGCCCTTTTTCTCAGGAAAGCTTGGAGGTATAAAGTTAATAATATCAAATACTCAAGTCGACGGGCCCTTGGATATGTACAAAGCAATCAAAAAATACGGCCATGTATGTCGCATATTTTGACACTCGCAAATAAATCAAAACGTATAGGGTACTTCCTGTTCCTAGAGTTATCAGAAATTTGGTAAGAAACAAGGTTTCATAGCACAAGTACAGGAAAAAATCCGAAAATCGTTAATTTGTAGTGTAGCGAACGAAACAGGAGAAAGCTTGGCTCGAATAAATTTGTTAAGATTTGTCTTCTCGTGACTGTGGGTCAGTTGTATCAGCAGTTCCGGTGGTTGTCCTGCGCTAATAGTTATTAATTTTGGTGACGGCAAGTAAAGGTTAAACGATAACAATGCATGAATGTGCCCCTAATCTTCTTTAAGGATCCTCGCCTGAGCTAATTACTGTGGCACAGCTTGGAAGACTAACAGATGTTTTATAACTCTTTATTTGC
Source organism: Philonicus albiceps (assembly GCA_963969385.1). Classification (NCBI taxonomy): domain Eukaryota; kingdom Metazoa; phylum Arthropoda; class Insecta; order Diptera; family Asilidae; genus Philonicus; species Philonicus albiceps. The sequence continues at coordinate 27,512,495 of OZ017774.1, forward strand.
AAGAGTTCCTGCATAAGTTCTGCACAGATCCTTTTTAATCACTATTTGTTTAGACGAGATACTCCTCCAAGTTTTATTATTCTATATGCGAAAAGATCCATTTCACGTTGCATGTGTTTACATGAATTTATGTATCTTTGTTCCTTGAGAATCCTGAAAAATATAAATGGGTAGCACTTGAGCTGTGAGAATCAATATAACGTCGGGCATGGCCACGGGTCGATGCGTTTTTAAAACTCGAAGTTGCGAGAGAGTTTTAGTAGTTATATCACATAACTGTGATTAAAAACTTATCTTTGCAACTGGAGAATTGACCGTTACGTATATCGATGTATGGGAAAATTTTTTTTATATAAATAAGTCCAAATGTTAGACTTATAACTTAAGATTAGTTAGCAATCCCTCGAACATAAAACAGCTCTTCAGCATCCATACATGCAATATTCTCATCCCAAGATGCTTAGTCGCTTAGAGGGACTTCGTGCATGTTAGCTATTAACACGTGGTTGATACGCACTTTTCGTCGATTTTATGGCAGTAATCGAAAGTTGTATGGCATAACATGCATTTCCATTTCCTCTATAACATCCAGGAGAACCGCGTGACTATCATTAAATAATATACTATAGTGGCCAAATTAGTCGCAGTGTTAACTATAACTAATCTACTATATCTATCTATCTACGTATAATCGTCGGTGTTGACCGACCATTACAGCTGTTAGAACCCAAGAAAGTACATTTTTTACTACTGCATTGCATGACTCCGATATGAAAACACAAAATTAAGATATAATTTATTTTCTGATATGAAATTTTATTAATTCTCACTACTAAGACTACCTAAAGACTGAAAGCTGAAGTTTATTTAAAACCTACCGATGCCAGCTAATTCTATGCGAAGCCGACGTTTGGGGTGAATATCAGAATTTTGCGTGAAAAGTAATTTTTTCTCAGGGATGGTGTTAATTTTCACTATATAAGTACTGTACTAGTCAGGCAACTATAGCTGTACTTACAGTCTATTTGGGGTATCACTAGAATTCAATAATACGATAAAAAATTAACATAATATTATTTTTTCCTTATTATTTATTTTATTTTTTTTACACCTATTCTTACATCTATTGTTCATATTTTCTAACTAATTTTTCAGCATATTCTAGTGGTAGATCCTTCCAAGATTTCTTTACCAATGATTTAAGTTGGTGCAAAGTTCCATTCGGTACAAAGACGACATCTATGTTTTGGATCGTTGACTTAAACCGTATTTTTTGGTGCCCGCATCCCTCCAATTAACCATCACTCTCATCTCTGATCCAGACTTTTGATCGCGAAGAAATCTCTAACAAAATTCCTGACTAAGCAATATTTCCGAACCATGTAAGCGCATAATTCCCTCCTCAAATTCGCAAAATGTGGGAAGTGAGAAAGGTACCTTCATCATCCCGAGTGCATTCTGTGTCCATGGCACGCTGGCGTTGGCTTTAAACGCAGACAACCTGAAAATGAAAGCTAAATTCCTGGAGTGCCTGAAACGTTCACCTTCCCTCCTATGATTGACCCAGGACAAAATTCCTGAGTAAATTTTATATTTTATTCGCTTCCTTTAATCCAGGACGAGAATTCTGTGAAGTTTTTTACCAGAATGTGGAAGTTTTTCCTTCGTCTTCAGTTTCCGTCATGTATTTTGCGATAATCAGCTTCTGAAACTTAGAAAACATCTCTACGCCTCACCTTTTCGACGAGGAGGGTAAGGTTGGAATAGCATTACCTACTATTTGTTTTCCTTACCCCTGGGCATGTTATTCAATCAATTCCCACAAATCTGCTTAAGGTTGAATCTTTAAAAATGTGGCTCTATTCATAGCTACTCTCAATGGAGAATATGGTCCATTGCGTGTATTACAAATGTATGTAACTAATTTCAGGCATAGAAAGAAGTTCGTTATTTGCTATAATAAAAGAATCCATTACTTTTACTCAAAGTAAATAGATTACCCTTTTTTTAATGCGTTGATTGTCCCAAATTGATGCCACAAAATTCTAAAATCGTATTCAAATGTTCTTAAAATGCATGCAGTATCTTTATTATTTTCCCTATTTAGTTTGTATCGAACAACCCTAAACGGAATATAAAAATTTTAAAGGTTATTACTAGGTTAATACTGTGTTCAATTCATCATAGAAAGGAGTGCCCAGGTGACGGCTCCTGCGAATTGCAAGAGCTTAGCAATGACAGAGGAGATGTGTAATACTCTCTTCCTCCTCCTCATTATGGCAACTTCTACAGAAGTCGTTAAAAAATACTCCGAGCCTTTCGGCGTGCTTGCCTATTAAGTACGAGATCTGTGCAAAAAGTATCGCGAATTTTGAATTTCCTCGGGCTACGATATTCGATTTTCGATTTCTTTATGGCGTTATGTTGGTACTTATGTACCTCAGTTATGCTGACAAGCTTGGCTATTTTGAATATTCAGTTAATTTTTAACAGCTATTTTGCTTCCACGTGTTTTAGCTCGTCTTCGATTTTTGCCTATTCCAAAAAATGGATCAAATTTTGTCTGAAAAACAAAATTAAGTGCGTAGACGTATTTCAAATGTTGACTGAGGCATATGATGAAGCTACCTTGGACCAAAGCAACGTTTATCGGTGGAACAAAATGTTCTCAGACGGCCGAGAAGATGTGAACGACCCCCAAGCACATCAACAACGGAGGATAACGTCGAAGAAGTGAAGAAAATAGTATTGGCTAATCGTCGAATCACCGTTAGAGAAGTTACTGAGGACCTAAACATATAGAATGACTCGTGCCATTCGATTTTTATCAATGATTTTGGCATGAGAGGGGTCTCTGCGAAATTTGTGCCACAATTGCTCAATTTCGACCAGAAACAGCATTGCATTAACAATGCAAGTCCAACAGCTGTTGGACTTTGTCCGCGACGACCCAAATTTGCTCTCCAGATAACAGGTGACGAATCATGGGTTTATGGTTATGACATGGAAACCAAAATTTTATACAGATTCTTTGATCTAATTATTATTATATTATATTCTCTATGCCGAGCTTCCAACTTGCTTTTCAATTTCACTGCTTACGTTATTTTAAATCGATCCTGCAAAAAATCAGGTGTGCGTTCTTGTAAATATTCTAGGACTCGTACGTCGTTTCGTATTTTCAATTTTTTGGTGTTTGTAAATTAGCTTTACTACGGTAGAATATGAACATCCTATTTACAAACTATATTTCAGAATAACTTAAACTTATCTAGGAAGATAGTTCGAATTCCTAGGTTGATTGCAAAATAACCTGATCTTTGTCGAATTGGCAACTTCCTAAGATTTTACTATATGCTCGAAGTTAGCAAAAATGCTGATGGACATATAAATTCTTTAGAATTTAATTAGTTCGATTTTTATTAGAATGAATTCAAATTCAAACCTTCAATTAATTTTTGAGGCAAAATAAAATATGAAAGTGCCCCTTAACACTTCAATTTTTAAGTTTAGTGTGAAACATTACTGAGTAAAACAGATGTGTTGGTATATAGGTTAGAAATTAAAATGTTCGCGCAATAATCTGTTTAATTATAATACCCTCGCAGCATCTGGAATATTGTAAAAAGTTTCTCAATTTTAAAGTCGACAAAAGTTCACGAAAATTGGAGCGTCACGGCAGTATCACACTTTTCACAAGAAACAAATTGGACCTCTCACCGCTTCTAAAATATTTCAAAATTTTGAGCAGCATCCTTTCACCATAAACTCTTCCATTTAATTTATTTCATCCACCCCCCAGTGAGAAAAGCTATTTGCAATGTAACTTTGGGGGAGAAATAATTTTGTTGCTAAAAAACCCTTAAAGGGCACAGATGCTGTGTGTATCATACCTATCCCCTGCAAAATCAGGTGAAAAGGCCTTTGCTGTTGATGAGCGGCTCTAAGGCTATACGAAAATGTTCGAAACAATTTTCTACGTCGACAAAAGAAATCAATTCAATGGATATTGTAATATTTTTCATTGCCATCAGCATCAATCAACTGATTATATTCCAGTTTTTAAAAATATGAAGCTAAAAACCCCACTTATTTCGCTCAAAATTAAACACGAACCCTATATATATATACCTTCATACCTTACTTGTGAGGGAATGAGGAGTGAACGAAGTAGAAAATAAGTAGAAAAAGTGAGCTGAATTTCGATCACATCTGGGTCTCCTAAGTGAAATTAAGAACATTAGCACTATTCAGGTTTGCCTTTCGAGGCAATAAAACATTTATGTACTGCTGAATAAACGACCGTGAACACTTTCCTATTTACCTTCACAATGTGCATAGGAGAATCGAAATAGATGAAATCTTAGTCCTATCTTATCCTAGGGCAATCGATGCAGCATGCATTTGAAATTTATGCTAACATTTAATGAACAAAAAGACCAGTAGGTATGGATTTTCCGTGCAAAGTCATCACTTAAGTAATGTGAACTGATTAATATACTATAATTGAAAGAAAAGACATATAATCTTCCTAAATGGACTCTATTATATTTAAATTCTAGAAATGTGTCGTAATTAGCATAATTCAGACTTAATGCTGACCTCAACAATTTTCAAGGAGCGAAATAGGCCGTAAATGGTTTTGGACAGTTGCCCAATTCTCAGCAGGTATAACATTATTTAGATTAGAACTACCCTACCAAGGTACCAAGATAAAAACATTTTACTCCGCCAAATTAAGGTAGATGTTGTGGAATACTTTCGAAAACACCTGCTCAGCTCCCATCAGTAGTATTAAGAAAATAAAAAATGCCTAAAAATATTTAAACTCAGCGATAATTAAAAATTCTCTGTTTCCTTGAAATGTTAATTTTAGCGAATCTATCCATCTACCAATATTTTGTGAAAATCTTGGGTAGTGAAACTCATAAACAAAAACGTTTTCTTATTAATCACTCATAATCTCAATGAAATAAAGCAGCCTCCATCATACCGACCGCACCCCAATAAAAGCTGTTTTAATTATGTACTAGATAATTTCCACCCTTTGACTTAATTAAATGAAAACATTTATTCTTCGTTTAGTCTCAGGGCGCATGAATATATTGTGGTCACGCCACCACATTATGGGGTCAATGAATTTTCTTTGGTCTGTCACGCTGTGCAAAGTATGTGGGATCCCTCAACGTCTTTATTTGTAAATTTAAAAAAATTTAAATAAAGTTTTGTTTTTTTTTATTGCAGAAAGAAAGGGTTCACGCGTTCTATATACGATTAGTTATGCTTGTAGGTTTCTTTATTTCCTTGTTACATTCAAACAGCAGGATGAATTTTGATTAGATTCATCTTGATTCTGAGAATGATGTAAGATATTTGAAATTCCACGAAAACAAATATGGCGGCAGATAAGTCGTCATATTGCTTTTGCACGTGTAATTATTTTCCTTGAGATACGTTGATATAGGTATCAAATTAAAAGCTTTTATGCGAAGAATTCAAATATATGTACATATATTAGGTATATATTATATACATATAAATTTCTTCCTCTAGGCTTTTTTAAAAAGTAACGTCTTAATGTGAACCACCTTGAGACGATTCAAGATCTCAAACTAGAATTTCAGAAATTCAGCGGGCCTTCATAAAATTAGTATGTTTTCATTCCTGTTGAAATACTCTTTACATAGTTTACACGAGTGTATATATATATAGATATATATTTAGAGAGAGAGAGAGAGAGAGACACCCCTGAATTCACGTCAGAGGCAACCAGGAATAGAATTTGAAATGACGTGAATTTACAAATGTGTTAATATACGACTGTAAAATATGGCTAACTTAACAATTGACAATCAAAAATGTTACGCGATTCCAAATTGAAGTTCTTGTTAAAACACCCTTCATATGTATTATAACGTAATTTTAAAAACAAATTGTTTTGTTTCCTATAGTAAATATTCAATAATAGAACACACTAAAAATATGTATATAGATGAAAACAAAAAACAAACTAAAATAGAAAAATGTTTACCTTCTACTAAATATTGTCAAAATTATCATTCTTAAGGAAGCAATTGAAAAGTTATACGAGAATTCACAGATAGACAAATATGTAGATAATATTGCTTAAAATTTGTAGTATGTGCACTATACGAGTATACCAATAGGTGAAAGAAATTTAATTTAATTATAGATAATAATAAAATAATAAAAAAAAAAAGTGCCATGGCTTCTCGATGTCACAGTAGACATGAATATGTCTTATATAATAAATGAAAAGAAAGATTTAAATGGTTTTTATGTATTTTTTCGATCTGTTATATACACTATATACATACAAAGATACATAGATTCATACGTATATACATTCATTCAAACTTATGCATACATACATACAAGCACATACATAAAGTTATGTGATGTTCAAGGCGAAGTTGTGGACAGAAGAGGACGATGGGTACTGAAATACGAGATGTACGCTTTTGTTTCAAGTTTTTCGATATGGCGAGAAAGAACTACGTCGATACATGTTGAGTTGCGCGTCGTGGAAACATCAAGATCGTTATTTTTTAAGATACTTACACAGTATTCATGCTTGAAAGTGAAAACCACTACGTAATAAAACTATTAAAAATGCAGTGAATGATAACTGGTGATGATTTGAGACGTTTTTCGACAATTCACGTGTTTCTGAAACAACGTGCATACATCTGCGCATAATTACTGCGCACAAAATATCATGCCATCGTTAATGACTCATTAGTGCGGGCCTCTGTTAGGCCCACTGCTACCCCCACTACGCACATACCTAGATTAGGACCCAGCCCCCAAACTCAGTAATTAGTCACAGCCACGATTTTTGTTCCGCACATTCTTTCAAATAGACCCCAGGGATAAGACATATTCATGTCAAAATCGAATATAAGGACATATCATAAAAACATAAATTGAATTTATTAATGCGATGCGAAGAAGCATTTTCCATTTAAATTAAAAAAATAAACATAAAAGTGCTTTGCTTCCGCTTCCGATTTGATTGCCTTTTAGTCCTGATTTTGTTTTAATAAACACTTGGGAAGTAGCAATGTTTAGAAGCGTATGAAATAATTCATTTTTTATTAACCTAAAACACCTATCATTATGACTTTTGTTTTCGTAAGCCAATTTTCTTCCTAATATATATTAGTTAAGAATTCGTATTGTATGGAGGATTAATTTCCCATGTGCAGAACTAAAACTTCTGTGGAAATTTTGTATGACATATGAGATTGATATGTGTGACATTGATCGATGAGATATTGTGCATTTCATATCAGAATTTTGCTGATGTTCAGCAGCTTTTTCATTTCAAAACTAATTGGACAAGAGTTGACAGGTTTTAGAACGGCATAATCCAATTAGAACGCAAACAATTTTTACAATTGGAATATGAAATTTAATGAATAACGTAGAGGGTTTAGTAATTATGAACACCTTAAAAATTAAAGCAGAATGAACAAAATTAATTCAACTATTATTTACTGGCTACCCACAATTCAATAATTGTAGATTTTGTTTTATTTGTTTAAATAAAAATAAATTTGTTCGGCTCACAGAAAAATTTATAAACACATTGTATTTAAAGATTGGCCTACTCGTAGTGCAATTTCGAATAACGCATTTCTTTTAAAACTAGAACTACCTGTGCGCAAGTTTGTAATTTTAGCAACTTTCTGCACCTTTAATTTAATACTCTTTCAAATTTGAATAAATAATTATTAATGGAAAAATATTTTCGAATATGTCGCAGTTCTTAATTCTATTAAACCTTGGCATAAATCAGAGGAGAATTACAATAATATAAAATTAAATGAAGGAAGAAATTGAGTACCAGTCAAATTGACTGGTTTTGGTAGTTCTAGTGTTAATCTTTTATGTTTTAAATAGAAAAGAAGTTGATACATGATACAAATAACACATATTAACGATTTTGTATGCAATATAATGAATGATCTCCATGCCACCAAATCAAAATTTACTAAAATAGTTTACGTAGATCCTTTTTAAACATTATTTTAATCTCATTTGTACCAATTCCTGCAACATTTCTCGAAAGACACTTTATCTTTAAAATGTATGTACTTGACCTTAGCCATTAAATTTCTCTATGCTTGCCCGATTTTTATTAGAGATAAACACAGCTTAGCTTATGATGGTCACTCTCTTAGCATTTCTAAAACATCCCACAAGAAGATTTCGCTTAAGTACTCCCACACGCTTTTTATGATGCGAAAATCTTAAGTGCTTTTTTTTTATTGCACGGCTGCCAAGCCGCCATATCTTTCATATCATCATCAAATTGAATGTTCTCAAAAATTTAATCCAAATATAAAAGAACATTAACCAATGGATCTCCTAAATATTGAATGACTAACATTTTAGATATTTAGTCTTGATAGATTTAACTTAACTTCGTTTACTATTTTTACGTTATACCATGTCTTAGTAATAGTGTTAATTATAAATTATTAATCTTAGAAAGCAATTGCTGAAATTACTCAGCCATAGGAATTTTTCCAATTTTGAAAACATTAAGGCTGTAAGTTGAAACTTTTATTATTAAAAACGATGTTTAACTCCTTCGTTTAACCTTTCTAAACACTTCAATATTTAAAATATTCCATTTGATATCATAGAGTTTACAGTGTTATAATAAAAATAATGAATAAAAATTAAAACTTAAAAATTAAACTGTTTAATGTAAATTGACTTCCTCTCGAAAATATAACTAAAGTTGTTCAGAATCAATGGAATTGTATCACTAAAATCAAGTTAACTATTGATTCGAGGAATTCGAGCAACTTTTATTGCTGAAATCCAATCATTCCTTGAGCTTTACTCCAACTACAGAATAAGTTTACAAACATTATCTCAAGAATTTACGTTTAAAGTCCTTCTCATTTTATCTCTGATTAATCGCTTCGGTGCCCAACCATGTCGTTCTGTTGTTCCCTAAGCGGAAGAAAGGAGGCTGTTTCCCATTTAGATTTAATAAGAGATAGGATTTGTAAGGCTAATTGCCGCCAATCCTGTAGTTCTTATAATAAGTATATGCATATTTTATATCAATAATTACTTTTACATTTCTTTATTTCATTATTTCTTAATATCATACCAATCATCAAACAAACGGAAGAAAAAGAAATGATTGATATAGAAGAACTGATTACATGTATCCGATGATGAAAGTATTATGACAAACAATAATTAAAATAAATGTAAAATGTTGTATCAAATCCTCACACCGGTCATTGTACGTTTAATAATATATAAGGAACATGTTAGTTATCACCATAAAAATAATAAAGACATTATTAATAAGCAAAACTATATATATGTATATATTAATATAACATTTAGATATGTCCTAAATCATAAAAACATAAGTTTTACAGCAAAAATAATGTGTAAAGTTGCATATTTTAATTTAAAAGTCACCCTCTGACAAAATATTTACCTTATTGAACTATCTTTAGATACACTGAAGTAATCGTGTTTTAACATTTTATCTGTTATTTTTTTTTTTTTTGGCATTTTAACAAATAAGTAATGATTAAGAATACGTACTATATATATCTATTGTATAATTTATAACTAGATTTTAGTTTTATTAATTCATTAATTAATCTTTAATACAATTATTATAGTTTTAGAGAAAGGTACTATGATATCATTTAGTAATCATTTAGTTTAGAATTCCATTCACTACTATGATGCGTTAATTGCTCAGCGAACCTTTAAATATTTTACCAATTAAAAGTTAAATTTTCTAAAACAACGTATATAGTTTACAAGACTTACGGGCTTACTTATTACTTATGGGCACGTTCCTTTGATGACATTTGTTACTTATTTTATTTTATAATGAATTAAATTATTGATTTCGAAATAAATTTAGATAATTTAGATAAAAACTAATAAAGATAAATTTGAAGTATTTAATTTTAACAACAACAAATTGTTGTTTTCATTTTATGAGTCGCCAAATCAAAAATTCCACCATCTTAATTTTGTGCTACAGCTTTCCATTATACTATACAAATATAAAATTTAAATTCTACATGAGAATTACAAATTTAATTTTGATATAAAAATCTTGGTTTTTGTTTAAGACAGCATGCAATTTAAAAGCTATTTCTTAACTTATTTGAAAAAATTCGTAGGAATTACCCTTACTTACTTAAGTTAAGCAATAAATTGGAATTTTTGTAAAGTTTATAAGAAAGAATCTTTCCGGGCATTTTCATATACCTAGAGAGAAATTCCTTCCACTCCTATAGCCAGTTACAAAAATTAGCCAAACAAAAGCTTTTCATCGATTATCCCCATTTTCATCATCAACCTCCCTCTCATGCTCTATCATATTTCAAATACTTGAAGCGCCAATATTTCCTTACTAGTCAACAATAACCTAAGCTTAAACTATGTATGAGTATTAGTTTAATTCAATTATGTTTTGAATGTTCCGGCATCGTTTAAATTACCAGCATCAAACCCCAGTATTCATTTACGTTCGTCAGCGCTAAGTGCCCCTCGATCAGACTAGCTGGAAGTGTGGGAGAACGCAAATATTCGAAATAGGAGGGAATTAAAAATGTTTACACTTTATGAACGATCTAGGTCCGCATTTGGATTATTGCAGACGCTCGAGCCTGTAATAGTTTGAAATTAATTTTTCATAGAAAAACGGTTTTATCCTCAACGACAAGGAAGAGGCAGTTTTACGACGTCTTCGAGATAAAAACAAGCACTTTAAATTCGCGACTTTTCGTTTACTTTTGAGATTCAACCTAAACCCTTAGGGTTGAAGCTTCGCCGACGAAAGTCCCAGAGGTGCGGGTGTGCTAACTAACAATACATATACATATAACTAACAATCCTGAAGAGCGGTATAAGTTATGTATGGGACGTAATTGCCACGCTTCGAAACTACGGAGATGAAAATTACCAGCAGTCAAGGGACTCAAGGATACCCTCAAATAACTTATTTTGAAGGCACGAAGATAGATGACGCTGTCTGACATCAACGCCTGCCCTTACTTGAAGGATTCATATTCGAGGCAAGCCAGCTATTCTTCTACGGCGATGTACTACAGAATTTAAGGTGTAGAGACCTGGCCATAGGCACCCACCGTCAACGGTGGCAGCATTCTGTCGGAGGACAACTTTATTTGGCAGTACAACGAGCGGGTGTCTGAACAGTTCACTAATTAAAACATGTTTACGCCTCCACGTTAATTTTGTCACTTACTTGATATACGAGTATACCCTGCCGGGTTGATTTTGGTGGCGTGATGAGAATCTTTATCGTAAATTCTATGGGCTTATATATCTCAGGGCTTGGCAGGATATTCAATTTTCCACAAACTGTGTGTGAAAGCGGCCGTGCTCGGCACAGTAGGTAAAATATACATGTGATAAGCTCCGGTAAATTTACTTCGTATGATCATTTCATTCGTTATAAAATATTTTTCTCTGGAATGAAACACTCTTTTATGCATCTGCTATAGTAAAAACCCTCGGTACTTTTTCGATAATCGATATTCATCCTGATATCAAATTTGATTCCAATAGGGCTATAAATGAAAAATTATTCACTATATTAGCGCCGCTGAATTTGAATTTTTAATTTTAAATTTTAATCGAATCAGACCACAAATTAAATAAAAACTCAGAAATTTTCAGATGAAAACATTATTTTCTTCGTTCTTTTACAAATATTTAAAAAAAAACACACATAAAAAAGGACTATTGGAAGATTCTACTTAGTAACGAGCTTACAAAGGATAAATCGCGGAATGAATGAATAATGAAATTGATTTCATTTTGTTTTTCTTAAAATATTTGAAAAACAAAATAAAATCAATTTCATTATATACTAATGTTGTAAAATATTTATGTCGTCATAGTACATCCGTAATCTCATCCGTACAATTACTCTTAAATTTGTTACATTTGCTAAATCTGAAGTGTTTTAAAAATGATCAAAGTAAAATCCGATAAAAGAACACGCAGTATCGATAAAGACAATAAAAAATTTATTGTCAGCAAAGATAACAAAATGTACATTCTTTCTTTCCGTAAATAATAACAGAATGAGAAAATTCATGATAGCACCAATAATGCCTGGCAGAGGGGTGCCGCAGCGAATATATTAAAACCAGAATAATTCACTCAATCCGATAGATATTTATCATCGAATTCCTGCATACCAACCTCCTTTCGTCTACCAATGAGTCAATCAAAGGCATTATCGTTGGGGAGAAGATTTCCAAAAAAATAGCTTTTTCCCGCGGATACGATTTATCCCTCTACGGTACTACAAAATGAATTTGAGGTAAGCTCAAAAGGGATACGTCGGTGAAATAAAAGAAAAGCGCCTTAAGGTTGAATGGAAGGTTGAATAAAATCCCCCAGCCATAGGTGCACGTCGTATTTCGTCGTATTTCGTTACACGGAGAACACGTGACTCAGGTCTCCTATAACGCACGATGAAAGGGTGGGGGTGCGTTTAGAGGAGATTCGAGATGAAAAGACGAACTGCCAGCGCTGCGAAATTTGAATCACTAAATGATTACTGTGGATGCGATTAGGAAAAAAAAAATCCTCCGGCATATGATTTGAATGGAAATTAACGAATTTTCCCTTATTCAATTGCAGATACATTCAGGATGCGACGATCATCGTTTTCTCCGTTTAGCGCTAGCAAACAGGAACCCCTCATCGTTGTGGAGGAGTCCGGATTTATTGAAGAGGAGGAACACTCCAGTTCGGACACCCCACCGCAAAAGGCTAGCCTAGAAATAGACTCACCAGTTAATCCTTATTTACTTTCGCCATGGCGCGACCCGCGAGAGGCCAGAAAGCACTCCTTGCCGTCGCAGCAAGTCACAGATGGAATCACAGCCAGCCAGGTGCGTCGCCTTTCAGAGCGCGGTGGCGAAGGTTCTGGACCATCCCCAAAGGAAGCAGCCTTCCTTGCCACACTATCACAAGCTCCCGCGCCCTCTGGACGACGCCATTCGGTCGTTACAATCTCAAAAGTCCCACCGACCCTATTTGGAAGGAGCCGCCGTGAATCTGTAGCCGCCTTCCCAGCAAACAGGTGAGCAGACATTTATTTTTGAATGGAAATGCCCTTGTCCTTGTCCTTGTCCCTTATTTGAACTTAAATTGATTTTTCACAAAGCCCAGTAACTACCGTAAATCGGTTAACGATTATTAGAATTAAAATTTTCAGATTTTGTTCTCAAAATGATAAGAAATTTTGCAATACTAAAATTAGGACCTATCTGTAAGCAATGTGCTTTAACACTTAATTACACTTTAATTTAAAAATCACGTTGGTATGTATTAAATAAGGTATATGTTACAGACTAGGCGACACAATTTTTTACAAATTACCGGCTATTTGAAGAGAAAGTTACACTTTTATCTAAAAATATACCCATTTCTCATGACATAAAAATGAAACGCAAAGTAAAAAAGAAACCCCTCGTCAAATCTCTGCATAAATACATAAGAAAACCAAATTTTATGTGAATCAATTCAGTAGTTTTTGAGTAATCGTGGTCACCGATTCCAAAAATGCAATTTAAAGACTTTAATTTTTATAAATAGTGTAATAGTTGCCTTGACCGCTCCGATAAGCCTTTACAACAACGATTAAGTAAATCCATTTTATGACCAAATGACCCTTAAATGTTTTTACTGCAATTTTGCATTATAACATTTTATGAGCAGCCTCCTTCACAACACAATATCTTTTGTTGCAGTTAAAAATTCAGTTTAATATGTTTTGTATTACATATATAAACACAATTCAAAATTGTACTGGTCAATAGTAGTGTACTTTATTATTTTTAAAAATTTATTATATAGCATTTTGGGATTAAATGAAACCATTTTCAAATTCAATGAAACCATTTTCAAATTAAATTAAATTATTTTCAAATAAAACCAACCTTGCATTTTCTAGATTTTTTCTGTTGTAAGAAAGATAAAAAGCCTAAGATTTGGGTATAACTTCATCATCTTCTTAAATTATATCGTTTCTAATAAATTAATATTGTTTTGTAAATTAAAATGGGTTCTTCGATCACTAAATTATTTTAATATTTATTTATTTTACGATCAACAGAACCACTCTTTTTCTACTATGAAACCAAAATGCGATAAACGACATGCCCTAATAAAGTTAAATTAATCTGATTTTTACAGTCGCGTCCTTGGATCCCGCCGAGAAAGTGGCTCTTCTGTAGGTCCACCTTCGACAGATCATCTTGGAAGCATACATAATCTTCAGCTAGACATTATGGACGACATCGTCCAATCACGAAAGGCACGTATGAAGCTTTGGACAACCAGCAGCGAAAAGGTTTGTGAGGTTCAAACAGTAGATGAAGCAGGCGCTAGTACGTCACAACGCTACACGAATAGACGATTCTCGGACTTTATCGGTTCGGCTTTACCCAGCATACCCTCCCATCGACGAGCATCAGAGCACCCTGCAATTGTATCCCCCTGCCTTCAAATTCCAACTACACCACAGTCCAATCTTCAGAAGAAAAAGAAATCGAACTTTCTAAGCAGTAGCAGATCGGAACTAGGGTCAATTTTCAGTAATTTAACATCGTCAGCTATTGAAATCAACAAATATGACGACTCCTCCTCCTCCTCAAAGTCTAAACCAGGTTCTTCGGGCTCAACGCTGGACCCGAACGCTGGAAGGTCCACCCGATCCAACAGCTTTGATGTCTCCTTCCTACACAATGCCAAACAATTCATTTCAGATACTGAAGATAAAAGTGCCGCTGCACTCTCAGGATGGTTTACGAAACGGCACCAGCCCATAGCCAAAAAAAAGACGGTTCGAAGTAAAAGCACAGCTATGGCGATTTCAAAAGATATGCTGGAGAAGCTCCAGAATAAAGAAACCAAAGAGCCAAAGAAACCAAAAGCCAAAACCAAGTGGGACTCCAAAGGTCCTATGATGGACCCTCATGTTATAGGCAGTGCAATTGAAGGTTTTCTTAGAAAGAACACCCCGTCCAGCGGGGGCAGTAGTAGTAGCAAAGGTGCAATTCCAAAGGAGTCCCGGAAGAAGCCGAGCACAATGCGGTCCAGCCTCAATTGGTTCACAAAGGGCGAAGAAGATGACTCGAAAGACACTTGTGACTCGTCGTTGTGTTCGACGCTTAAAGACCTCTTTGTTAAATAATTAACAGGGAATTTTAGTTTTAAGTTTTCCTAAGTGTAGTTTCCTTGGGGAGCTGTACATCTTGTACAAAAATAAAAAAGCGAACAGACAAAACTGCGGTGCCAAACGAGAGTCGGAGCATGTCCTATTCGTAATTTGTTTACATATTTTTGCACTAACGCAACTATTTCTTGTATAAAATTTCATAAGGTTTGTAAATATTTGTGAGATAATCGTGGTTACTTTGTAGGTTTAGTCTAAGGAGCAATTTGTGTTCTACAATAAGTAAAAATATACTTCGGTTTAACATAAAACAACTGCTATTACAAGCGTATTAATTGAGCTTGTTGTTCGAGGGTACGACTCTAGAAGCCGTCTTTTTTAATTGTTCCTGCAGCTCGATTGATTATTAAAATTTTCAATCTAGCTATTAGTTACAAAATTATAATCGTTGGTAAAAGAAAAACATTAGCCCTTATCGCGAGAGTCTACTATGAATCGACTTTAATTCGAATCGATTTGAGGCGATAGAACCGGGAGCGGCGATTTCCAGTGCAATTTTTTTATTTTCTTTGACTTTTGATTTGTGCATTGTCAATAAACTTGAAAATAGAAAATTTAGGGGTAAAGTAAGTATAATAAATATATTTTTAAATATTATAAATTGTGTATTAATCAGAAAAAATTTTTGGCGAAACGCACATGTACGAAATTCGAAGGAAATACATTGCCATGGATACTTTATGAACAAGGCGCTAAACAACAAGGCAATAAAAATCCCCAAAAAAGTTATATTTTTAAATATTTCTAATATGAAATTCAATAGACTATTTCGAGTAATTTCTCCTGAGCCATTCTATCATTTCTTGCATTTGGTTTAGTGTCAGCTATGCTTTGCGTTTCATTGTCTCATTATAAACCACAATCTCATTTAAGCTATTTTTGAGTAAATTTAAGTTAACAAATTTCCTAATTTAAAATCTTTACGTGATACCATAAATTTTCCCGATAGAATCAAAAACAAAATCAAGGCCATTCTATTGACATCGACTCTCCCGATAAGGGCCAGTCTAAAAGCCGGTAAGTTCAATTTAAAAAAGGATGACCAACTTTTAATTTTTAAACACTCAAATGTTAATATTTATTCGAAATACATACTACAAAAAGTTTGAGCTCTAGTAACACTTTTTCACATGGCACATGAAAAAAATCATAAAAGAATCGTCCCTCTCTAAACAACAAGTAATCAAGAAAAGTATAACACAGAAAAATATTTTGATGATTTAAAGATTCATTCAGTTACCAAGAAGGTGTAGCATTGTAATTTAGAATTGCGTAAAATTCTAAATTAATTTTAAACTTAAGAGCCAAACCAAGAAACTAAATAAAAATAAAAAAGGGTCTATTGTAAAATTATTAGCGATAGTCAATGTTGTTTACCAAATTTGTTGTTAGCTTTATAATTTCTATATGAAAACTACCGGAACGTTAAAGAGTAAAAAATTTTAGATTTATTACAAAGTTTAAGAGTAAAAACTTTACTGTGGCTCCACTCCAAGGGACTTGCTTTTAAGTACAAACAAAACATATTTCACGTCTTTCAAAGTATAAAATAATTGAGTACTCTATTATAGAGCTCAAAATGTTAAACCTAGGCCTATTGAACTGATATACTATATAATCAATGTTGAGTGAGAACTGCAACTGTTTTTTCAATTCTTGCTGACACAAAAACATACTTCCTGTTGTTTTCTATATAAATTTTTAAGCGGAACATGTTTTCTTAAAGAATACAAACATACTTCATATTATGTAGAGTTAATGAAGCGAACAATTCACAAAAAAAGAAAATGAATCACGTCAATTTTTATGTATGAAAATATTGATGGACTATGTATCAGTTGTCAACTTGATTTATCAGATATTGAAAAACCACCACAAATGGAGAGATAATATGACTGCTAATAAAAGTAAAACAATTCAATGTGCGATTTAATAATATTTAAAGTGTTTACAAAAATGTTCACAAAATGTCATAAATGAAAAAAATGTAACAAGTCAAGCAGACGGAAAAAACGCACACCGCTGGAAACCAAGGAGGGGTATGAAAAACTCTTACCTTGCCCCACGAACAAAACCAGTTAACTCTTTAGCAATCACAATCCACTTGAAAAGAGAATAAAAAGACAATATGCGGTATTGTATCAAATTTTCTGATTTTCTATGTACAAAGTCTATTTTATGAGTAATAGAGTAGCTATGTGTATAATCTGGTGCAACTAAATCTAACGATAATAATCAGCCTACCTATAAAAACAAAACCATTGCTGTTGATATCGATGTTACAAATCACTTCCATTTGCCAATTGTTGATAAATCGTTTTCTCTATCTTACAATTAGATAAAGATTAATGTCAAGTTTTGTCTGTAACGAGAATATCTCAAATATATAGGAAACTTCTATCCCAATTGTATTTTTCGTAACTCATAAGTCCTATGTGGGTAAGTTTTACAAAAAAAAAAAAACAAAAATTAATTGATTCATAACCAACCGAAAATCCTCTTAGTTTAGACGACTTCCTACAACCGATTTATATAATTTTAAACTTGGGAAAAAATTGCGCTTTTATATTTCATCATGGACTCTAAAACGGTCAGCATTCCATCAAGCCGCCCTCGATTGAATTTTAAGGCATATATAATTAGCCTCTTACGTATTAAACGTGCTTTACTTGTTGTCTACTGAAATTATAAGCGTTTTATAAAGTCTTTCTATACCGTAGGGCGTATTCTTTGCCAAGGTAAAAAATTTATATAGGGGAATAATTGGATTAATAGAATTCCTATAGATTTCCTAGATATGAATTACTTCGCTAAGACTAATTACGGAAAACAGAAGGTGAAAGCAATTTAAGTAAATCTTATATGAGCCTAATTGGGACGGTAAGACAACGCATTCTGTTTACTCTTGAATTTAATTAATACTGCTTTAATCTGCTTCCTTTTGTAAGAAGCTTATCAACGTCTTTATTTAAAACAAATTACAAAAACAGATCTAACCTCTTCAAACTAGCACCGAAGTACGATAAAAGCAATTAGATTTTGCAGCTTTTAAGAAATTCATCCATGAAAAGCTAAAGTGTTCCTAATATTTATAGATAATTTCCCATCAAAATGAAAAAGCAATTTATCTTTTCAGTAAAATAAATTGCAAGCACCAATTGAAATGATTATAAAATTATTAAAAAGAAAATGAGGAAGATATCTATAGAAGATAGCTATCATTTTCGACAATCCTGAAATACTCGTAGCATAACGACATTTCCTGTATGATGATGATTATGATAATAATTGAATTGATTGTACTATCAAAAACTTTATACCTGACACAAATAAAACAATTTTAGTACAATTAAATATTTATTGCCCTTTAGGTATTAGAAAGTTTAGTTAAGTAAATCTTACAAAATATTTATTTTAGTATCAATTTTTGAAGTTGCAATCTTCATAAAGTTAAACAGTATTTTTAGAAAAAAAATATAAGTTACGTATTTTTTAGCATTCGCCATAAACAATTTAAACTCGTAGCTTAACATCGAAGAGAGTTTCTACTTTTTAACAGAATAATATTAAAAATATATACATTTTCTGTGAATTAAAACATAGTAAAACAAATTTGAATAAATAAATTCCAAACACAGATATTTACCAATGCATATTTTAATGTACCTATCTAGGGACTATTCCAATCCAACTTTTTGTCTTTAGGACAGTTATTAACGATACACCGAGCGTATGCTCTATGAGTTGTACAAACACTCCTTGAGTACTGTCGAAATTCAAATTTAATGTGTAAAATGTAAAACTGAGAAAACGAATTCGGACAAGCGACTTTTGTCCTCATTTTAATTGTTATATTAGTTCAGATTGTTTACCAACATCATAAACTGTCATAACAAAACAGAGATTTAGATTCGGACAGGACCTTAGTTCTTAATAATTTCCGCTTATTTGAATTATTAATAATCGTAGAAACACCTGCTCGTAGAATGGATTTTAGAATATAATGAGCCAAATTGTTTTCGTTCCTCGCGTAACATCTAAAGTACAAATAATTTATAGCACAATATTCCATTTATTTAAATTAAAATGAAAAACTGGAAAATATTTGGTGTAAAATTGCAATGGCTGAAGAAAAAACTATAAATATCATTATACTTAAATTTAAATATTGACAATTTTTAACAACTAATATTTCTACCTTGTTTTTTATTACTTCAAAAATTCAAATCTCCATACTTAATGCCTATTAATGTTGTAAACATTGAAAATCGAACACTTCCATCAAGGTTCTCAATAAGATTGAGATTGAAATTGATTCTTGCAACTAAAATATTGTAACTGGCGAACTGTGAATAGCAGCGTAGTATATTTTGATTTTGCTTAACTCGCGGCAATTTAATAGTAGGCCATCTAGACCATCTAGAATAGATTGAATTACGTTTCGTCAGAAAAACTTGTTTTTCCATTCCTCCTCCATTCTAGTGCATGTGATTATGCGCGAAATTTAATCTGGTTTCCTTGTACTGCTTTGTCAAGGTTTGGGACATCCATTAGTCCATTTGAAACGACTAAACTTCGATAAAATCTGCTAGATTCTTCTAATAAAAAATAATTTAATATTGGCAACCATTTTCAATAATATAACAATAACGATAATAATAAATCTATAAAAAATAAAATACTTTCCAAAAAATTGTCTTTAAATCTTTTCGTACGATAATAAACTGTACGGAACTAAAGCAAATTCGCACTATTATAACTTATTATTATTATTATATCATTCCCAGACCTTTTTTCTTTCTACCCTAGAAGATGTTGCCACATTATTTCAGCTACAAATTAATATAAAACAAGAAATGCAGGTTGAACCAAAGCAATTTCGCTCATATTTTCAATAAAATAATTGAAATTTTGAAGAATTATAAATAATAATAAATTAGAATCCAGATACTACGCAGGCATAACTATATATGTTTCGAAGAACACATTCTAAATACAGTAAAGCACGTTGTAGACATTAAGAGATTCATGATAATATATAAAAACGCAAAAGAATGTCACCTTTTCCATATCATAAAGTCAATTAGGATCCCCTAATTCTATTAGCAATTGAAACTATTTGCCTGGCTTGACGAAGCATCTCTGGATTATAAATTGTAATTAAGTTTAAATATTAATTGAGTATTCCCTTAGAAAACGGAGAGCAGTGTATACCAAATTCTGAATATCAAATGGCACGGTAAAGAGGGAATAAATTTTTAATCATGGTTCCATTGCGCCGAGTAAATAATTAAAGGACCCTTTTTAACAGAACGCAAGGGAGAATACTCCGGCTACGTGGTATTGTAATCAAGGCTACTCGGGAACATGCAAATATTTAAAAATAAACCCACATATGGACTCTTTGCCCGCGTCGAACGCATGCTTCAGACGAAATTTACTTAATTTTCTTAATGAAGATAAATAATAAATTCAAGTGCCCTATCGAATACAAAACCACAAAACGATCGTTGATCATCCAGGAGACATTGTATAGAATAGAAAGATTATTGGCCTGTGTGGCCAGCGGCGAGCTCTGTGTTTTAAGTTTTAACCATAGACGCGTAAGTCGATAGTTAAGTGAAAGTGGTAATTATTTTTATAATATGTGTCTAATCTAACATTTTCTACGCAAGGAGCAGGACTTCTTCAGCCCACCGGGCAGACGTAGCGAGTTATTTAGCAAGATCACTCCTCTGTCGTTTGTAAATAGCACATAACAAGTAAAGGTACTGTTAAATATGAACAATCACCTTAAGAAAAAAATTTAACTTATATCAATTACACAAACTAACTAGTTATGGTAAATGTTGTCCTCAGAAGAGCAAAGACTAACAGTTTTGATGTACTTTAACGAAATTGAACAATTAGCATTTTATTGCCCGTTCATAGTTTGGTTAAACTGTAAGATCACTGTAAGGCGTTCTTTGTAGCGAGCACAAGTGGCGGGAATATGTACAGAAAATTATAATTAAAGGCATTTCTTGTTAACAATATCCTGTGGCGTCTTTTATTTTAAATAACAACGCCTGCAAATCCCTCATCCACCTCACGACACACCATTTAACACTCCGGCCGTTTCACGTTCCCCTGCTATTGGCAACTTCATTAATGAGTAACTAGGAGCGTTATTATTTCAATACTAATCAACGAATATCTTATCCCCTTTGAAGTTGAACCTTGAATTTTAAGTTTCGCAGCAACAGACGCAATTAGCAGATGCTGGCCTACAGAGCGGCGTTCACAAGGATTCCAAATATTTCATGTTGCTTGGAAACATTACCGAATTTTTCCCAATGGAAGCACTTGTTCGCCTCATTAACTATGGAGTGAGTATGTGTAAATGCATTTACGCATACTATTATTAATTGTACAGTTTGTTCATTCCAGGTGAGTATCAGCAAAATCTTTTAGCTAGTGACTAGACTTGTCTGTTTTTTATACACATTCTAAAAAATTACTTGAGATTTACTTCAATCCATGGATTAAATTTGATACCATTTAAATTTCATCTTTGGACGTTTTCTTCAACTAATGTATTAAATTGCTCTTATAAAGTAAACATTGCTTAATTTATAAGAGCGAAATGTTTAAATGTATTCCTGATGATATTTCAAATCTATTCTGTTTCATTTTTAAATCTGTTATTAAATTAAATCAATTCTAGTGAAATTCATATCAAAATTTAACTAGCCATTGAAATTCAAACCAAAAATAAAAAATTCGGCATTACAACAGAATTCCTATTGGTTACAAATTTTAAATCTGTAAATTTTGTGATGAACACGAAGGCATTGGCGGAAAACGTCACGGATTTTTCAGTTGGTTGGAGAAACGAAGCGCAAATTCAAAGCTCAGAGATTCGAACCCTGTTCCCCAGTCACTGTTTTTCGAGTGATTCCCACATTCATGTTGAATATTAATTGTTTAAGAAGGTTAAAACTTAAACGACAAAATTTCCATATAGTTGCCAGTTGAAATTTACTCCAATAATTGTAGGTAACTAATTACCTTCAATTACTGAAGTAATATTCACTAAAATTTTTTGAGAGTGTATCTGGCAAATAAATGAAAAAAATTAATAACTCCAAACTACCTAGTCGTGCCATAAATTCTGTCACAACTTTAAAGAAGCATAAAATCTAAACAATAAAAGATAATATGTTTATTCCAACGAAATTTATTTTAATAAGATATTGTTAATTAATTAATAAAAGCTTTACTCGAAATGACCTCCTTTAGCTTTTATACAAGCTTTTAAACGTTGTGGCCATTGGTCTATAGCGGCACGCACGGTATTCAACGACATTTCATTTGCTGCTTTCACCAACGATTTTTTCAGACTGTGCAAATTGCGGTGGGGAGTTCTACAGGCCTTGTTCTCTAACTCTGTCCATAATGCATAATCCAGCCGATTTAAATCTGGGCTCCCGGATGGCCAATCTTCTTGTGCAATAAAATCAGGAATGTTGTTGCGAAGCCACTCCTGTGTGCTTTTTGCTTTGTGAGCAGGAGCAGAGTCTTGCTGGAAGACCCAATGTTGTCCACCGAAGAGAGTTTGCGATAAAGGTTTCACAACACCTTCCAGCACATTGGTTTGATAAACCGCCGCACCGGTTTTGACTCCTTTTTCGCAAAAATGGAGTATTGTTACACCTTTATGGGATACACCCCATCAAACCATTACAGAAGCTGGATGATGACCTCGTTGCACCCTGGGAACCGTTTTTTAGCTTCTTCTGATGATGTTGCATAAACCTTATCATTTTGTTTATTAAAAACTTGCTCCACAGTAAAAATTTTTTCGTCGGTAAAGAGGATGTTCTCATGACCATTGGTTGCGTGCCAAAGCAAGAGACTCTTGCATCTTTCCAATCTTATTTCCTATTTATGAAGATCATCTCGAATGAGTCTACTCATCGATCTTGTGGAGATTTCCAACTCCCTCGACAAAATTTTTTGTTTGCGCAGTGGATTTCTACGGATGCGCTCTCGGACAGTTTTGATGACACTGACTGTTCTAACGTGGACGACGGGTCCTTGCTCTATCATCTATGCCTAAGGTTTCATTAAATCGTTCTATGGCACGATAAATTAATCTTTTTGTTATTTTTAGCGGTTTCAACTAATTCAAAATTTCAGAAGCATTTTTTCCACACTTATGGAGTGCTATTACAGCGATACGATTTTCTTTTACTCCCCACTCCATGATTCCGAGACAAAGACTGTCACCAAACTGATCAGAATATTACGCCGTACAGGTCATTTGTTACAAAGTGCAACATAACGGTACAATTCCAGGCTAATTTCTGAGAAAGCGCGCATTAGCAATTGTGTGACTGAATTTATGGCAAGACTAGGTATATTTTTAAATTTTGTAATGAAAATTAAGATTTATAACCATTTTTAAAAGGATTAACAATTACACATTTTTTAGCGGAGAAATAAGATGTCCTTTTTCCCATAGAGGATGATTAAACGAAAGTTCTAAATGTGTTCAAGAAAAAAAGAAGTAACATTTTTGACAAATCATTTCAAAATAAGGGCTTATGATGAAACTTGTAACATGACTCAATTGAAAGAATGAATCCTAACTGAAAATATGACTAATATCTATAGATCTTTCTAACAAATTGCAAAGTAAGTTTTTTGTAGAAAATATTTGTTCTAAGGGCTCTTTCGGTATATGTTATTTCAAGAATTTTTAACGTTTTTTGTTGATTTTATATAATAGATGTAAATTCAAACTTTTATTTATGTCATGTTACTAACTCCTAGAACAATCTGTTCTTAACACTAGTACTACCTGCGCGCAAGTCTATAATTATAAATAGAAAAAGGGTTTTAGGTATACCGCAATTCTAAACCTTATTTATACTTTGATATAAATCTGGAGAGAATTTAAAAATTATACTTTGCTTGGTAGTTTTAATTTTTGACAATTTTTCATATATGGCCAAAATATCGCATTTCGTACATTTGAAACCTATTTTTCATTATTATAAACAACACAAAAGAAGCATTTATTAATGTTACAATAACAAAATTTACCTACTAAATAATGAATTGCATTAATTTTATTCCTCTCGATAAGTACCTAAGTAAAATTTTCTATACATATATTAAAATTATACATTCGATCCTAATTAATGATTAACAAATCTTTGAGAAATTTTTAAACATTTATTTGCTCATAATATTCATAATACTTAAATTCAGTGAAAAATCTCCTAATTAATTTTAATAACTATGATGGTGGCATTGATTAAAATTTCTGCAAAGCAATGTGATTTATTACCAGGATTTAAACATATTGTTTTAACCGAGCTTCGCTAAAAGTCTATTAATTTTTAAAAACTGACAACCACTGCAAAGCATAAACAATGCATTCATTAATTGCAGGTATTATAAACGTGAAACTTCTGTGATGGAAAATTTTGCAATATGGAGACATTTATTGGCAAAAGGCTCCAACAAATATAATGCATATAATACCGAGAGTGCCCAGTGGCAAAAGCAGTTAATTATGTACTTATGCCGTCCCCAGCGGCATTTTCCCGAAAATGCTGGATTTTCATATCCCACGAAAGCTCCGCTGCCTGTTAATTGATAAATGCATTTCTCCCCAAATTTGGATGCTTATTAAATTTTCCTGATATATGGCTGATAAAGCAAAAAAAAATATTTGCAATAATCCGAACCTTTAAGAACTTCCTTCAGCAAGGAGCCATTCTTGTTTTAAAATATTGGTCTGCTCAAAATTTACGTAAAATTAAATTTTGTAGAGGTCACGTTTTTTTTAAGCTCATCTGCTCTTGGTTAAATCAATTTAAGGATTTATCCAACTGTAAACGTCTGATAAAGGACGAATTATGGAGCTAATCTCGGCGATTCTCATTTAAATTACCGAAAAAGGACTACTTGGCCTCGACGTTTCCATCTTGTTTGTGTACTCTCCAATACTTTAGGCAATGCAAGTGTTTATTGGCTATCACGAGATTATCTTTTTAATCGGTCAATGAATATTTATCAATTTACAGATTTTTAAGTGAAAATTATCTTTTTAAAACATGTTTTTAATGAAATGATGGAATAAATTAATTCGATTTACAAATAAGCAAATAAGTAAGTAAGTTTATGTGCTTTGAATTCATCCGAAAATTTATTTATGTAACTCTAATAGCACGTCTGCATTATTTAACTAATGAGAAGTCGGAAAACGCAGTCTTTAAAGGGACGACAAAGTTTTTTTTTAATTTTAGAACGTCATTAGAGCCTAAAATAAAAGTTCTAGCATTCAGCTACTACATAAAAATATAATAAACTTAGAAATTCTTACGACAGTTCGTTTATTCAAATTCTTTTTATAACCAAATTTATTTCAAATAGGTGATAAATATTAGTGCAGCAGCTGTACCTTTAAATACGAGCCTATTAAAAAACTAAAGCTATCTATTTCACGTTAATTATTAATTATATCTAAAGGCGAGTACACAGTTTCATTTGAATTATCAGTTCTTCAAAAATACCACATTTAGTTGACAAACTTCTGTATCCATATTATAAAATAATTTTTAAAATTAAAACAGATTTTGTTCAGGCAACTTTTGCAAGTCGGCATACGAATAGTTTAGCTCTATTTTTATTTTTTATTGTTATAGTAGTCAGCTTTTAATAAACTTTGTCTATATGCCATTTATGGAGTTGTAAATAAAAAATAAAGCCAAATCAAAATCAACGTCAACCTAAAAAGAATTCAATTACAACAAAAAAAAAAATTAAGATCAATTAACTCAAAATCAAGATTAACCAAAATCAAAATCAGAGCAATTTTAAAAAATAACCTACAATTTTATGAAATTCAATTGTAAACATATAAATTTCAATAACAACTATCAATATGAAAAACAACTGCAATTTATGTCCCTCAATTACAATAACCTTTTAAACTTGAAAAGTAACCGCGTATTTAACCCTTTGCCTTATGAATTGAGCGACGATTATTAGTGCCACTTTCGATGAGAGTTTCTGTCATTCGCCGTGACCACAAGCAGTCTCATCACAGGCCAAATTTTGCGCAATCTACTGGTTTGTCATTTAATATTTACTAAAACCACATTTTTATATTGCAATTATAACAAACAATAAAAATAAACATTATCGTGCAAAAACAAAATTTTTGATATGAGCTTTTCACTTTTAGCCAGAACAAAACATCACGTATCTGATACGAGCTTCTCATTTTAGGCACAGAAAGGGGATCACGTCTCCCAGACGTTGTTTTAAGGCAAAGGGTTAAATATAATTACAAATAAAGGGTACAATCTAATTAACAATACTATCCACCAAAAATAATAATACAATTTTCAAATTCAAATAACAATATGTCGCCAATCGCTCAAAAATATCTAAACTATCTTTTTATTAATAAATTCATTTGATCTGTTAACAGTTAAGTTATGAGTCTAACTAAAACTTTGAAGTTTTAATTATTATCAGTGTTAATGTAATATATTTTGGGAAAATACTTTCAAGTCCCTATAGAACTCTTTTGTCCTAAAAGTTCAATAAACATAATTTATTTAGCGGTTCCGTTCATGATGGTCTGTACTCCAAGAAGTGTATAACTAATGATTTGAACTAAATGAATAGAGATGTGAATTGCAGATTTGTAAAAAAAAAACTTTAAGTTTACCATTTAAACTCATCTAAAAAATATATCAATATATTTTCATATAAATATATAAATCTACAGAGAGAAATAAATAGTAGGGCCAGTAAGTGTGTTACTTTGAACAGACCTTTTATTAATGATCGCAGTAAGCAAATCCTGTGGAAAAATGTCACATCAGAAAAATATTGAATGAAATCAAATTTAAGCATCCTTTCATCAAGCGATTTTAAATAAGATTTAACCAAGTAGACGAGAGTTTCTTCTTACCTTTGCAAGCTATTTTCGTTTCATTTTTTACGACCTTGCTTTTGGCATTTTCCATTTTGATAAACTTTCAAAGTTTTTTCTTTCTCCCCACTTTGCTCCGCCATATAATAAAATTGCTACGGAAAGATTTACAACGTTTTCTTTTGAAATGGAAAAATGAAATTGCATTACGTGCGACTAAATTGTATTTACCCTAGTCGGAAGAGAGCAAGCATGCCAGGGATTATGTGGATTCAAGAATATGCTCTATTGAAATCTTATGGGAAACTCTAGATAATCTTGTCCAAAATCTAGGGATATCCAAGCCTTCTCTATAACTGCAGGGGTCGTAGTCAAACTTTGAATATGTATCGAAATGATACAAGAATCTGTTTTCTTTTAGTAAGGGTTGTCGCATTTTTTATCTACATACAATTTCGTTACTATGTCGTCTTTGAAAAACCTTTTAAATCAATCACTTTACTGGCCGTTTATTTGGAAAAAATGCATTAAATTTGCAAAGAATCAGCCTGTTTCTAAGAATAAAGATATAGCCACAAACTCTTAGTTGATTACGTAGATATTATATTACTTACATATACTGAACAAAATAAAGAAGGATTTCATAATCTAGAACTGGATTATTTAGGTGCTAACCGGAAGAGCTATACACGTATGTTCGTACAACCAAATGCATTGCATTTTCTACAATAAAAATTTATTTTTTTTCAGAAAACGGTCAGAGCTGATTAAATATACTTTAAATAAAATACAAATAAAAATACTTTATAATCGATAGGTTTTATATTTGTATGTGTCTGCTAGAGTAGATTCAATATAGCAATAATGATATATTAAATATTTTAAGAGTAATTTGGGAAATTCTCAAGGTTTAAAGTAAAATTTGGAATCTTTAAATTCGATTTATTCCAGGAAGGGACAGCTGAACTCCTGTTGCCCTTCACCCTTTGTACACATATTTGTATTTAATTTAAATCAATATTTCTTGTAATATACCATGAAATTTAGAAAGATATAAAAGAAATTATCTCAAGTAAAGTTTAAATAATTTTAAAAGTATAAAATGGAAAGCTCAGTTCAATTCGATTGTTATTTATTGTTTCATTTATTCCATATTTCCTTCTTATGCTGAGTTTTGATTAACTTTTCTAATTAGTGTTCTTCTACTACTTTGAAAAAATGATTTTTCTCGACTGCTGTTATTAATGACAACGCATTATTATGCAATGGTTACACGACACGTAAATCGCTAAAGCATTTTATTTAAGTGCTTCAGATCCATTCAACAGATTGGCTTCTTTATTAGCACATCTTATCGAACATTTACTGCCTTGCTTTATTGTCTCTGAATCGTAAATCTGCTGGGCAATTATTCGCTACATAAATTCCTTTCTGCACGACCTGTGTATATTAAATAAAGGTTGGCCCATAAGGTTGGGATAACTTACTCCAGATTGCAAAGGGCTGAATCACTTTTACTGCTCATTTGCGCAATTCGTGCATTAATATCTCACAGCGAAAACGAATCAGTAATGGAGCAAATTAATAATTATGAGGCCCTCCACTCAAATGCGACGGCCACAGGAGTTGGGCAGCTGACTTTTTGGGACCACTTTCAACCTTTCCAAGTCCTTTATTTCGCCAATTGAGTTAATTTCACCATTTACGGCGGGCCTTTTGTCAACTTGTCCGCATAAACTTCGCCAACTCTCTGATAACCCAGGGTTATTTTGGGTTATTAGTAGACGACTAGGGCCAGCGGCTCTACCGGGCCCCAGGCGCCCATGGAGAGCCCTTCAAGAATAATGGTGATGCCATTAATCCCGATTATCAAACTCGAACTGCACAAGTACACCGGGACGCAGCCCAGATCCCGCATCCTTGATCTCGGCCAAGGAAGATATCTTACTCCCAAATGAGAAATTCTATTTGATACTTGAACGGGGAAAGATTTCGAATCTCCGCCCGAGTGGTACTCCGGCTATTTGTTGAGCTCTTGAATTCTTGAATGTATTATCGATTACATATGCGGTGGCGGGGGTGTCGTTCCGGTGCTCCGCTTTGCTGCTTGCCGTGTGCATTGATTGAATTTCGATTTTAATTCGTGCGTGCTTATCCAATAATTACCGTAGTTCCCGACATATCACACGGGCTGAACAAATAAAACATTCCGCAGGCGATCAATGGAATGAAATTTGTACTGTCCATGGTAAAACCAAGTGATATGGCAATTTGTGAGAATACACGTTTTTGGGGGAGGCAATAAAATTCAGTAGAAAAGCATTAAACTAAGACCAATATTTACTCGAACCTTAATTATGCGGGAGCTGATGGACGAGTCATAGATTTCAATTTATAAAATTATTTAGTAAAATTGAATTGTTGATGTTCCTTTATTGGCGTCCTTTTTCAAAACAAATCTCTGGCTGTAGTGTTTAAAATCTAAATGAAAACGAGGGGTGTCGTTTAAAGCCAATTTACCCTCCTTTTCAATTTTTGCTTGACCAGCGCTTACTTTAAATTAAATCCTACAGTTAGAGATCATTCATTAACTTTTGTTCAACTAATTTCATAAAGGGAACTGTATTCTTCAAAGTAAAAAGTTGCACAGACAAAAATCAATGTGAAATAATATTAAAATAATAAAAACACAAATATGATGATGATTTTGCGTCAAATACATTTCGTATCGGATATAAGTAATAATGAATAATTTTTAAATATATTCGAAAACAATCTGCTTGATTTGATTAAAACGTAAATTGAAAATAATATTTTAGAAATATTATTTCAAAATTCGCGTTTTTATTTCAACAATATTTCTGGTTAAAATAAAGCCTTTTAAATCAATATTGTTGAATATAGTTGGAATTTTGCATCGAACTATATTTTTTAAACTTTACCTATAAATTTGTGGATTTTTCAAAAATTCATCAAATTGCTTTTTACCTACTCAAACTCAAGCTATTTGATATTCGTTTTAAAAAACTAAATACTTTGCCAGGAGTACCTAATCGCAAATTTCAATTCAATCATCACCATCATCTTACAAAATCACAATGAAAAATAAGGAAAATTTACCTAGTGTTTAATTATTTTATTATATTTCAAAAGTGTTGCCTACGCGATATGTGTAAAATAAGATTGACGCAATTAATTTAGAAGTCCAATATTGCTTTAAAAACGATTAGCTTACACAAAAATTAGCATAATTGATATAAGAACCATCTTAAAATAGAATTGCAAGTTTTAAACATTGCTATAAATTAAAAATATTGGAATCAAAAATGTGTGTATTTAAAAGTGCATTTTTCTCTGAGTATAATATGGTAATATATAAAATAAGTATATTTTGATAAAATATTTTAGGCCATATTTAGAAAATATATAAATCAAATATACTTCCACTGTATAATAAATTAATTAAATGTATAATAAATGTATATTAAATAAACGTAATAGTCATTTCGCAGTATGATACTAATTGAAGCTATGGTACTCTCTCACTTATGAAGAACACAATTTGCACCTTTGCTCTTGAATTTGTTTGCATATTCTAAAACCTTTTTTCCCTTAATGAAAACCGACATCGTTTTAATAGACTTACAAAAATTTTTGGTACGACACCTTCTAATACACTCAGCAATTTACAGCCTCCGCTAATAGTTTTATAAAATTATTGACAACTCATTAAATATTATTTCATTATTTTGAAACTACAAATATAACCTTTCTATATATAATATGTTACTTATTATCTTAAAGGGGTGCCGAGCTGTTATGTATATTGATATCTGATATCGAAGCACCAAAATACCATTTTGGATCATTGCGCGATGTAAAACAGATTGCGCACGAAATTTTATTTTTAAAAATGTCCATTATGAAAAAAGTCGTCATGCTTATTGGAATTGTTTCTTGGTGTGACGAAATAAACCCTTTTTTGGCTTTTCAGCATGTGGTGTTAGAACTCACAGCTCAGGGAACCCAAAGCGCCCTTTGGACAATCCTAAATCTGTCCTCTTAAGAATTAATATAGTAATTAAGACATATTAATGGGAGGAATTATAAACTGCCTTACTTTAACTAACTATATTTACCTACATATTGAAGGCGAAGGGAATATAAAGCATTCATCGTTGTCATAACCATCCACTTTTCTCTATCAAGCCAATCAAACCAAATTTCGTTTATTCGGGAATTCCCCAACTCTCTCCATTAGCAGCATTAAAAATAAAATTAAGCAAAACAGAATATTAAATAAAATATAACAAAGTTCTGCAAAACGAATTTATATATACTGAGTTTGATAAATAAATCAGAACAGCCTTGTTTACAAGATCTGTCCTCGGTTTTCCTCCCACTTCTGTATAGCTTCTTTCTTCTTATCTTTTTAAGCGTACTCAATGTATTAGTTTCCGTGGAGTGGCTTCTATTTTAATACTTACAGTCTGTTCAA
This sequence comes from Philonicus albiceps, assembly GCA_963969385.1. Classification (NCBI taxonomy): domain Eukaryota; kingdom Metazoa; phylum Arthropoda; class Insecta; order Diptera; family Asilidae; genus Philonicus; species Philonicus albiceps. The sequence goes on from OZ017774.1 coordinate 27,544,235, forward strand.
CAAGAAAGGAACCGCATTTTTTTAACTTACAAAGGAAATATTTATTTCTAATTTTTTACGTATAAATGTATTCAAAGTACTACGATGCAATCACTTAATAAATTGTGTAGGTCGCCCGCCGCTATCCACAGTGGCCTGGCAGCTTCTGGGCATGCTTTCGAGTTTTTCCGCATATTCAATCGACAACGAATGCCATATCTTCCGAACCATCCGTGTTAGCTGCTTGAAATTGTACGTAAGCCTTCTAGCGAATTGGCTCTTCATTACGCCACACAATTGGATTATGTCTGGGGATTGAGAGGACCAACCCAACGTTATGTTATTTTCTACTTTCCAAATCCTGCAAAATTGACTCCGGTGTTTGGGATCATTATCCTCTTGTAAGATCCAATCATCATAGTTGGGTCGAAACATTTTTTCACTGATTTTAGGAGACCACGCTGATAAATATTGACCATCTTCTTAGCATCCAAATTCTCGGTAAAGTGATCTAAGAAGTCAAAACCCTGTTCCGAAAAGCATCCCCAAAAATTTATTGATTTACTTGACAGTACGCTGAATGAAACGGCTCCCGCGAGTGGACCAAGCACGCTTCATGCGAGTACATGCCCAAAAAGGCGATTCATCCGCTGAACACAATGTTCTACCAATCGCAATTCAAATTCTCGGTAGCCCAGGTCATCCGTTTTTCTATATGGGCTTCGGAAAGAAGATATCTTACCACGGTAATCTACGTTTGCCTTACGTAAACGCTCTCGGATTATATTGATGCTGACGTAAATTCCCTCTTTTACCAATTGAGCCTTTGCCTGGCGCAGTCTTAAAACAGGGGTGAGCTCAAACAAATGCAGTATCACTCTATCCTCCTTCTTCGGAGTTACACTCTTCACTTTCCGTTCAAGAATTTGTCGACAGTTTCTTAATCTAAATACCAGTTTATCCACTTCACAACGTACTTCTTAGATTTTTTAATAGCCTTTGCAGTAGCAGCATTCGACATACGACAGCTTGGTGCTTTTGCTTACGAAAGACTGCTTTAAACCAATTTAAAACGAACTTTTACTTGGGATAATTTATATTAAAATTTTTAGCAAATTGTGTTTAAAAAATGCATATTGTCACAATATTTAGATAAATATAAATAAAATGAAGGATCGTTATGAATTTTGAAACTTTTGCAAAAATTAAAATAAGTTTGTTTTAAAAATAGAAAAAAAATTCTTTTACTGGTGTTTATAGTATTATGAATTATTTTGAAATCAAAAAATATAAATCGTAGTGTTATAATAGAGCTGTAGTATTGGATTTAATAAAAATAATTAAGTTCATTAACCAAATATTTAATTTAACCGTTCATTGCACGTCATTGTCACTTCAGAGCAGATAACAAAGCGATGTGCATTGCACGTCCTACCAGAGCAAAAGATTAACACCATCCGAAGCAATTTCAAAACCGTTTTTACATTTTGCTCCATTTAAAGCTAGTCAACTCTCATTAATTATTAGCCTTTTTCAACCTTTCTATGCCAGCGCACTCATTGAGGGATCTTCTTTTATTTAAATTATTATAGTACTAATTACGGTTTTATTAAACCTATATTATCGATGTCACACTCTTTTAACTTTTGATCCCGGAATTGATTTTAGTTTAAATATACCTCAGTTAAAGATACGATCTCCTTTAAATTACCTTAATAACAATTGATTTGAATTTTTATTGTATTTACTTTTAAAAACGTAGTAAAACTGTTGAAATAAATAAAGAAAATCATGAGGCTGATAACAAAAATTTGTTTTCAAAAGTGCGCACTTTGTATTTTGTTTCACGGACTTCGAAAAATTTATAGTTAATAAAAAAATATACTAATTTAATTCCAAAATCTAGGTAAGCGTCCTACTTTGGGTAGGTAGAATAACTATGCGAATTTATCCCCTACTATAGTAATAATAGTAAAAACAGAATTTCAGAATGCTTCATCTATCTATTCATCTAGCATTTTTCTTGTGTTCCATGTGTCTTCTGATCCGTTGTAAATCATAAATGGTGAAACAATACTTCCAAAATAGGGGAAGGAATATTCAGTTTTTAACGTTTACTTTTATCCTCGCTTATGAGTAACTAAATGTTCATAAAAAAACATTTAAATAAAAAGAGAGCAAAAGTAATAACCTGATAGAATGCTTCTTGCTTATTTTATTAGGATGAAAAATATAAATTACAATAACTCAAGTAAACAACCTCCGAGTTATACAAACCAAACTTTGCCTTTTCTAATGTAAATTCTCTCAAAAGATGTTCCGGGTGTCGAAGAGAAAGCTTCTACGAAACGACATTAAAAATCGAAAGGAAAACTTTTAAGAAAATAACATTAAAAATTAAAAAGAAATTTATTTTTGAAAAATTGGTAGTTTTCATGTCTATAAGTCTTTAAAAAATAAAATATTGAATGCATAAACTTTTCAGAGATAAAAAGGAAAGTTTTCTGTGTATTTAACAGTCATAATCTAGTCACTGCATCCGCAAGTTCGGCAAAGCAGAGGAGAGAAAAGTGCAATATGAATAAATTAAGGGAATTATCGTTTGAAATTGACTTAATTGGGAAACTTTTATAATTTTGCGTTCAAATTAAAGAAGGGACTAGGAAATGCCTTTCGAAAAATCTTAATATTTATAATAAAGTTGCAGTTCTTTATGAGGAAAATTCCTGGAACAAAACAGCTGCTAATAGTAATATTACGACACGAGAGCGGAAAGGATCTCATTCCACGCAAAGGCAGAATTGGCTCATCCGCCTGTCTGTCTGTCCTGTGCAATCGGATACCGCTTGGGTCTGTTTTCTCTAAGTTTAGTTAGTTATGCGCCATATCAAGAAATGACTAAAATTACCATGTACGATTTAAGTGATTGTTTAAAACTTTCTTATGTAAGTATTTCACGAGGTAATTTTTTTAGCTTCGATCGTTTTATTAATACAAATTAGTAAATAAATAAAATGATGGCTCTTTATCATTCTTGTGATATTTACTTACCAATCCATCATTAGTTTTTTGTAAAATTTAGTATTTTTTGATTTCTAATTTTAAGCAGCAAAATTTATTTATGATAAATATCTGAATAACAATTCAATTCAGCCAGTCTTTAGTTAGTGAACCACATCACTTACTACACTCCTTAATTACTAACACTATGCTATTTACTACACTATACTATTACTAGCCTAAGATTGTTAAATAAATTGACTAATTATAGGCTAATATTTATTTAACATTAAGACTTTTTTCCAATAAAAAAACATTCAAATTTATTTGTAGCACAACGCAACACAATCCTACAAGTATAAATTAATATAACAACTTCACAGGCGTAAGTAGGTGGCATATCTTTTCAGGTATTACTTATAATGTACGCGTTAAAAGTACAATAGAATTCAAAATCAATCAATCAAAAATTACTACAAGCATGCGACTACCATTTCACATGTTTGTTGAAACGATAAATTCATTTGTGGTGTTATTTTCCCATATATGGGCTAAATGGGTATATAATAAGAAATGAACTTTGTACCTAGGGGTTGAAGATATAAACAGAATTAAATAAAAATATCTAAAAGTTGGGTGTACCTTTCTTGAAGTAGGTAATTTGCTAATATAAATATACAACTCTGTGGAAATTCCTAAATTTTGATTGTACTAACAAAACTGGTTCAATGTGCTGATATTGTCCTAAAACATGTGTTCACATTCATAAGGCTATTTATAAAAAAAAACCCATTTACACAGCTTATAAATACTTAAAAAATATTCATCAAATCAAAGGCGACCAAGACATCTTATACCCTTAAGAATGAAACTTGGGTTCGTTCGGATTATGCGCTCGAACTATTTTCAGGCATCGGAATTAATTTGCTCATCAAAGTTTCTTGACTGCTATTCTCTAATTAAGTCCTTTAAGCAATTTGCCCGCTAAGTCAATATAATCCCGACTAAACCCGCCTTGGAGCCCTCTTATGAGAGAACTCCTCCTCACTTCCCGCAAAATGGTTCGCGGTCTAGCCTTCCGCAAACACAAATAGAACCAGCCCCCATCCTACATCGAAAGGAGCTGGATTTTCTGATTAACCGATTGGTCCTTATGAAAGTCATGTTTCCTCTTCGAGGCCAAACCAAACTCATGTTTCAGATAGAATGGATTTGCAAGAAGAGACCGTTGTTGTTTATGCGAGCAACAAATACGACAGCCATGCCAAAATCTAAATTTCTAAAACGCTGCATGTGCCGCACTGTGTGTTTTTACGTGTAAAAGCCCCTGAGAGCCTTAAACCTGAATACTTAGGATGATCCCAGTATTTTAGGACTGCGATCTGCATATTGATCTGGTTAAAGCCGCATTACGCGGAAAAATTGATTTAATGAAAATTCCTCCTCGTTAGTATGCAGGCCACTTCCTATCCGGATAGAATCTGTGCCAAGAAGGGCAAACTAACCATTTTGATACCAAAATATCCACAAAGCGGATTAAAATACAAATTAGGACAATGGTGGGATGAAGGGTTATTTAATGAAATGAAATCATTGAGACGGAAGAGAAGAGGATACGGCAGTCGACTTCTCGGTTCAATTAAGACGTAACAAGCTTAACCAGCCCCTTAGTACACGTCATTTCATAAATATCATCTCGACCAAAGCAGCTTATCATAAAAAATTGATTGAGAATTTCCTGTGAGCTCGACGCTATCACATCCGACGATGTTTATCCATAAATCATGAACCTCCCCACATGCACAGGCGGGGATAAGGCGGAAAAAATGTGAAGAAGGCACAATTCCTGTCATATGTATAACCTGATCCCATTAAATATAATGCGGTGAGCATGAATCTCAGATTATTCGTGTTTAACTGAAGTCAGGTGAGAGAAGGAAGTCAGAAGGTGACACAAGGCTCCAAGGCTATGGGTAAAATCGTCCTAACAGCGACCATAACTTCCCCACAATTATATAACAACCCCTGGGATTTTGTAGGGCGGAAATTTGTCGACGTGATATTGTCTCCCTGAGACTGAATACCACCTTGCTGACACCTTCTTGAATTGACTTATCCCCTTCTAAACAGAAACAGCATACCGTCATTTCGAAGTTGCTCCATGCATTTTATAATACATACATATATGCTAAAAGACACAGTTTAAAGTTAGACAAAAGTGGTATTTTTTATAAATTAAATACACTCCAAAAAAATATAATAATAATATTCCACAATTTTCTTATAAGTATGCAGTCGATTTATAATTTTCAATTAAAATCATTTAATCGCAATTTGCTACTAAAGCATAGTTCATTTTGATGCTTTATTTATACTATACTATTTTAACCAAAAGAAAAATTTAACTGGTGTATTACGACAATAAATATATATTAATGATTACACTATGATAATAAGGGATAATGATTCAACACCTACACTTTCTGCGAATCTTCCATGGCGTGGTGGAATTATAATTTTTTAAATAGAAAGCAAACAAATGTTTACTTATAGTGAAAGAGGACAATGTTTATACAAAAAACTATACGTTATTAACGCAATGAATTTGTTTTATACTTTTAAAATTATCAAACAATTATGAACCTGCATAGACTTTCAAGTTAATCCCTTTTCTTATTGTCAATAAATTCTTGATTTTGGAATAGCATCCTGATAAGCATGAGGTGACCACATAAGCAATATAATAACATAGTAATTCATAATATAATAATAAAAAACTTGAATATTTATTAAACCAAAACATTTACACTTTTTATCAAAATACGTACATTATTTACTCGCGACTTCTTTTGCTTTACTAAACCCCTTTAAAACACATAAAAATGAATTATCAAAATATACGAATAGTATGAAAATTTAAAAGATAACATAGTCGTGTGTTTTAAATTGCAACATTTTTAATTTTGTTTATCGTCGTTTATTTAAAACGTATTGAAGTTTTAAAAATAATTTTTTAATATTATAGTGAGACGACAGCTAAGTATATAGAATAAAGAGTCACAATTTGAACACAATTGGTCCAGTAGTGTTTTTATCTATTCAACAAACTCAGAAATAATGTAAAAGCACGTTTAAAGTTTTGACAATTACATATGTACATACTAGAAGTATTCATAGCACGGCTTTGCCTTTAAACGTTCATAACTATCAAAATAATACAAATTTTATCTTTAAGAAGATATAGGTAGAAACAAATAAATTTATATGCAACGTAAGAGTTTTCAAACTCTTCATATTTTTATTTAATAACATATTGTCCGAAGTTTATCTATTTATAAAAGTATATGTCAAGACATTTCAGTTCTGTTCAAAAACATTTCACTCAAAAAACATCTTCATCACAAAATCAGAAGTGATTTGGAACACGCAAGGATCTGCTAACGTAACTCAATTGAAAGTTAATCTAATATAATCTAGCCTAATATAAAAACATTATGTACTATGTGTAATGTAACCTAAAAATATAAAGTATTATGTCAATTTATGATATAACATTTTCATATAAAAATTCTTACATATATCACACTCGGAAATTTTTTTATTTCTAAATATTTAACAAATGCTAAGAAGCTTAATGGAGCTTAGTTATAAATGTTGTTAAATTGGCTTTCGGTTGGGCCCCTGAAAATCGCAGGAGATTTAGAAATTTTGTAAAGTAATTGAAGAAGTTGTACCAAAGTAATTGTGGAGTTGTACCAATACGAGCAAAGCAATTTTTTGGAATGTCGATGCGATGCAATACGAACAAAAAAAAAATTCTTGAGAAACTTGTGTAAAATGAAATGAAAACCCTTTATATGGGCACCCAACCGGTCAAGCTCTTTTTTAGAGCACTAAACCCTTAAAAAAATAAAAATTTCATAGCTTTGAGGTACAAAATGTTTGATAACAGGCAAGCAATAAAAATATCAGCACCATACCTGAATAGCATTTTCTCGCTGTCCTTTATGATATAAATGTTAACAGAGCGCGTTTCATTACAACTTTACGAGGACAAATATAATGTGCATCAAAAGGTAAAAATTGAGAAATTTTCTTATTTTCCTGCCCGTTACTCCTCCAGATATAATAAAGAAGAAATTTGTGTATTTCAACTGAACAGCAATTTTTGAAAAGTAGCTGAAATTTTCAGAACATCGATTTTATAGAATTTTTTTTAATTTATATTATAGTAGTCTCCTTACTATAGTATAAAATAATGGTAAAGCGGTAAAGTAGATCTCTCAAATATAAGCCAGAAAAGTAATAAGTCAATAAGTAGTACATCACACATATTACCTGATTTGAATTATCAATAATACCATATATACTCGTATATATAATATAATAATTAAGGTAATGAAACATCTTTTATGTTATTATTACGTAACAACCCGCTACGGTGCTAAATACTATAGACTCAAACTATATCTCAACTCACAAGGTGTTCAGAACTCAGGAATTAAGAATTTAAAGAAACTTCAATTTCATCTTTACATCCAATTACTTTAATATTTCGAAAAAGATGACTCCGCCATCTAACGAAATAGCTTTTTCTAAAATTAAAATCGGCGCATTGAATTAATATAGGTACTCTTCTTAGCGTTAAAATCTGTAACTTTTGACTTTGATCTGTTCAAAAGGTGTTTCCATCTGAATAGAAGGGACAAAGCCGTCATGGCAACGAAACAGCCAGATATACTGAAGTAAGATTTTGCTTGCAGGATACCAAAATAGCACTAATAAAAAAAAGGAAATAACGAAGCCGTTAATCTGTTTACAATTGATTTCAACCCTATTGGTTATACCAATTTGAATGAAATGAAATGGAAAAGTCCCTAAGGGTATATTGTCATATCGAAGTTACTTGCAAACAATTTTAAATAATCTAAAGTTCTGTCGATAATTTTACCTGTGAGGTCAAAACAAGCGAGCAGAATGCGTCATGCATCTTGTTATTTAACCTACCTCTCATAGGATATAAAAGGACTACATTAAAAATGCTTCATGAGTTAGTTGCGAACTAAAGAGTGAATAAAACGACAATAGATAAAGTACATTTAAGACATTATATTTGGTATTAAAAAGGAAGAAACGCATTGGTTGCTTGTATAAAGTTCTGTGATACGTTGGGAAGTGAAGTTGTAAATGTTCGGAACTGCCCACGACGGAACTTTCCTGCCAATCGAATATACCTATATTATACAATTTGAATGAATTTTTTTATTCTATGTAAAGTATATTCCATTAAGTATGGAATAAATCATCATTCACGCATCGTAGCATGTTTTTTTTTGTACCTAATTTTCAATAACTCTCTGATACGTTCAATGTTATCTTCCAATGCATTAATGTTTGTAGTTTGTTGGAATAACATATTGATTTTACATAACATCAATTCCACTGGTGGTTAAGGACATGATCTTAAAGGCCAATTGACTGGTCTCGAAATAATGAATTCATCAACCTTTTCCTTCAGCAAGTTGATTGTTTCGTTAGGTTTATGACATATGTTGTTGAAATCACATATCGTCTGCATTGATATCATCAATTTTTGAACACAATTAACAAACTTGGTTCCTGCATCCTTTTTGAAGAAAAGTAAAAAAATTATGCCACCAGACTATAAACCACACCAATCAGTCAATTTTTTTAGTTCCATTGATAAGTGTTGGATTTGTTATGGATTTCTTCCACTCCAAAGTCTTGTTACGAAAATTATTCAACCACAAGTCTGTAACGCAATGCATAATTAGCTTTAGTTTTTAAGACAACTTATATAGATTTAAACTCAACGTTTTACGCAAAATACGTCATGTTTATGTTTGAAAAATGCCCAATTCCTGAAACTGGCGAGAAATTTGCAAAAATTGGTTCTCACGTACACTTTTACTAACAACAGCAATATTGTCTTCACTACGTGCATTTCTTTGCTTCACTGGCACTTTAGTAGTTGTAATAGTTAAACACCACTTGATTCAAATTTATTCAATAGACGACAAGTTGTGCTTTCTGCAGGATGATTATTTTAACCATAAAATTCACGAAGTGCACGTAACATTTCTCGCAGAGATTCATTATTTTTATAATAAACTTTAATAATTTGCACGCGTTGTTTAATTGAGTATCTCTATGTGCACTAGCTAAATGTCACAACATAATAAATTTTTACATATTATTACCACAGCAGAATGCCAAAGAACAAAAGAACACCCCTATTGGAAAACTCTATACGTAAGGATAGGGAAGTTATAAGCCATTCACGACCCAAATCGATTAACTCCTTAAGCAAAAACTGGAGATCACTGAGGATATTACATATCTTCGATTTAAAATCCCTGTGTGAAATAGTTCAAACACACTTTAATTAAGTTTATTACTCTCACGTAAAATTATTAAGATAAGTCATTTTCAAAACTAAGCGTTAAACTTGTATCAGGTGTTTTAATATTAAGCTTCAGAAATGTTCAAAAGTGGAGTTAATCGAATTGACCTGTGAAACGGTTGATATAGGGATATGTAGGGATAGGGATTCGAAATCGGTTGTCCTTTAGTACTAAGTTTCACTTAAATTCATTATATAATAAATGTATATTACATGAATTTTCATATTTCGTCATTTTGAATTTTTGAACTTCTAAAGTAACCTATTTGATAAGGAATGTGTAGTACTTTCGACCAAAAAACGAAAACTATCGCCCCCAGCGTTAAGCATTATTGAACAACAAACAAACAAATAACTGTTTACCTGCACTTTGGGTGAGTCTATTTATTTTAAATGTGGACTTGTTACTTATTAATTACTCAAACCTTTTGATTATTTGCGAATAAATCAAATATTATTATACTACCTTTACCTTTAGAAGTTGTAATTCAAAAATTAAATTCATCTTACAGAACTACTAAGTAAAATAGCGTCATCAATTCAATTACCATTAGCTTTCTCTGATGGTAAATATAAAACCCTCCATTAGGCTTTTATTTACGATGAGGATTCAAAGATCTCAGATAATAAACGAAATGGCAATTTATCTAAGCCCTTTATCGAGTTTACTCATTAGCCGCCTTATAATTGTACCATTGAAATACCCTTTAAATGAACTTCATTTTAGGCAACCTAAATTAATTAAAGTTATAAAGTACAAAACTATAGTTTAGTTAATTCAGAAAACCAATAAAAATTAAATATATAATTCCTTATCAGAGGAGTACATTCGTCGAATAATGCTATAATTCCTTTTTGTTTTTGTTTTAATTTAATACTATCAAATGCTTCGAATCGATAATATGCAAATAGGTTTCATTGGAGGAAGCCCGACCAACGCACGGAAGGAAGAAAAACCTGATTCATTATCGCTAAGAGCTTCAAAAAGGTAGTGGCGAATGCTAGTAGCAAATTGTGGCGGGTCTATTTAACACATTTAGGACTTAATTTTTAATTCCACAAACAGGAGATTTTTCACAGTCGCTCGATCATGGGCGAGCAAATTAAATACGCCAGGTTCTTTAAGGAAAACGCCAATTACCGGCGGCATTTACAAGAACATATAAAGACGAAACAGGTTCCTTTTTGTATCCCAGGCTGTAGGGAAGCTTAGAAGAAATTCTTTTTGCGACACAAAATGGACTTTGTTAGATAATTGAAAATTCAAAAGAAATAAAAGTTTTTAATGAAACATTGCCAGCGTTAGCACAACAACTTGACAGAAAATTTGCCAGGTTACGAGTATGACGACGTCCCGTCGCCCCTACCTGTCGCATATCACCTTACTTTAGTAAATCACAAAAATTTGCAAGTATGCCCTGAAACACTTTAACGCAAATTCGAGACTAAATATAGATCCTGATTTCCGGTAATTTATTTTGCTTGAATAACGAAGGAACTTGGCGTCACTACACCGTCGTATTTTTGAAATTAGCAAAAGAGTTCAAGGACGTCACTTTCGCGACCTATTGGAACGTGAAAGTGAACAAAAACTGACGAGATATTATTATCCTCGTAATCCTTTGAAATAAAATATTTACGCTACGGAAACGGGAACAAATTGAAAAGGGATGTAATACGAAGTGAATTACTTTTTCGTCTGCTGCGTCGTGCTACTTCCGTAATATCGCTCTGTTGGGGATGGATTTAAAAAATTCCCCTTGTATGAAATGCGATACAGCCTGCTGATGAATCCCTCAGAAAACGAGTTTCCTGCCTTTGAGCCTTTTCTTTGCGAAATCATTAAAGCACCGTATTGTTTTGCTATAGAGGCTATAGAGGCCGACCATCCGGGCAAGATGAAAAAGAATAGAACGTCGAAACAGTCAATACTCCGCTCGATGAGGGGATATCTGAAATAGAGGAAAATTAGAATTCGAGATTTTATCAAACCTTCTTTTCTGATTTTACACTTTTTGATTGTTAAACCCTCTCGACTATATGCTTGCATATATTTATGCATCGGTGTAAAATTATTTCTTCCGTTCACGCATACCAGGTGTAATTTCGATAATTTTTCTATTTTCGGTCAACCATTAGACCTTCGTCAGAACAAAACTGACCGGAACTCCAAGATATCAATCATCGCTTTGACAGCTATTCAGGAAGCTGCAAGAACTCGAATTCGCACTCCTCCAATTTTCTCTATACATAAAAAAAAACGCAACATCAGCCCAAGGCGGAGTAATTTGGAGGTTGCCAGGAGAAAAACTGTATTATTTTATAACATTATAGCGATAAAAGAAAAAACGAGCCTAAAACTCGCAGGGCAACCACAGCCATAAACGCAAATAAGTTTAATGTCTCGGAATATTAGCTACAGCTTCTTGGCTCTTTTTCCTCGAAATGAAATTTCATATTAAAAGAATCACGTGTTAGACATAATACTTTCATTTGGGAATGGATATACTCGTATAGCTACTTTCAAATGGGGAATATTAAAATTTATATATTCCCTGGTACTAATTTAAATTTTATTTTATTTTATTACTGTCAGTATTACCCTCGTGATTTTTTATTATTTTCGAGCAATATGTTCATATTATTGTTGCAAATATTCCATATGAATATCTAGCCTTACCTAGTCTGCACAGTGAATATTTTTTTCAGAAAATTCCCATCATAATAAATATTAATGTAAGGCACACATGATAATATATACCATATATAAGGAAAACGCACCAAGTAAACAATTTGTTGATCTAACCAAAGTTTACTTTTAAATTAGGATTCAAATTTTAAAAATATCTATCAAAAGAAAATTCTTGATCAAAACTTTGGCTATCTACACTACACTAAATTGTAGAATCTCGCGTGAATATCCGACAAACTGCATTTTAAACCAATTAGTCTCACTAAAACCTTGGTACTATATGCTCCTCCAAATTTTTACAGCAGCATATAAGAGACAGACGCTATAGAGATTTTATGAAACTAAATCATATTTTGATACCCAAGAATACGTCCGTTTTAGAAGAATTCAGGAAACAATTACAATTTGTTAACTTTATATAGCTCCTCGATATCCGATGATTGGAATGGGATAGAATGATATATTAGCTCTGATTTAATTCTGATGATCCTAACGTAGGATCTCCAAATAAAATCTAAAGGTCGTTTCATACAAGACAGAATTCAGAAGAATATTAAGAATTAAATTATCATGATCCTTTAAAACTTATCAACAAGTAATATATGTAGTATAAGACATATTACTTATACATTTGAAAGCTGTTAAATATGCTTAATATAATTCCATAACTTTGCCATAAAATGTTATATTTAGATCATTTCTCATCGATAGTGTATACGTGGTATTGCATGTACATTATATGGTTGGTTGATAAAATTAGAGATTTAGTAATGACAGGCTGAAGAGGATCGTGCCCTATTAAAGAATAAAGTTTTTCTTATGTACCACCCTTTATAAGGTACACATTTTGACGTTATTTTAATCAAGTAAGTGTTTGACAACTAAAAATCAAAATTGAATATTTTGAGAAGTACTAGAATTAGGTCACCTTTTGTTCATTGAGTACACTACTTACAGGTCCGCACCTCTAACTACACAAAAGATTTAGAAAGATAACGATAGATGGAAGGGAAAAGTTCTTTTTTACTTTGCTTAGACATGTCAAGAAGAAGGAAATGCACGGTAAGGACTCCAATAAACGCTATTATATGTTTTCTTTGTAATGTTAACTTAAAACTATAAATAAAAAATTTATTTATAAGACATCTATTTCAATGGTTCTAAAAAATTTCGGTATCGGAGAGTTTAAAATCCCACCCACATAAGAGAATTCTGAAAATTTGCTACAGAAACTTTTAACAAATCTATGTAATCTACCAATAATTACCGCAATTAAAATATTGGAAACATATTTAATAATTAAAGTGCGAACTGAACTCTTCGCCGAACTTTCCATTCATTGGTATATATTTAATCCTTAACTGGACAAAATACTCGAAAATTAACTTATTAAGCATTTTTCTATTCTTCTTTATTAAATAAATATTATTATACTTTGCGCAGTTCTTATTTTCATATTTGTGTGTCCATTTTTCGAACGGTGCGTATCCACACGCATTTGACCAAATCTTTTCTTCATAATAATAAATTGACGATATCTTCTCGTGTCTTTATGATGCTAGATAACTCGAGCCTATTATAATTACAAAGTGGAATGGTATGTTTTTTTAAAATTAAATGTAACATGCGATTATTGTTCAATAAATGTTCTGTTTCCAAACCGATTATTGATATGGGATATGGAAAAAAATCATTGCATTTTTATTGTATTTTCACAATATTAATATTAGTAAATATGGCAGAATATAGTTGATTTCAAATCACCCACAAGATCAGAAGATCTATCGTTAAAAAAAAACCAATTAAAATTCCGTGTAGAGACGATATAGGAAATACTAACTTTGCAGATGCATTTGCACTATTTTGAATTTTACATATATTCCAGTTCTATTTACCAAAATCTACAATGTCTATGTTTTTGCTGTTTTCATAGGCATTCAACAGAAAGTCATTTGCATTCCTACAGTGCCGCAATAAACAACATTTGCCGCCGGTCTACATCCAAAATGCGATTAATTTTGAAAGGGGCGCAAAACAACTAGATATGCTATATATGTAGAGTATTCCAGGACATAACTGTGTCGTACAGACGGTTCTTGCTGAGCTGATGTGGCACAGGAGGAGCACGTCGGAAGTGCCCTGTCCGGGACCACACAATAGTAGATATACAATAAATAAACAATATTGATAGGAAAGGACACATCCGGGAATATTTCCTGATTGCTAAACTTCCTGCCTGATAGAGCTTTCCCAGGTAATGGCGTGTAGCATGCGGTATTCTTGGGATGGGTCCCATGCAACAAGCCCTCTTTGTGGTGCCTCGCCGCTGTCGATTTCCTGGAGATAAATGGAAAAGCTTCGCAACAGCGAAAATCGACGCGGGTATTATTTGCATAGGATGCACGGTGCGGCACGGTCATGGTCCTGATGGACGAGTTGAAGGTAACCAGCCCGTTGCATGCCATACTCTCTAGCGGGCCATTTTTTCCTACCGGCCGAGTTTCTGTTTCACAATTCAGATGGATTTCGTCGGAAACATTTTATGACAATGAGATTTTTATTTATATATTTTTTCACGGTGAATTGTTCCCAGAAAGGTGTTGCATGATTGATTGATGCGAGAGGGATTTCGTGGGTTCTCTCAAGGGCTTTCATGTTTCATATGTTCCTTTTTGTTTTGGGATAATTCGCTTGTTTCAGCAAAATAACGTTCTGTTTTACATTTTTTTATTGGGCTATTGATTGTCAAATAAATGCTTTTAGCATAGTAATTTAATTCATATTTCTTTGAAATCTCCTTACTTATTGGAGCCTTTCATGTTGGGAACACATTAATGAACCAATTTTATGAACCACATGAAGACTTAATTCCACCAGAAAAGATGTTCGTTGGATAAAATTCTTATTCAGTACTAGTGATGCAAGCAAAAGAGCTAATGCTAAGTACCGCTCAGTATTACTTAGCTTTAATCAGCATTGCTAAGAATTATTCGACATAACAAATTCTTACCTAACATTTATTGGTTATTTTCGTTAGAAAACAGTAGGTTTTTTTCAAGTTTGATGCCTTAAAATCCTCAAAAAAATGATTTTTGATTTAAGCTTAAGAAGTTCTCAACTCTTGCCATTTTCAAAATTATGTATTTTAAAAATTATAAAGAAACTATTCCTTTTGCATTTTTGACGAAAATTTGTGCATAATGAAAATTAAGAAGATTCAACGATTTAAGTAGATTATTCCAAATGGTACTCCAATTATCTCGTAAATTTGAATATATTTATAAAGTACAAATACCTTGAATTTAAATAGAAAATAATTATTTGATTAATCCTTCCATTTAAACTTAAGGTGTTTGTACTTTATGGGAGGTGGGAGGAGCCACGACAGCCAATTTTTAATTTTTGTTTACATTTTGGTGTGATCAAAATCTGTTCTGAATAGTCTTAATATGTTCTCATTACAGACTCCATAAAAAAAGTGCATACGTCTTCGAGTATAATAAGTTTCATTGAAAATTTTAGATTAAATAGAAAAGTACCGAATTGTTGTTCACCTAATATTTGCATATAGGAACCTTCCAAACGCAGTAAAATTAAATGATGAGAATTCATGTGTTTTAAAAATATTAAAAACTGTTCGTGGCCCATACAAAATTAAATCAAATTTTGAAATTCTAAACATTTTCCATATTCAATATCATCAGTAATTTTACTATTTATTTTTATTCAGACGAAATATTTTTATTCATTCTTTCCACAAAAATAGAAAAACCTACCACAGTTTTGGGGCCTCTGATAGTTCAGTTGTTAGCGCGCTGTCCTACCGTCCCAGAGGCTGTGGGTTCGAATCCCACGAATAACCATGGTCTCCTGCGCTACGTGGTAACACAATGGGCCAAAGTGTGCCTTTCTAGGCAGCCACAGCAACCTAGACCTAGACCTACCAAAGTTTTCCGCATTTCATTTTTGAAAAACCATAGTTAAAAATTTCATTATCAAAATAATATGTTGAAAAAATTACAAAAGTTATAAAAGAAAATAACAAATATATTGAAATTCCTTTTATTTATAATTTATTCATATTATTATTATTTTTTCTACATCAGTTAGAATAAGATTAAGTTCCCGTGCGGGGTAGACAAAGATATCTTCGTATCTAGCTCTCCTGATATAGTACACGATGTTTACGTAATGGGCGCAATTACTCAGTTCTCCTTCTATGTATACAAGAATAAAAGGACTCTTACATATAATATATACATAATCAAAAGTAATAGAGGAATAAAACAAATTGTTACCACTAAAAAAGGAACGTAAAATTAACAGATCAGATCTCATGAAGCTGGTCGGCCGGCCGTTAAAAACATCCTAAAAATACAAATAAGGCTTACGTATCATTGTTCGATTAAAGTTACATTTTATGTTTTATGGATAGCTGGTGGTTTTTAATATAAAATGTAAACTATTCATATTATTTTAGTTTTACTAGCTGATTCCTACCCGCTTAATATGACACAATTCATTTTGAAATTCATATTTATTGTAATGCTCTATGGTAAACAACATTTTTAGTTTTTCCATTTTGTTAACAGTAAATAAGTAAAGCTGATGGTTTGCTTACACGCGTACAGGAAACATAAAGTGGTCCTTGCGAAATACTGGACATTCCAAATTTATGCCACAAATTAGCAAAGACTGACTTTGCGCCTTATTTATAGTGATTGTAAATGCCACATAAACTGAAATTTCAAGACATTTGAAATCAAAAGGCAAATCAGATGGAAGCATTGAAATTCGTGGAATAGAAACGTCTTCATCTTTGAATTTCCCAATCAAAATAGTTGATTCAATAACATTCCCATTAACTTTTTCACAGCAAGCCTCGTATCATTACAGAGTTGGTAACTTATTTACAAATTTATACGAAACAAAAACCCCGGGTATTTTGAACTGTATAGCTAAATTGAATTCATTAACATATTTGTTCTTCGTTGTCAAAATCGCTCTTTCGCTCAGCCAAACATGATTTTTGTATTGCTGTGATATGCTTGGAAATACACTTTCGATCAATTTTTCTTTGGTTTTTGTAAGACGACAACAATTTTCTGGTAACGTTATCAATCCAGTTTCATGTGTACCAACGCGATTATAATCATGAAAACTATACAAATAAACCTTGGTATTGAGGTTTTCTAACACAACTCTCATTTAGTCACACAAACCCATTATTTATTTTTATATACATACGAATATAAAGATTATTCGACCGGCTACTAGCAGTTCGTCAAGGCAGGCAACTCCAAAAATTAGTCGGCATTTAAATCCAGAAGATCATCCCATTAGTGTAGCTTAGCTCGGTGTTCTTGCCACAGACGCCAAGATCGTGTGAACTGACCTATGCATGAAGTATAAACGAAGGCAAATTTTGAAACAATATATTAAAAGCTTAAGAAGAGGAATTGATATTCCTTTTTGTTCTGTTTGAACAGATAATTTAGATAAGTCGAATCGTAATACTAACAAATGTTCTACTTAGGTAAATTTGTTTATTACTCTGTAATTGAAGCTACTAATATAATTTTAATAATATATATTATAATTTTTACCTCCTTTAAATTGATATCATAGTGTTGCATAATGAAACACTCCTTTTGGTGGTAAATAATTTGCAATTGTATCTTTTTCTTCAGAAAAATATATAAATTTTTAATATTAATTCGCTTCTACACCAAGAGCCACATATTCACCTTGGATTACAAGGAAATGTTATAATTATGCCACCAAACCAACTCAGTAAAATAATTTTGAAGACATGACATAGCTCATGCTAAAGCCCCCGCAAGCGTACGGCAAATTAAACTGCCAGAAGCATAAGGCACTATTACCTTCAGTTTTCCATGCATTATTAATTTACGGACGTATGTACCCACATTAGTTAGTATTAACAGCGGGATGTCTATCAGACGGAAGAAGCTAAGAGGATAAAGTTAGCCAGCCGCAACTAATCGATTTCTGTATTTTTTTTTGTTTTGTTTTGTCACATCAAGCTCAACCTTTTCTTGGTGCCAAACGATCCATCCTGTCCACTCGAACCCTTAATATCAAACATATCACTCAAATGGTAAGAAATAATTAAAACATACATTTTTAAGCGCCTTGTCGCCGATAACAGGCGAACTGTTGAACATTTTGTTACTTTGAGACGAAGCAAACAGAACCGTTTCGAAAATAACTCTGTTCAGTTTCACAACGACGTGACGGGACCCACCCACAAAAACCCAGGGGTTCGCCTCATATTGCAAACATAATAAAAAGTTATTTTGCTCCTCAGCCGCGAAAGTAAACTTTGCGGTCGCACTCATGTAGAAGCACTCACTCCTTTTACACTCGTCAAATTTCATTCTTAGTGAAATTTTCGCCGAAGAAATATGAAACTCAAAGGAACCTCGAAGTGTCCCTGAATCTTTAATAAATCAATAAAAAAAACCAGAGGGGACAGGGCAATTGTAAGTTATTTGTTCATCATCCCGTATTGTATCTTTTCGGGTACCACTGCCTAGTGGGTGGCAGAGGGAACGAACAGATTCCAGTTGGGGATCATAGAAATTTAGAGGTTACTTGATACTTCTAATCAATACCATCAGCGAAATTTTGTATAATTTTGGTATGCAAGAACAAATTTGCTCCTCGTCTCTGGTGGAATTAAGTTTAAATCGGTGGTTTTTCCCGGTCTTTCGATAGAATATTTCGCTCACAGCAATTCTGGCGAAATTGATGGCATTTGAGGAGGGATGTATATTGCAGTTATGAACAGATTTATAGACGACCTCAATTGGAAGAGGGTTGGACTCAGTAAAATATAAATCCCAAAAGCGAGAATAAAGCAGATTTCCGCCGCCCTTCCTACGGAAGACAGCCCACCCTATTGTTATAACATTGTTGATTTTAATTTTGCGATGCTTAGAAGCAGACAAATTTGAAAGTGAGCCACCGGGTAATAGGCATTCATTTGAAGTCTTCTCTTTTTATGAAGGATACGTAATTACGCAAAAGTAATATAAAATGAATTCTTTTATACCGATTTTTATAGATTCGACGTTATAAATATTTTACAAGGTACTTCGAAATATAGTGCCTTATAGCTAAGATTCGTATGTAGTTATGTATTATAATACATCACATTTAGTCGTACTGTAGGTACTCATAAAAAAACCTAGAGCTATAAACTCCAGAATGGGTGAATAATCTTAAGTTATTTAAAAAAGAGACTAGGCAAAAGTATGCGGTTTATTTGCCATGTCTGCCCAAGATAATACGCTTATATTTATCTAACATCTCATATGAAACATATAATAGAAAGTATTATTGTTATTAATTTTTTTGAGCCAATACAAAATACTACCTAGTGCGCCATAAGTTCTATTACACGTTGGCCTTAGTTTTAACCACTTTTTCACATAAATGGATATGCTTATAGTACAAGCAAGATAAGATAAGATAAGAGACTCTCAACCATCACCGGAGCAGGATGATGACCACGTTGAACCCTTAGAACAGCAATTTCGTTTCTTTAGATTACCTAGCATCCATTTTATCGTTTTAACATACTTGTTGGGCGGGATCATTCCACGGCAAATTACTCTAAACAATAAAACTAAAATGACAGAAATCATTTACCTTTTGAGCTCAAGATATTTAAAATCCATAGTAGTCGGAAATATATGAATATATTTCATATTTTCTGGGTTAAACATGATTTTCACTCCAACCATTGGCATATTTTTTTTCTTTTCCAAACTAGCATCTCTTTTTCGCTTATTTTATTTTAGCAAAGTGTCCAGACGTATCATTGGAATTTAGATAATTTAATTATCAGTGATTAGTACAAACATATTCACAAAATGGTAAAGTACAATTTTAAATTTATTGTCATTTAAAAAACAAAATCTTTTTGTGTTCCACCCTTCATACGAAAGCATGCAATAAGTTGAATTAAATCATAAACTAACTAAGAGGTTTTAATTTGCTAACTTTCCAAAGGTAAGAAATAACCTTAAAGGTTTTAGTCAAATACAAGTAAAGATAGCTTTGAAATGATGTCCCACTAGTCATTGTGACTGGTTTGACAGTGTTTTATTAATTTTTGTTTTTATTAATATTAGATTAATATTAGAAAACCGCTTTACAATTTAAAGTGCTATTATTAATTTAAATAATAACTGTATAAATGTATTAATAATAACGACTTAAATCAGGCCAAGCCACTGTTTTAAGTTTTAACAAATTAAAGATGCATTGAATTGAAATTATTTGAAGTAAAATATTACTGTCTTGTTTTCTATAACACATTTTAAATAATTAAGTACTGTTAAGTACTATGATTATGGTATATATTTAAGTTTTAGGATATTGAAATGCCTAAGTTCTCTTATTGTACCCGAAATAATTAGAAAACTATGCTTAAATTCCTACATTTCTTATAAAATTGTTTATTTAATCCACCCGTCACGAATTCATGTCTCATCCGACCCAACATTTTATGCTTCTGCAAAAATATTTGCATTTATTTTTCTTTCGCCTCTTTTTAAAAAACAATTAGCGACATTATTCAAGTAGCGTACTAAAATGAAGTTAGGCTTTTTTTTAATCCGACTTTTAGTGTTAAATAAAAGTATCTACAGAAAGACGAAAAATACGGGACGTGTGAAATCACATATATAAATCTATGAGTTCAACAGAATTACGGTATATGCATTGTTGGAGGTTAAGGATAGGTAATCATAAGAAAATGCTTCAATTTAATTTATCATTAAACTGTTATTCTTTATTTAAAAGAATTGCACTAAGAGAAATCTTTCTTACTGCTCAGAAAGTCGTCTCTCAACTAAACTCTAATCCTGACTAAAACAATTTTTAAACCGTGAGATCCTAGATCCTTTCTTTAAAAGTTTAAACAAATCAACAGATGGTCTAAGAAAAATATTAAATAACAGACTTATGGCACCTACGTATAGACAGTGATAAAACTATAAAATGAAAGGACTAAGACCTAAGTGTTGTTGGTCCTAAACTAGGATTAGAATCCTTTTTCCTTAAATCTCATAAAGCATGTAAAAACTTGTCCGTTTAAAACCAGATGTTAATTTCAAACAGACATGCAAACATAAACATTATATTTTAGAAAACTAATAAAAAAAATAAAATAAATATAAAATATTGAAAGATTCATTTTTGAAGAGTTCAACATGCATGTTCTTCAATTTTACCATATTGCAAAACATTATCTCGCATTATATGCTTTATGTACACCTTCAATTATTTGAAATTTTGTCAAAAACACAATATTTTCGTGACCATTTGCTTAACTGAGGCTTTAAAAAATTACTAATTAGGCGACGATAGGCTTTGAAGGTTGTCTCGAATATGTTTTGACATAGACATAGTTGAAATATCCAATTCCCTGGACATAATTTTCTGTTTCCAAAAACGATTTCTATCAATCCGTTCTCGCACAGCTGTGTGGAACAAAAATTACCGTTACTTTTCCTTGTGATATATTGATTCTATGGTCAAAGATCATGAAATACTAGATGGGACACTCTCTATACAAGCTTATAGCTCTAACCCATATGCAAGTTCTAAAACTGCCTGGGGAACATTTTTCCATTAGAGAAAGTAGCAAAGAACTATTGCTTCCTATGCCTTATCTAAATTCCAATAAGAATGAAAGAGATAAGAATAGGCAATCAAAAATTCTCATCTACAGCACTTACAGTATAAGCAATAAAATGCAGCGATTTTTATCACGCATTTTTAAAGGCGGGCCAATCTGTTGGGCTCGCTGTATGCCTCTGCATGCATGGTGTTAGTGCCGTCCCCAAGCAATGTTCCAGCATAGGGAAATCCTGAATTGAGAATGGGGAACAGGCAGGTAGCACATATACACACTGTGCATTTTTAAAGGCGACCCAAACGTATTCGAACGTGTGCGCTGCTCTGGGTGGTGAAATGTGATTTTAATTTTCGTTCTGCCTCCCCCTAAATTTTTGTCTTTCTCTTACGTGTGAGCCCTTTATTACTACCCACTTTTAGCAAAATCTGCAAGGCCGCTGAGCTAACGGGACCAAGGTCGAAAAAGGATAAGGGACTACGTCACGAGTGTCTCATCTAGTAATTCATGATCTTTGCTATGGTGCTGGAAATGTAACAGAACTTATGGCAGGACTACGTATTACTATTATTAGATAATATCATATTTTGATAATGATAAAACTTGAGCAAATCTACATCAGACTTATAAGTTGCAATTGAATCAAGCTTGAACGAACTTATGACAAATTTAGAACTGGCTTCAGCCAAGCTTAAATCAGACTTAGACGTTAAGCCAAACTTAGTCTAGAAATGACCTAAGCCAACTTAAGTATGTTTCACAACAGAATTAAATGAAGTCAATTTACCATTTTGAGCCAGGTTTAAAATAGCTTTAAGGTTGGGTCAAGCTAATTTAGGCTTAGATTAGATTTTGCTAAGACTAAGGCTTAGGTCGGGTATTGGCCAGACTTAGGCCATGTTTGAATCTAGCTTTAACCAGGCTTAAGCTAACTTGAAACAGGATTAAGTTAAGTTTAAACTAGATTTATATAGCAGTTTTAACCAAGCTTGAGCTCTTCCAGTTTATGAATACATAAAACAACCATTGCACTGAAGTGCTTTTCTACTATCGAAACCATTTTTTTTACTTATTGTATGCTCGAACCGTTTATGCCTTTTGCCCAATTTACGCTAAATCCGCTGGGTGTTGTCCCCACTGTATGACAAATGGCAGCTGCCAAAACATAACCCTGTCCGTATTTGTAAATAGTCCACCTGCACTCAACGATGGTTTTTAGTGAATTATGCAGCCGATTGAAGATTTTGCTCCTCAGTGTTATCGGAATCTTAAGGAGGGCCATGTGCTGCTTCTCTCGCCGACGCAGGACGTCAGCTTCGGAGCCCACAGAGGTGTTACAGAGCGTCAATGTTGTCGCAGACTACTCGCCCCAGATGGGAACTCAGGTGCAACGTGTACTTTAAAAGCCCTTTAGATCCGTAACTGTTTCTGTTGTCCCACAGCATCGTGAGAAGGACTGGAACAGATGGGACGACACCCCGCAAACTGTGGAAGAGCACATCGAGCAGTACCGCCAAAAACTTGTGATGCCACCATCTCCCAAAGAGGAGGAACCGGAACCAGATTTCTTTAAGGTTTAAAGTTCACGTCTCAAAGAGTTCACATGCCTCAATATATTTCTCTGCATTCAAGGACATGACGCCCAAAATTAAGCCCCAGCCCAAGGTGTTCATTGGGTCCAAACCAGAGATAAAGACTGATTTCTCCCGGTTAGAGGCGAAAACAGACATTCCTATAGCAATAGCAGTAAGTATGTGATCACTCCCTCAAAATCTTAAAACTTATCCAAAAAACTCTTTAGGCTGATCTGGAAGATTGGACAGAGGAAGATCCCGGAGGATGGGAGGAGCTAGACTCTGAGAAGACGAAGCAGCTCATTCGAGAAAAGCGGAAGGAATTGAGAAACCAGAAACAAACTAGATCTAAAGACGGGGTGAAGGGACCCCAGCATCAGGGCTTCGCGGAAAAAATTAGAACGGTTTCCTCATAGTACGCGCCCACGGTCCAAATATTCCTGCGACCCATTTGGATTTGATTGTGTGTCTTGTCTTTAAGTATACGTTAATTATTTTCTGCGTTTAGATGTTTATTTTATGTTGGTTTACAATTTTCTAATGTATAAATGGTTTATAAGAGATTTGCTTTAGCGTGATCTTTAATTTAGCAACACTCTCCCAATACTCTTCGAAGATCTGACAACTAGGTTGCAAAAAATACGCTGTCTTCCAATTAAATATTTAACGCTGTTTGTAGCTCGGGTACTATTTTCGATACATACCAAAATTAACTTTTGCGCCAAGTTCCATTTTAAATATTTCTCTTATTAATTTAAAAAAAAAAGCAGCAACAAGTATACAGCAGTATTAAATAACTCAGTGTGTACCGAAAACGGTGCATGCGGCGTGAAAATTAAATAACATCTACTCAAGCAGCTTGGTAGCGAACGTATTAAAGCCGGAAACAAAACTAAATGGTAGTGTGAGCTTCATTATTAATTAATTACAATGAAGTAATTAACTCTACATTCTCATTACAGTATTATTATTGCAGTAATGCTAGTAGTAATGAAAATCTGTTTTAATTACTCTTAATTGTAATGTTAATTGACAATTTTAAACCTTTGTTAATTACTAAAATTTACATCCAAAATCTTAGTATAACACAAATTAAATAAAACCTACACTCCACACCAATGAAATTGGTTGATTAATTTTCATGCCAGCTTCAAAAGTTAAGTAAAATTTTAGAATGTAAATTGTTAGAAGTAAGCGAAATTGAACTTCGAAATGTTACTTAAGAAAGTTTCTTTAGAAAACTAACAGGAAGGGTATCAATCTGCGCTACTCCTGGAACTTTACTTTAATTGGGTATTTTTTTTCCAAAACTTTTCACATTTGATTTCTTTTAATCTTTGCTGTATTCAAAATGATTATTACAAAATATCTTTTTCGACTCACATATATTAATAAACTCATGTGATGAAAAAAATAAGTAAGAATCTTCATAATTGTATTAAAAATTTTTTTTTCTAAAATAAAGCACTCCCGTTAAACCAATAAAAAAAAATCAGAGCATCTGATAGCAAAATATGCCAGTCACCCATTTAAGTAAATCACATAAATGGCCCAAATATTGCACCATCATTGTGCAAAATAGACGCAAACTTTCGTTTTCGTAACAATTTCACGGTGCAACTGGACCAAACGATTCGGTCGGGTGACGCCAAAAGAAAAGTAAATTACCAATTGTTTCCCTGCAACAAACACCTGAGCAAGACACCTCGGCTAGAGTGTAACAATTATTTATTTTCTAGCAAGTTCAGTAACTTTCTTATAAAAAACCGACCTGCTGGCTGCCGGCTGACTGTCCCCGTTCTCGTGAATTTTCACGTTGACCGTCCTCTGAATGGTCCTCTGTTCCGTAGCGCTACCTTCGGTGTCCTTTGGTTTTGTGACTCTGGTGGCCTGACGCTGTGCTCTTCGCGTTGGTCTTGAGGTGGCCCTCTGCTGCGGCACTTCTTCTTTCTCTTCAAACTCCTTTTGGTGGGTCACAGGCTCTGGGTTCTCATTTGAGACGTACATGCACTCCTCGTGACTGGCTCCTTTCTCGTCCTTGCAGTAGTAGCAAGTCAATCCCTTCTTGGTCTTGCGCTTGCACTTGGACCAATCCCGCTTTTTGAACTCGTCAAGAACCTTATCCACCTTACCCCCGGTCGTATAAGGTCTGGTTGGTTCGAAGGACTTTCCTTCGTAGTACTCTTCTGTTTGCCTGGGGACAGGCCTTCTTGCCTTTCCTTTTTTATGAGACTTAACTTTTATTGGTACCTGCTCATCATCCTCTACCTCAACAACGGGCTTGTGTATTTGCACCTTCGAATGTTTCTGAACCTGTTTGGGACTGTCCCTGGGAGTCTGGCGTTCTTCCTTTTGAGACGCCTCTTCATCATGATCTTCTTCATAGTCGTCGTCGTTGTCGCGTTTGCTGTTGTAGTTCCGTTCCCTCTTATAAGCGTATTTTTTAGGCTTAGGTTTTGACGAATATGAGCAGGTTTCAGAATGAGCATTGGTTTTCGGATTCTTGCAAACTGTACACTCCTTTCCATCCTTGTAAACTAATTTGCAAAATTCAGGATTCTTCTTACTTTCCTCGGCCTGCTTTTCCGAATACTCCTTAACCTTTTCGTAAGCCCTATCCCCAGAAGTATCATCATAATCATCATCCTCTTCAGAAAGCGCCTTAGCATCGTCTAAGCCAAAGTTCTCCCGTACAAAGTCCCTATAAGTCTTGGTGTAATCGTAATCCGCTGCGGTATCACGCTTGTCTCGAATCAAGGAGTCATACACATCCTCAGGTGAAATGTAAAATCTTGATTTTGTAAAGCTGGGCTTAGGGTCCACTGATCTATAGGATCTATAGGGTTTATAATCATCGTCATCATCCGACGAATAGCTTGATTCTGTCGAATAATGGTACGATTGTGATGGTGGGCTGTCGTTATAGTCACTAAAGACTTCGGTGTCATACTCCGAATACTGTCCAACTACCAACTCCAAGCCAAAAAGCAGGAACGTGGATACCAATATCTACAAAACATAGAATTTAGTCAAAATAGTTTTGATTATCCTTAAACTAGCTCACCTTCATGATGTTGGTTTTCTTACACAGGCCGTTCCTTTAATTCTCCAAATGTCTTGATGCCCGCTCGAGAAAGACTGATAGCACTGTTGACCTGCGAGTTCTTTTATAATTTGCTCTTCTGGGGACCAATCGTAGGTAATCAAGCATGAGACTGGGCTGTGTCCACATAATTTACTCACTTTTTTCCACCAAGCCGCGCAGTGTCTTATCTAGACCAGTTGGAGTACGTTGGCTTCAATTGTGGGCAAAATGCAAAATCACAAAGGTGTGAAAGTTGGACTTCAGTGGGTTAGAGAGCGATAAACCCCCATACTACAGAAGTCTGCTTCGATTTGTTCAATCGTTATGCAAACTCCTGAAAATTACAATTAGTCTAGAGCGATTAGTCGCCCGAACTGCACTATTGCAATTTTATTTGTTTTTCTTTTGAAAATCAGAAAGCAGCCCATTACTGGCGAAACTTAAGAGAAGTTTTACTTATATAAATACTGCCGGGCGCCGAGAAATTTGCTAATCCAGAAGTTTGCAAATATGTGGTTAATAGACCAAAAAATAGGAGGAAACAACTCTGCACAGTTTTGAACCTTTTTGTAGATTTTCTTGCGGGTAAAGTTGTTCAAGAACTAACCCCGTTTGGGAAGAAATGAGAAATTTTACGACCTGCTTTTGTTAGTAAGCAGTTTTTATCTTATTTTTTGATTATCCAATTTTTTAAGCAAACCTAGAAAGCGTTTATCATGGTAATCAATTTTTAAATAAATTATGAGACAATAATTATTATTTTCCCTAGAGAGGTCTTTTTAAAGAAATTTCTAAAAATATTAGACGAACCGTTGTTAATTTAATAAAATAAATAACATCACAATCATTACAGAACTCGAATATGCTTATTCCACTTGAAATGTTGATAACAAATATTTGAAATGAACGTCCTTCAGGTACCAACTTTCCATATCCTACAAAGTTTAGACATCTCTAAGTAAAACTGTGAAGTCTTGTCGTCATATTACAAATCATCAAAAATTGCAAGACTTGAACTTTTTATTTATTTATGTAAGTATATTTAATCCTAGTTTACATAGATGTGAAAACGCTCTCTAAAGCGAAGTCGCAAAAGCATGAAAATGTTCAGATGCTAGTCCCAAAAACTTTGTCATTTAAAATTCTGAATTTGCTCTATTTTATACCACACGATTCTTCATGATATATGGTATACTTCGAAAAATCCATTTGGAATCTGAGACACTTTGGATCATATTCTAAAAAAGTAAGATAAAGCTCAGTCTTAATTTTTACACAGAAAAGCCGAGTTTAATCTCAATTTTCTATACAAAGATCGAGTCTAAGCTCTTGTTAATTTTTTCTAAATATGAGCCTTTTTGCCTTTTTTGACAATAATAATATAAATCATTCTGTAACTTTTTTATTATTTACCTTATAGTCGCAGTAGTTGCTTCATTGTTTAATACCGTAATACCTAAACAAATTTTAAAGCTTAAAACTCGAAAAATTGGATTTCTTCTTGGTCTTTTTCAGTAGATAACGACTTAAAAAAACAACCTATGTTAAGAAAAAGATTCCTTTTAATTTAAACGTTAAACTTTACCCCTTACGATTTTTAAGACAATGGCTTTTAAAAGTAATGACCAATTTAACTACTTTCACCTTTAAAGAAAATGCGCAGTAAAACTTTAAAACAAGGAGAGAAAACTCAAAGAGCTCTCATATTTACACTCACCAGACTTGTACTATGATATGATTGCACAGAAGACCAAATAATGGAAACTAAAATATTACTGCGCAATTACAATTTTAATTTGAACGTATAATGGTAATAAAAGTAACAATAGTAAGTAAACCTAAATTATCATTAGTATTTCAATTACCATTATAGAAATTGTAATGGTAATTAAAAAAAAAATTCATTACTTGCGATAGTAATGTAGTAGTAGTAGTAATTCGTCATTAGTATTGTAATTCATTATTTTATAAGTCTTATCTATTTCAGAACCCATTGTAAAAACTCCAACCATGAAAAAAATGGCATTTAACGATGAAAGGAGCTGAATTTGGTATTGCCGTAAAAACTGTATCACCTTTCTATGGTGGCAACAAACTCAACTATACCATACCATCTTTTTCGTGTTTGTAACTCGTCCGACAGATTCTGGCATAGGTCTGACTATCATGGACATAAGCGGATATTCTCATTATGCGGACCGAATTTTCTTAATGAAAGAGATACTTTGTTTTTTTAGCTATATTTATTCAACATTAAAAATGTTTACAAAATTTAAATTTAAAAAAAAATTACTACCATTTTCGTAAATAAAACGCCGTGAGTAGGAGGGCACTAGAATAATTAAAAAATATTAATTAGAAAAAATGGCGAGTAGTTGAAAAGAAAACGTTTATTCCAATTTTTGTTTTAGCCTTGAGAGGTGTGTAAAAAATTAATAAAAAGCAGGTCGGGGAGTCATTAATCAAATAGCTTCTGAAGCCTATAAGCGACAATTTAGTGAAGGTACAGAGATTACTACATAAACATTGTTCTACAAAATCATTTTTATATAGAAAATGCTCATGAAACTAATTGATCCCCATGACAGTATAAATGAAACGCTCATTTTCATAACAAAAAGCGCTCATGAAATTGACTCATGGCAATGATAATGTAATGACCCCTTTCAACGATTTGATTATATTATTATTCGAACTGATTGAATGAAAGGTAATTTTTTAAGGATTCAGAATATCGTTTGTGAGACTTTATATGCCTAGTCTCCTAGTAGTTATTTGAAAAATTACATATTTCAAATATTAAGTCTTACAGTTCTCCAAAAAGAGAAATTCAAGACTTATGCAATCATATTCAAAGCCCGCAATATCTAATATATATTTTTTTTTTTAACTGTGACTGCCTAGAAAAGCACACTTAGGCCAATTTTTGGCCCATTGTGTTACCACGTAGCGCAGAAGACCATGGTTATTCGTGGGATTCGAACCCACAGCCTCTGGGACGGTAGGACAGCGCGCTAACAACTGAACTACCAGAGGCCCCTAATATCTAATATTGTGTAAGACAAATTATAATATGACATAAAAAACTATATCCAAAAAAGCTTATAGTATAGTTATTTCGAATCTGGTGTGTTCTTGTTCTCTTTCGTTGTTCGTGTTTACCTGCCGTCTTTAATTTGGAGCTCGGTGTTAACCACTCTAGGAAAATTAAATGTTTTATATTTGGAACATAGCCCAAAACCTTTACTTTAATAATTCTAAAGAATTTTGGGCACCCTCCAAAATTATTAGATACACTAATTACTTTCCTAAGGTCCTCGAAAACATCATAATCATCCTATTGACATCTTTTTCTATTGAATTCTTCAAAGTCCAATCTCAACTAGAAAGCTTTGACTTAACGTCCCTACCTAATATTTTTTACAAACATTATGACCACTAATTGAATCATACTATGTATTCATTGAGCTTTAAAAATTTTTGTAGGTAATTCCATTCTCAAATGCGGTTATCCCAAATTTGTCATTCTCGGGTAGCTCAACCCAACCTGGCATGCAGATATGTATCTGGTTTGAGTCAAGCTACAATTCTCGTTCCTTTCAGTTTTCTTGTCTGTTCTATAATCTACCGCTTCACATGGAATAGGCAGCTTTGGAAAAATGATGTTATCACATTTTCTAATAATTAAAATACTGAGACGCTATTCATAAAAATTTTAATACCTATTTCATTTTATTTTACTTTGCAGACCCAGGACTTTTGTAGTTCGTTCATTCACTGTCCTTAAAATCGCAATTAAAATGTTTGTCTCTTGCAGGAGATGAACCGATCAAATACTTTGTAAGTCCTTTGAGATACATCGTAGAATTTTGGTTAGCGCGTTTAGAAAGCTAAAAACCTGCAAGCTTTCGAAAATTACCTCTTACGACCAGTGCCGGATTTACCTAAGACGGGGGCCCCAAGCAACCTCAGGTTTTCGGGGCCCTCATTCTAAAAATAAACCCCCCCCCCCAATATTTTAAAATAATAAATAACCAGTTAATTTTTGAAAAACCAATATATTATACAGTTTACTTATAATTTACGAACTAAATTACAACTTTTTCCTACTTTTCGCAGTCGCAAATTGATGAATGACATCATCAAAGTCATCGATATTGTTTACATGGATTTTTTCATTTTGCATTTTTTATTTATTTTTTTTTTTTTAATTTCCGAATGTATTTTCAACATTTTTCAATTTTTGGGGCCCTGTCCAAGCGGGGCCCCAAGCAATTGCTTCCTTTGCTTCCTGGTAAATCCACTACTGCTTACGACCCAATCCATTATGGAACAGGTGGGTTACTGAAGTTCGAATCTTTCATTTTTATCATGAAATTTAATGCTTAACTTAGGAAATTTCATGTGAATTAGGGATTTTTGTATTAAATTTTAGATTTTTCTGGCTTTTCTATTGAACTTTGATTTCGGATATTGAGGTTTTTTTTTTTTGGTTTTAATTTTTCTATGAAATTCTAAGATTGAGATCAGTTCACCTTTCTAACGGCCTATCAATCAGTCTACGTCCGTCCCACGATGTATCTCAAAGTATTTTTTGAGTTCACCTCCTACAAGAAACAGAACTTTTCGATCGCTATTTTGGGCGGATTATTGATCAGGATACCATGTAGAATCGATTGGCATACTGCCGTTCAAATCTTAGCGTAGCATCTTGTATATCAGATGTGCTGGAAAGTCCTTACCGGTTTTTTTAACAGATATCGCTAGCCGTAAGTATAGAATAAAATGATTTGCCATATATATCAGTCATTAAGCTTCAAAAACAACAAAAGTTTCATTCGACCTAATTAATAGCGTCATAGTGTTATAGCTCTGTGAATATGCCGAATTTCGTGCCTGAAAAAGAGCATTTTCGGTATGCATTTCATCAAAAGAAAAAGACCGTTGAAAGTCATCGTTTACTGATAGAAACTTACCGAGAGCATGCTCCAAGCATAAAAGCATGTGAGTCGTGTTTTCGAAAATTTAAAAGTGGTGATTTTTATTTGAAAGAAAGTAAAGGTTCAGGTAAACCAAAATCATTTGTGAATGCGGAATTACAGCAGTTATTGGACGAAGACCCAACCGAAACTCAAAAACAATTGGCAGAAATGTTAAATGTGGCACAAGAAACATTTAGCGACCAGTTTCGAGCAATGGGAAAGATCCAAAAACTGGGAAGATGAACTGAATGACAGGTAAATGGAAAATCGAAAAACTATTTGTGAAATGCTGTTTTAACGGTGCATCGGATAACGACTGATGATGAAAAATGTATTTATTTCGAAAATTCAAAAGGTATAAAATCGTCCGTGGCCAAGCTGGCCAATCGATTACAAGACTCAATCGTTTCGAATAGCAAACAATGCTCTATGTTTGGTGGGATCAGGGTGGTGTGTTGTATTATGAACTTCTGAAATCTGCTGAAGCAACAAATAATAAATTGAAACCATGCGTTGATGGAAAAACGTCCAGAATGTGCCCAAAGTAAAGTGATTTTATTGCAATTGCATTAAAATCGCTTGGATGGGACGTATTATCGCATTCGCCGTACTTTCCAGGCTTGGCCTTTTGAGATTATCACCTTTTCGCACCAATGGGGCACGTGCTTACTTAGCAAGAACTTTGCAAATTTCGAAGGAGTCGAAAAATGGCTCGACGAATGGTTTGCTTCAAAGTACAAACGGTTTTTTTGGAATGGCATTCATAAATTGCAAGAAATATGGACAGTGTGTAGAATCGAATGGCTAATACTTTGAATAAATAACTTTATCCATTTTTTAAATTATTTGTTTTTTCATTAAAAAAGCCGGTAAAGATTTTCCGGTACACCTGGTGTATAAGATTTCTATTTTAAATGAGCTACTTATTTGCAACTGAAATTCTAAATTCTACTCAACGCTAATTGGAAAATAATAAATAATGTTCGTAGATCGTAGGCGCTGAAGCCTTCCCCAATGAGGCGATAACGGATCCAAAAGTAAATGAGGGGGTAATTATTACATTATTAATTTTCTGTTATAAATTTCTACGCTTCAAATTTTTTTATCTTATTGCAATCACAGAAAGAAACATTTAAAAATTAAATTTTGAATTTTAATTCATTTTAGACTGAGGAATTTTCGAGAATGATTTTTCTGAACAACAACTGAACTATTTATTTGTCAAATCAATTACATACAAAGAAAAACTATAGTTTAGATTTGGCTTGTGAACGTTTCAATTGTAGCTCCGAATTAGGAGACCCGAAAAAGATCGTATCTAAAAAAAACACAATTGCTCAAGTGCAAAGGCACGAAGAGAAATACTATCAGCTTCTATTTATTTTACAAAATTTTAATATTTGTATTTTCAGATAACATAAATAAAACAAAAAGAATTGGTGGTGTTCCTTCATAGCCAAAATTATGAAATTTTAACTGTTACTCTAAATTGTAAACTCCCCTGCGTATCAGAATAATAAAAAATATCAGAGTCCTGGTTTTAGTCTTCCAAATCATCTTTTTGACCGACTTACTCTTTCTGTTATAACTGCAGCTAAGCAGCTACCTATATCTAATCAAAAAGGTATGAAGGAATAAAAGAAAAGGATCATATTTGTAATGAAATATTTATTTATAAAATGTTTAAGCTTAATGGTAATGTCTCCATCATCATATTGTGAAAAATGTTTTCCTTATAGTTCAATAGCAACTTTTAAAATACGTTAAATTGTAAATGGTAAACTTGTACAAACTCATTCTTATCAATTTTCCTTACATTTTGTAATTAAGTTAATGAAAACCGTAATCAATAATTTCCCTCTTTACATTACAATCAAAAGCAATAAGCTATTTGTGTTATTTTATTTTTTTTTTTTTTTAATATTATCTGCAAGTCATAATGACTTTCATAAGTTCCCAAATGATCGAGGATTCCACTGCTGCTTTAGGCAAAGATGTCGATCAGTAGACTATAAATACTATAAAATTGCACGTATAATTCAGTGTATATAGTAAATTTCAAATGGCACTAGTCGTTATTTATTTGTTTTCTTTCCAAAAAAAAAAAGATATTTGGTTGTTTGACCAAATACCTACCTATGATTATGACTCTATTCGCAACTCACGCCTCCCAATATGACTTCTTTTAGAAAACAATTAATGTTTTGCGTAAAAATTTAAAAAAGAAAGGTTTTGGTCGTTTTCTTTCTTTACGTGGCAATTGATGATAATTTGTGTGCTAAGTCGAAATTTAAAAGAAATTGGTACAACATCAAGCAAAATAATGCCAAGTGTTTCATAAAATAGATACATACATATATAAGAACAAGTGGAGCGATATATTACAATTGTCGGATGGAAACCAGCATTAATTCTCTGGTCTCGTGTAAAATTAATGAAAATGCGTTGTCTGGTAAGTAAACACAAAGACGCGGCCTAGGACCGGCGAATTTATTATTATTATTATTTTTTTTTTTGTTTTGTTAAAACATATTTATAATTAGAGCGGTGCATTAGATAACTTCAACTTTTCTACGTAAACCTAGGAAATAATCATAGACAAAATATGACTTATATGGAACAAGACCTTTTGGGAGGCCAATCTTAACTTATTACAGAACACTGATCCTCACAAAACGCACACTCAGTCACGCGGAACTTATACTTATACGGAAGCAGTTACAAAATGTGTAAAAATGAAGTTGCTCTACGGTTTTTAGTTACTTGCGATTAACTACAGCACCGCAAGGTAGTGCCTGTTCGTGGTATAATATACCAATTCGTGTTTGGTACTTTTGTTTATGTTTGTTACAGTAAACGTTGTCATGCACCTCGTGTGGTTAGTAATTTAGTTGCTGTTTACGTTATTCTGCACACTGTCCATGTTTGGGATGTAATCCATAGCCATCAGGCAAGCGAAGACTGTCATCACCATCTTCGGCTTCACTTCAGTTATGTCCTCCGGAAGGGCATAGACTCTTGCGCCAATCTTGCGCGCCATGGATATCGCATATTTCGCATTAGCTAAATTATCCTAAAAAAAAGGAAGAAAGATCGTTTCAATAATAATTATTAGATTGTAAAATAATTCCGCTCTTACGCATTGGAACAAAAATTAATGTGTAGCCTTTAAAATTAAATGGTTAAAACCCGTAAAGTATAAATGGACAGAATGATTTCTGATTTTTTAGCATTTTGGTTAGTATAAATTCTCCGCTGCGGTGGCATGTACTATTTTTACGAATATACTTTTTATACTAACTTTTGTACATGGAAGATAGTGTATCAGTTTACGAATCTTCTTCAAATTTCAAAAATTGGTTATTATTTATAAATTTAAAGTACTAGGAATTACCAAAATCGAATTTCATGAAAAAGTTGAACTTTAGCTAAATTGAATTCTAAGAAAAATATAATTTAGTGTATGCTATAAATATCTTCGAAATTAATCACAAAGTTTGAATTCACATATTAGTCTCATTTTTTCAAATTCAACGAAAAGTTATGATTTCTTCTATAAAGTAATATAAATTTGAATTTCTTTATTTTCATTATGCATAAGTGATGACTAATTTAGCCAACTAATGACGCAGTCTAAGCTTTTGCCAAGCTAACAAATGCTGACTAAATGAATTTTGTATCCCATCCGTTTGTGCGTAAAACATTCAATTCAAATTAAAAAAGGAATAGTTGTATTGTGCTTACCTCCTCAGAGCCTCCTTGCTTGACTAAATCATAATTAATGCTTCCCTGCTTAATCGAATCAATAAGATCAATAACAATTTTTCCATCAGCGATCGATTGGTCTTGGAAGCTTCTTATACTTGTCGTTTTGCCAGCAGCAGACAATTTATTGTTGACCCATTGAACAATTTCTCTTTCTATAATAGGATTTCCTGTGTTAGCCAGGCGCGATAAAATCGATAGTGTGTAGGCACGCATTAGCTGCCATATCAGAGCTAGAAAAAATACATTTTAAAATAATTTTTTTTTAGAAATATTGAGCCAATTGAGCTTACCGAGGGTTAAGGTTGCATTACCATCATTCAGATCTTGGCCAGCAATTCCAACCAGAGAGAACTTTAGTTGCTTTCCCAAATCAACTGCATAATTGCAATTCTCTAATTTCTCCATAAATTTGCGAAGAGGTGTAAACCGCTTGTGAACTTTGCTCCAATTAACGATACCCGGCTTAATAATGTCAAATAATTGGAAAATTACTAATCCATCGGCCAAGTCCGAATATAGCCAGTTTACGTGTGGACTAACACCCATGGAATTCATCCAATTTCGGTAAGCTTTGAAAAATATAAAAAAGTTATTTAAAATCTATAGAAACTTTTACAGTGAAATTATGAAGGCCTGCAATATTTATTTTAATATAAAAGTATTATAATCAATATTCTGTACGACTTTTAAGTAGATAATATCCATGTTTAAGATACAGAATATCGTAACAAATATGCAATATAGAACAATACAAAAGAAATTACATAAATTATAAAACATTTAATTTAGTTCCGCGATATTAAATTACTAAAAAAATAAAAATATAAATTTTTAAATGTGTGCAGATCAATAATTAGCAATTGTTGTATTAGTAATATAATAAATAATAAAAATCTGAATATATCATACTTTTCTCTTCCCTTGTTTCTTCTATTGTTTCCAAACCGTCGATTTGTTCTGGTCTGCCAAGACCTGGGTGATTGTTAAACAAATTTGCGACAAAGGCAACATTCAATTTGTATACACCGTTCACGACATCCTGAGGAGTCAAGAAACTTCTACAGTTCAATTTAGCGGCCTGTTGCAGCATAATTTCAGCTCGTGAAAGCATATCACCTTCCTACCAAATCAAATATATTTTTATTTAATATAAAGAAATACGAAAGAAAATATTTTACCCTTAACGCATCCAACGTAACTCCAGCATCATTAGGCGCAATTTGTTTCAGCAAATGGGTGTAAATTTCCGAGTCGACAATATCGCTCTGGAAATTTGTACATCTCCTGGAAATGCCAGCTTTCTCCAAATGGTGATTTACCCATCGGAGCAGAATAGCTTCCGGAGACAATTTCATCAAATCCTCAAGGTGCTCTCCATCGAACAGAAGTCCAGCTAGGCCTGGACAACTATCTAGGGTAATGTGACTGAACAAACCAATCCTAATAATCTGCCACAACAGTCCAAGAACTAAGTGAGGCTTTCCTTTCGCTAAGTCATGGGCATCTATGTTAACAATATTACAACCAATCGCTTGCGAGGAGACCAGCGCAAGTGTTAAATTTTCAAACTCCCTGTAGACCGTCAAGTTCTTTTTGTTAATAGCTCGCTCATCGATAGTGTCCGGGCATGAATGGTTGATAATTTTGCATAGCAAAATGCCATCCTTAATTTTTTGATAGAGCGCCTTACCCTCAGGGTCTATAGGCAGAAGATGTTTTAAGTCTGGGTCGTGTCCCAAATTTGAGTTAATCCAGTCCGAAAACGCTAGTTGTTCTTCTAGCCTCACCGAGTGTGTGGTACCCTCAGAGGATATACTCGACATACCGCCAAGTGTTTCCAGGTTTTCTTTTTTCGAAACGACTGTCTTAAAGGTGCTTCCGATATCTTTTGATTTTAAGTCCAAGCAGAGATTCTCGAACTCATCATATGATAACTTTCCCTGGTGCGTTGTTCTCTGCTTATTTGTGAATTCGTCAATCATTTCTCTGACTTGGTAGCCTGGTAATTTGAAACCGCATTGATCTAGGGCTTCTTTGAGCTCCTTCAACTCAATGTACCCATCTTGATTTTTGTCAATCTGTAAAATGTAAAATGTTTAGAATTTCGTTTTTCTTGCTTTTGATGTTTATCGTTTTTAAGAAAAAATTTAGCAAAACCTAATATAAAAATGAACGGTGCACGGTTACATGATGATAAGTAGTGATACTACTCACAATATTAGGTCTGTTCGCTGAGAAAGTCGTTAAAAAGAACCTGTGACGCCACATGACTATCCGTGGCGAACTGAGAATTGTTAAAAAGCCCAGAGAGCCCCGAGTTTTGGTATCTCATCGAACACTTATAAAAAAGCAAAGAAGAAAAGAAAAGTATGTGGCGAAGCGGGTTTATTTGTAAAATGAAAGTGTTTAAAAGGATTTGTAAGTGCTTAAAGTAAATATATAATTTATTTCAACGTTTCTCAATGATATATCGATAAATTATTCATATTTGTACTGAATTCTACTTCAAATGCCCCCTTTCATTGAATTCTTGATAGCAGCACTTTACCCCATCTTACCCCAGGATATAGCCCGGAGTAAGTTGGTGCGCTGTGGTACGCCTTCATTTGTCAAATGTCAAATAGTCATTAAAAAACTATAAACGCTGTTTTGATGACGAATATAAAAACTTATTGCAGATTCGTAACCAGCATCCCTAAACCCTCGGATATATATTTTTAAGAAAACTTGATTAAGTCTCCATTTTGAATCCGCCATTTTGATTCAAAAATATTAAATATTGCTGACTTAAAACCGTTGTATATCAATTTTGAAAAAATTTCAATCAGTAGAAAAATGAATGTTACAATGGGTTAATAATAATAATCGTATATTTGAAATGTAACTGACGAAGACATAGAAAGTAATTCAGATTTAATGCTCATTAATGAATAATATTCGATTGAATTTTTCCGTTATAAATTCTCTTTTCAAACACCTCACTTCCTACTTTCATTTCCCATAAAGGTTCTTAATAAAAGATTAGTTTTATAAAGCCTAATATCAATATTTAACCGCTATCACAGAAACCCCAAAGCTTGAAACGCTTAAAAAACTCATTTGTTGTATAAAGCTTAAGTTATAAATCATCGCTGATAGCAAAGCAATTTCAATAATCTTTGACATTGTTGTAAAAAAATACTTTATATCAAAAAATCATAAATCACAGCTCGCTTTTATTTTACTAGATATTTCCTTCCAACGCTCAAGTTATTGTTTATTTCGTTAAAGCCTTCCGAGCATATCTATGTAAAACTACACTTTACTGAAATTTCGCTTAAATTTGTTTTTTTATATAGTGCAGAATAAAAGACAAAGTATAAAACATAAACATAAGCCTCCGATAAGATTTGAAGTAATCCACAAGCGTCTGTCTTTAAGGGATGATTAATTTGAGAAAAATGGAAAAAAATACATTAAAAAGGTGTTAAATGATAACAACTGCAGCTTAAACCATAAACACTTACGCAAGACTTAGTATGATTGATGACTATGGAATGCATTATCAATTCGAATAAAATGAAATAATAATAACTATACTACACTATGAAAAATGTCGAGAAAGATTACTTAACATAATTGAGAAAAGTAAGGATAGGGTTAACATAAACGAACATTTTGAAAACGAACGAACAGATTTGAAAATTTTGATCTGAATTACGTAAAAATTGTATTGAATTACGTAAGGAATTATAACTCACAAAGATTGTTATTTTCAATTAGTTTTGAAAATTTCATAAGGGGTTTTTAATGAATTAAACTTGCCAAATTAATCATAGTGCATTTAACTTACACTAAAAGTAGACAATTTAGCATTCATAATGTTCAATGAAAGCGACTTTTATATTAAATAAGCCAATAGAGTGTTTGAAGCCTAGCTAAGCATTTAAAAAAACTGGAAGTCTTTAAGAACGATTGATTTAACGAAGTAACCAATTAATGGATTTGCTAAAGCATAACGTTTGGATTGAAAGTGTAGGTGTCACATTAAGGCAAACGAAAAAAGGTTGCTTAGTTCCTGTTATGGTGTTAAAATCGACAAATTTACTGTACATTTTTTCATAAAAAACCAATAATTTCCATCGCACGGAATGCTATCGTTCCAGCTATCGATTGAGCATAAATATATAAAAATCAATAAACGTTTATTTATATCTTTATGTCTCTCTTCCAACATACTCGTATAAAAACATAGAAGAAAAATGTACTATAAATCTTGCGAAAAAAGAGAAATTGAACACTTAAAAGGTGTCTTACAAAATGTCTAAAATTAATGCAAAAACATTGATGTTCTTCGTATTTGTATATGCATTAATTTTACTTTGCTTTTGTATGACCCATACAATTATAACTTTGAATATTTCGCTTTTGAGCGTCTAAAAAGATTTTCCGAAATATGAAACCATAAGTCATTACATTTTTGATTTACTTAACTGAAAAAATGAATCGGTCAATTGTAATTTGAGATAGAAATGACAAAAATTTGAGAATAATCGAGCTTTTTTAATCATGACGGAACAATTATATCGTGATTAAATCGCAAAAAAATAATTCGAGTTAAAGTAGTCAGTAAGACGATGGTAAAGAATCCTTCGTTGACCCTCTTTTTTATTTTTACGTCCCAGGTTTTGATATGGTTATACTTGTTCTAAATAGACCTACTCACAAAACACAAAATATTTGATATGTCTCAAAATAATCGACTAATTACGAGGAATTGATTATTCGATTAATCAAATCACATTAATCCATTATTGCACCCATTTGATTAATCATTGTCATCGCTAGTTTGGCGCCATTGAATGTTTCTACAAGAATTTTGTCTTTTTCAAAAATTATTATATTCACAGAGTTCTTTTAAATTCCTGTAAATTTTACCTATTTAATATTTTGAAAAAAAAAATTAGTTTCAGGAGTCATATTTTTTTTCATGTATTTTTATTATATCTCTTAATCGAAAGCAGAATTAAAATAGAGCGGAAATTTTTAAAAATTGGCGGAATGCACACCTTTTTAAATGATAACCCAATACGCTGAGTACAATTTTCGTTTTCGATCACATTTACTTGTCTGTAACCAGATTAAAAACTATGTTTATTCATTTTTGATTTTCGGGTTAAGGGACCTCCTATAAGTTATGCCAAATTTCGTAATTGTCGCTCTTCCCATCATTAAAAATAAATATCCTTTTCTACTCATAATCGGCGACGAGCACTCGTATTAAATACCACTCCAAGGGAAATGTTTACATCCCGTAAGCAGTTTACAATGCACTCAATTTCCATTGTCAAAGAGGAATAAAAATTTAATTGAAATGCTCCAGAACCAACAGTTAGCTCAAGTGCAAGACTAATGGATAAGCTGTTTCTAGTTGGAGCTGCTTACATCATAACGCACAATTATTTGCAGTCCAATGACACTAATTCTCGTGCCTACATGAGTGCATTAACACGTTAATAATTCATGAAAAACTCAAAACCCATTCAGATTTAGACACGGTAACAAATGAAGTAGTTAAAAAACAAACAGTTCAAATAAAATTTCATAAAAGGAATCATATACAAAATTTCAGCCTAACTCCTCTGTATCGCCTTACCGATCATGCAAGATACTAAGAAATGGCACAAGAAGCGCGGCACAGATTTACACATTGCGGTCTCGCGGATTGATCTTGGAATGCACTTACAAACAATAAAATC
This sequence comes from Philonicus albiceps, assembly GCA_963969385.1. Taxonomy (NCBI): domain Eukaryota; kingdom Metazoa; phylum Arthropoda; class Insecta; order Diptera; family Asilidae; genus Philonicus; species Philonicus albiceps. The sequence goes on from OZ017774.1 coordinate 27,585,147, forward strand.
ATTTAACCTTGGCTTAAAGTGTTTGTGCTGCAGAAGAATAGTGAGAATTGGCTCAGCTTGTTGCAAGTCGCGAAGAGGTCAGCAATTAATTACTTCTTGGCGACCAAGACATGTAAGACGAATTGGGAAATATGTGCGCAATGGTTGCATCCAGTCGGCAGAGCTCAAGAACGACTTTATAGTCATATGTGAGGAATAGAAAACGACTGAGGTTGTGGCGCAGATTTGCATACATGTTCATGAATCATTTATGGTGGGAGCCGACTTAGTAGCTGAGCTATGTGCTAGAAAAATTCTGAATAAGAAATCTAACTGAAAGCTACGCTGGTATTACGTTATTCCTCTTTTGTTGCGATTTCAATTACATTACAAATTCTTCTTCCGTCGCAATACCGGGCGGAGTTAAATTAGATTCAGGTGCTTGAATATAGTATATTAAAAAGCATACTATAATAGATTTAATGTACCTAGTAATAGTGTGATAAGAGAACTAGTATTCTAAGCACGTTCAGCCTTGTAATTATCAGGAGGGTAAAAGAAATTAATGCCTTCAATTCGTTTCTATAAAAAGCGGAGAGAAATCGTTTGCTCTCTACAAACATAAGTTTATGTTTCTTTGGTAAAATTTAAAAAGTACGATACAATTGCATGTAAAATAATAACCGACCAAGGAAGAAAAATCAAAATCAAAATCAAAATCAAAATCTAGTAACAATAGCTATATAGACATTTCTGGTAAATTTTTGTACCAAAATGTTTGCCATATGTGCATTAACCAAATTTTTGCGTCACCATGGTTAAACGATGTGCACCGGTTCACTTGCACAAAGAATTAGTTTTCGCGGATGGTCTTTCTCATCGTGCCGAAAGATATTGGGAGAAAAATCATTTAGCCAACCAAAATAGATATTTAAGTTAAAAAACACTGGACTTTTAACCTATTTTGACCGATTGAAATAGTGCATAAAATGTTCAAATTCAAAATATCTGCAATATTGTAATAACATTTTCAACTCTCATGAAAAACTTGTTCGCCAAGATGTTAAAAAGGGTTATAGAGATTCCCGGTATTTCACATTCCCCGATTAGGATTCAGACTTTCAAATATATTATATTTTACTTATTTTCAAAAGTGACCAAAATACGGTATTTTGTTTTTTAATTGGTTTTTCGTAAACATATTATTTTATATTATATTATTTACAAATTCGTAAAAATATAATTTATGTAATAATAATAAAATAAATTCACAATCTACACACAAAAATAATATAAATAAACTGCACACTTTTCCAACAGCAACGAAAAATATTAAATTTGTAAATAAATGTAATCAACATTAGTTACGTTTTGAATTTTTCATTTGGACTCAGTTTTCTAACATGGAGTTGCTAGAACAACACCTAGTCCACACTTTTATCCGAATCAGGATCAAAATCTCAAAAAGGTTGGTTGATCAATTGTAGAATTACATGGTTATCTAAATTCAACATGAAGTAGTGCAATGACTGAACAAGTACCTAAGAAAAAGTAAATGCAGATGCGAAATAAAAAGTGATTGCTCCCTCGTATCCATGGTTTTAATTTCAGAGTTTCTGTATCACGAGGATATGGAGCAATATCAAAACTAAAGCTCTTTTAACATACTGTATTGCCAAGAAAGCCTTTTTACCCAATAGGTTTCGAAGAATATGTAACTCAAATAACAATCCATTTCCTGCATTTTAATTATTTTATACAATTGTTGAAATTTACATAAACTAACAGCAGCAAAACAAACATAAAAACTAATCTTATTCTGCCTGATAAGACTGACTTTTATTGGACACTTAAAGACAAGTTTGTCTACTCCTCAAACTAAAGAAGTGTTGATCCGGATATATTCTTTTTCATTTCTTGTTTATCCAGAGCGTTATCCGCATGAAAAAAGATCAACTTATATACATTTTGAACTGTTTTCATAATTTTTACTTTACTACTCTTTAGATTGTTTTGAAAAACGGTTTTAAGTGGAATGAATACGAGCCAAATTGGGAATTAAAAGTATTTTAAATTAACTTAATATATAATAATTAATAAATTAATATTTTTGTTTCTTATTTTTAACTAGCCTATAACTAGAATTACAACTGACTTCATATAAAACGGTCAAAATAACAAAGTACATTTTTTTGAAAACATTTTGCATCTCTAGCAGTTTTAGGCCTCTACAACTATTGTTAAGTTGCTTTTAAAAATAATTGCATTTATTATTATCCTGCATGAAGATTATCTTACAGTCGAATATCGATATTCGAATAAGATACATCTCTCGTAAATGTGTGAAGCTCAAGAACTGCTTTATTAGGATAAACTTAAGTATTAAGTAAAAAATACGTGTTTCTTTAATATTGGAAGATTCACAAAATCGGAGACATTACAGAGATTCATTAATAAAAATAAATAAAATAGTTAATAAATTTTATAATGCGTTAATATTAAACAAAACGATACCTTAATATTTGAAAATTTACCTTTATCCAAACTTTAAAAGACTGAAAATAACCAGCAGCATGTGATTATTCCTCATTTTCAGATTATTATTCAGAAAAAAAATTATCTTTTAGTAGTCTTGAATAAATGCGTGAATTTTTTTTTTTTTTTGAAGATAAAACACGTAAAGACACAAACGCTACTTCAAAAGTTCTTTCTTCTAAAGCCTCATTGATTTTATCTTGATATGTTCAACAAGCAATCCATAGAGACGGCAGCAACACAAAATTTTCTTGTAAACAGATTTTATGATACGCAAATCAAGAGTGAAAACTTTTACGTAATAAAGATGAAAAAAACCTTTTTAAAGAAGTGCAAATTCCCATTGAAGGTTGATTGATCTCCAAATGGTTTGGCTTAGTGATTAAAAAAAATATTTACCTGTAACAATCCAAGAGTAGCAGGAATGTATTTGTGTTTGTGTAGTATAAAAACCGAGTAAGACTTTAATAAGTTCCAATTACATGCAAAAAGTATAAACCAGATAAGATTACGAAGCTCTCAATAGATAAAAATAAAAAATGTTTAGATCTCCCAACGATATATTTGAGGAAATGATAAAAAAAACATTGTGCAGGCGATTTTCACATTAGGTAGATGAATTTATGAGTGTTTCACAAATAATTTTAAAATCAAATCTAACCCTAACAAATGTCGGCTTTGTTTAATAGTACCACACCCCTTCTAAAATTGTTACTGTATTTTGTCTCTATGAGTTTGATGGAATGAATCGGCTCTGAGGTTCTACCAATGAATCAATAAAACCAACCATGGCCCAAATGACGCATTCTAAAGAACCAGCAGGCACTTTATCACCAAATAGGTCAATAAATCAATATTCGTCTTTGGTGTGCGGTTTGCAGCCACCACGAGAACCACCTTAAATGCATGAAATCACTTAGCGTTTTTGCCATTCGCTCTCCTGAGAAATGTGATACCTTATCAGACTATCAGAAGCTGGTTCTCGTTTGCGAAACATCACCGGCAGCTAACAAAAAGCAAAACGTTTTTTTTAAAGTGAGAAAAAGGTGGTTTGGGTTAGATATTGTTCGCAAATCCGCAACAGCTTCAATGTTCTTTTCACATGAGCGCCAGATTAAGCTGCACTTAATTTCATCAAAAAGAATGCACCGACATTACATAATCCACGTCGCAGAATAGATGAATTTCCCCGCGAGAAACTTACTTGAGGGATGAGCTCATTGAGGACTTCCTGGTACTCGATGAGGACCTCGTGGCGTTCCATAGACATGATATCCATTTTTATTGATTTTAAATCTTGGGCTTACTTGCGGCCGAAAATGGACTTTATGCGCAACTGGTTTGACGGACACGGAAAAACTGGAGTACCGATCCATCGATCGCAATGCGACTAGTAAATAATTTCTCCCTTATCATATCTCAACTGATTTGCGAAAGCTAATTACTGACAAGACAAGGAGTTAACGAGACTGTTTAGATCCAAGTGTTTTTTCCTATGCCCGCTAAGAACATTGAATTTGTATCGATTACATTTGATATGCGAACATTTTCGGTCACGCTCTGCATTCGCATACATGTACTTTTTTATAAATTCAAATAACTATAGTCCTCATGATGATTAATTATAAAAATCATTTCCGGGGAAAAACTCTTGCAATTACATTTCAAGTGGGGATTAACTCACATCTAGAGCTTATTTTCAAATCGAAAAAAGAGTTATTGCTTTTACGCACATTCGTTCATCTAAGCAATATGGAATTTAATATCCTAGAAAGTTTTCTAAACTATCTGTGAGGCATTCCATATAGAGATGACAACGATTAATCAAATGAATGCAATAATTAATTAATTTGATGTGATTAATCGAATAATTGTACGATATAGATCGATTTTTTCTCGATTTACTTAAAATATTAGTTAAACATCTCAAGAATTCGAAGAATTGCATTTCTTATAAATGGAAATCTGCCGCCAAAACCTTTCCAAAAAAACTCGCCATAACATCGCTATTTTGCAACTTTTTTTAAAGAAAATATTTATTGAAATAGTGAATGAATTTACGACTTTCTTAAACAATTCTAACTACAAATTCTCAAAAATAATACTAATTCGAGGCAGCTTCCAAACTAAAGCTCCTATTTAAAAAGGGTTTTTAATAACAAAGTTACTTTGAAAAATTCTCATGAAAGATTTGGTTCCGCAGAATCGAAAACTACCGCACTTTTTCCAGTAATACTCCCTCAAGTTATAAATTTTTAAAATTTTGATATTTTCGTGGAGAGTTACTTTCTCAAAGCAGTTTCAATAGGAAAGTGTTTTTATTTCAAAGTAGAATGTGAACTTACTGCAATTTGCTTTTTTTCCTTGGAAATTATTTGCATTAGCTTCGCAGGGGAGTCCTCTAATTTAAAGACAAATTTACAATCAAGCACTAGTAAAGTGAAAGTTAGACCCTGTAGGTAAAATTGATAAAAGCGTTAAACATATAATACAATTTTTTAAATCAGTGGCGCACGCTAATAACCGATAAACGTTGAAACTTTAACCCACTGATATGATATAGGACACTTTCAAAAGATTGATATTTAATCAGAATTGTGTTTTGAATGAAGAATTGAAGTATGTATAATATAATAGAACCTAGCGGAATTTGAGAAAATATTTTACATTTTTCCTCTATTCTTTAAAATTAATTGAATTAGAGCAGAACAAATTTTTTCTTTTTGAAATACTGGAAATTCTTAGTCGGAATATGTGTATATAGGTAAATACTTCTGGTTGACTACCAAAGCATTTTTTTAATACTTTGAACACTTTTTTTGATTATGTTTACATCTTTTTACACTTCTAACTATAACGTTTCTGCTGAACTTATAAAATACAAAATAGCTTTTCATATTATTATATTTGGAAAAATTCCAGTTTGGATTTATCGTCAATTGAAATATCCTTAAGATGCATTTGAATTTCTAAAAATCGTAATCGTAGGTATAATAATTAAATAATAATTAATTTTCTTGACTTAATAGACCCTTTTTCAAGATGAAACTCTCAATAGAAACAAATGCCCTTTGGAAGAAAAAATATATAAAGTTCAATAAAGCAACGTGAAATCGGTCACTCCTAAGAATAAAATACGTTCAGGTTTCGTTGCAGAGGAGTTACTTTTGCCATACGATGAACCGATTTTATGAGATATTTACCACATAAGGATTTTTAAATCCTATAACCTTATAACGCAACCAAGAAAGACATCTGAAAATTAAATTTAATCACATGTACATATATTGAGTTATCAACCAAATTATTAAAGGAAAAGCGAGCACCTATAACGTATAATAAATATTTCATGAGCCCTACTTAGCAGTGGCAATGGTATGATTATCACATTATAGATAATGTACACATAGAAGTATAAGCCTTATTTACATTATAGTTTCATTGATATAGTAGATATCAAAAATTACAATTCAAGTATAATATTGCCCAATGAAACCGCAGTTGTGTTATCATGTTGAAAAGATATTGGAAAGGTTGAGAGAATCCAAACGAAACACTTTAATTCATCGATAATGAAAAAGAAAGCCACCAAACCGGGGTAATCGTACGGTTTACCAAAAAGAAAACAACTCCAACGTAAACGAATAATGCAAATAAGCATGAAGCCATCGATAGTTACAAAACGTCTGTGCGTGAACGGGGTGAAAATTGGCTCATTGCATGTCACTAGCTCGTTTCACAATCCACGACCATGTGAAACTATATGGGGCCTAATTAAAATAACTAGCAGAATGTCAAGGTTGATTCAGCTGTAATGTGAACAATTATTTATGTTAATTGGAGAGTATCGCATCTACGCACAATTTAATTGCGAACAGTTGAAAGAAAACTTCACCGCTTTTAGTGAAATGCTCGTACAAGAGACGAATGCTGTTAACAATGTTAGTGTTGCATTGTATACACAATTACGCTAAAATTCCTTCTACTTTCATTTACCCGTTAAAAATCGTAAAACTTTCTCTTCAAAAAACTGAATGAAAGACTTCTGTCCTACATTAGAAGAGCATATGTTACTCATTCTGACGCCTTTACCCAGCGAAGCTAAAAATTAGTTCCCAACTGAACTCAGTGACCTGTCCACGCCGAGTTCGCGTTTTATGTAATGCACAAGCAATTAGCCAAGTTTGCAGCAATGTCTGCAACATGAGATGAATTTCCTGTACGAACTGCTGTATTCACTTTTTCTCGCTTTACCTTCCTCGGAGCCGTGATTTGGCACGACTTAGGTAAATCCAAGTGAATCAGAAAGGTTTTGAGGAATTAGCCAAAAGCAGACTTCGTCACAGAACATTCAACTGATGAGACTGACTCATCTCGCTAGATGGGAACATACGAGTATATATTTGCCTTTTGCATTATCAGTTCCAACAACCTTCATTTGGAGAAACCTTAAAACTTCAACAACTGACCATTACTAGTGCTATTTTGAAACGCGGTAAGTTTTTTCAGCTACTAAAGAAACCTTATCAGCATTTTTTTCCAGACTGCCTTGGGTGTTACTCATCCGGGCATTGCAGCAGCAGCATAAAGAGCAAGAAAATTCCTCCTTCTTTAATTTTATTTTGAGTTGCAGCCAAAACAGTAATCTTGCGACGCCTTTTATCAACATGAAAGGGAAAAAACTGAAATTTTCATAAAAGAATAGGCGAAGTGAAGCAAATCTGTTTCTATAACGATAACAAAATTTTCTGGGTAATTGTCTTAGTTGGTCAGGCGGACAACTGGTTCAAGACGGTCGTCATTGTCCGTTGCATTCATCACTTTGATAGACTTTTTCTGAGTCTACTTTCTGATTAGACATTTTTGTGAGCCAGACTTCCGTTGAGAAGAGACACTTGAATAATTATTAAAGCTGATAATTTACTTTTTGGAGGCTGATTTAAAGAAGGTACCCGTTTTCGATTGTTTATAATGCAAGTAGCAATTTCAGATCATCAAGTGGTGAATTGGTCTAAATATTTAAGAAACATTAACATGAGTACCACCAAACGTAGGCATAAATTTAGCAAAACAATGTAACTTTCTTCAACAAAATTTCTAGCAATAAAATTTCAATGGCACTCTTGATCCATTTAAACCTACAATAAGTATTAAATCTTTAAAATTTAAAAATATTTGACGGTTCAAATTCACATACACTCCGTACAAATTATCGGATCTCCTCAAATCTAACCATATCCAAAATTTCAGCCTATTCATACAGATCTGAAATTATTTAGTTAGATATAGCTGACGACAAGCACGCATTTGTTCTTTAATTTAATAAGTACATCCAATTTAAATAGCATAGAAAACTAGTTTATCCTAAAATCGGTCAGAAAAAACACATATCCCAAACAGATATAACGATATACAACAACATAATCATCATATACAGTATTGACTCGTTAATTCGGATCTCCTTTAATCCGAATATTACGCTAATCCAGATCACCAAATTTTTCCATTATCTATTCTACAGTTCGGATTATTTTAGGAAAATTGAATTCTGGAATCCAGATGTTGATTTCAGTACAAACGAAGTAGTTGTTCGAAGTATACTCGTACGTATTCGATCATCTCTAAGCAAAACTTTCCTCTTCTCTTTTTTCTTTCGTAGTTTCAGAGAACATATACAAAAATTTATCTCACTTTTCTGTTTTGATATGTACAACTTCAGTAAATTGTTTTACAACCACATACAATTTGCAATCCCTACACATTCATTTGACCGTTAAATTTCCCTTTTATTATTAATAAAAGGGCATAAATTCTTATGAGCATTTATTCGTTCGTCGTATGCATTAGCAAAGTGCACTATAAGAAAGTCACATTATCTTTATACCTTTATAATTTTAACAATAATAATCATGGCTAAAAGGCATCACAAAACGTTAAGTTTGACCCAGAAATTTGATATTCTTGAAAAATTGGAAAAAGGAATTTCAGGCAAAGAACTATCGCTTACTTACGCAGTCGAAACCTCCACTATTTCTGATATTAAAAAAAAAGCAAAAGCAAAATTTTATGGTATGGTTTAATTGAATATGTGCAACAGAATTAAAACTAATTCCACTTATAAATCTATAGCTATGTTTCAAACACTAGTGGAAAATTACTAAAAGGCGAACTTTGAAATCAGCTGAGTACCCAGACATGGAAGCTAAATTACACGAATGGTTTCTCATTTGGATCTTCTAAACTGCCTATTGTATATAAAGCAACATCGAATGCTTGGATGACAACCGCTGTATTCAGGAATTGGTTTATATCATAATTTGTTCCAAGTCAAGATGAATCTTCTTTCTAAAGGTCTACCGGAGAAAGCACTTCTTTTAATTGATAATGCTCCAAGCCATTCCGCAGAAAATGAACTTGTTAGTGATGATGGTGCAATAGTTACGATGTTTCTACCACCTAACTGTACAGTTTTAAGCCAATGGACCAGAATATCAGAATATAATCCGGCTCACAAAATTACTTCATAAAAGAAGCTTACTATCTCACATTTTAACATTAAATTGCAACGATAACATATTATTCAGGGTCTGAAGCAGGTAACTCTACGAGATGCAGCTTGTTTTTTGGAAAATGCTTGGCGAAAGATAAGACCTGATGTGATACAAAAATGCTGGAACAATTTACTTTCCTGAAGTACTATTTCCAATAACATATCAGCAGAGAAATCATACCTTTGGGCTAAATACACCGACTTGAAAGCACGTGCCAATCGATTCCTTACAATGTTGTGATCAGCGTACACGATGAGCAATTTTTTCGCAAAATCCCTCCTTCACCACTTTTTTAACTGCTGAAATATTTTCGCGTGTGCAGGAAGGCAACAGAATTATAAGGTTCTTAAAACGAACAGCGAGGTTGTGCGTTAGTCAAAATGGGGGTAACTTTGAACCCCTTCTTAATATATATTTATTAATACTTAACACATTCACGCCAGCGTGTACCACCGGTGGCTCACATTTGTATGTATGTATTGTATACATCTCATAATGCCGGCGTGAACGTCTCGGCTTTGAAACAGAAGAAACCTCGTAAGAAGTTGTCGCTTAAGTTTAACCGTTTCGGTACTAACACCGCTTATAATCGGCATCCACGAAACATTATCTGGTTACGATCGCTATCTAAAGTCGGCATCCACGAAACGTTCTTTGGGTCCGATCGCCACCTAAAGTCGGCATTAACGGAAAGCTCTGTGGGTAGGATCATCCCCTATAGTACACATTTTGTGCGTAAAGTCGCCAGTTGGTCTAATCATTTGACTTTTTTTACTTTTGTTACCATCTACAAATTCATTATTTTATTTCCGTGGATGTTGGCCAGGATCTCGAGATTTTTATCAATGCCCACTTCCAAGCGGCGCTGCTTGGAATGAAAACTTTACACTGTGTTTGCAGCAAAACATATTTCGCGGCTTACACTGCCGTACAATGAATGTATAATCTCGACCAACTCTACTGTACCAAAAAGGTTAATGGCAGAAAATTTATTCCAATTGAGTATTTTAGTGACTCCACAAAAATGTTGATAACTTTTAATGGACTAAAGACGTTAACATGGTTCTTTCTTATTTGAAAGATATCTCAAGGGTCAATTTTTATAAACCATATCCTTATTAAGGAAATTGTTAAGGATGGAGGATAAAAAGGTACATTTTTAAACAAAATTTTTAAAATTTTTAAGTTTTAACATTCATACCTCCCACATTTGCGAACGCATCGAGTCATGAGAAAAACTGTTAAAAAGCTCATAATCCATACTTTTTATCAAAACCTTACTACTCATCCTACTGTGTTTCGAACAGAAGTTAAATGAGCTCACCTCCATGCACACGTGAAAGTATTTCAGCCGTTAAAAGTGGTGAAGGAGGGATTTTACGAAAAAATTGCTCACCGTGAACGCTGATCACAAGACTGTAAGGAAGCAATTTTAATTTTAATTGGGACATGCTGGAACATTTCTTTACGAATCACCCTGTATAGCTGGATCTGTACAGAGTGCATTAAATTTGTTGATTATTGCCGCCACTTTGCGAAAAAAAATAAATAAAAGAAAAAAACGCTATGCAACAAAGATAGCTACATTCATATGGATATTGATAAAAGTGTACTTTTTATATTTGAATCGAACAATGAACAATTTTTTTATCATCATATCGAGGCTCATAACTTTGTAAATTTTAAATGTTTTTCAATAGAACTTAATGTTGAGCAGTCACAGGCGTGAAAAAATAGACATTTTCAAGAATGTTTTGTGAACTGTTTTATAGTGCTTTTGTTTAACACCAAGTTCTAAAACTATATTTTAAGTAACTTTCACGAAAATTTAAAAAAAATGTATTAGTTCTGGACCAAATAATCAGCTTGATTGCAAACCTCTCTCTTACAAAAGTAACTTTGCGGTGACTAGCAATACTTTTAAGTGTTTTATCTAAATTCAATGAAAAAAAATTTTTTTTGTTTAATAGTTTATCTTGCCCCTGATCGAAGTTTTATTTTAAATTTCGCACTATGCTGGCCTGTGTAATCTTTTTTGACGAAGAAATCACTCATTAATTGAAGGAGAAATCACTCATTAATTGTTTAGCCAAAATAGAATTCTTATCTAAAAAAAACAACATTTGATGAAGCACATGTTTTTAATGCCTGTATAAATTTCATATAAATGCGTAGAGTGGTTTTTAAAATATATAGTGTTTTAAAAAATATATTTTTAAGAAAAACGTATCTAAAGTTTCGGTTTGCGGGGTCATTAATTCATTCATTATCGGATACATTTGAAATTTTCTCCGAAATTTCTTAAATAATTTCGCTAAAATATCCTCTAGCCGATCCTAAAATAATTAGTTATATCTGTGCAAAAAAATTATCAACCATTCACAATTTTTTGACCCGCCACATTGGCGAACCCTTTAACAGAAGTCACCAATACAAAAAATCTTTATACATGACTACTTTTATATAATATTTTCGTAATAAGTAAAACAGCTTCATCCGGTTTTTAAAAATGCTTAATACCTAATTTTCTTGATAAATTTAAATTGTTTGCTAACATTTGATTTCTATATAATATTAACTGACATATCATTCATATAGACAAACAAAATATGAGAATACAAAAAGTTGACTCAGCAAATATTTATCATTAAAATCAAACTGAAGGATGATTACTATTATCAATTTCTACTAGTAATTGCAATCATCTGCAGCTACTCACTGCTTCTAGAGAAAATACGGGTAACTAGAAGTAGACATGGGCACTCCTCCAATAGCTCACAACAAGGTGACTCAAACGATCTGAATGATCTTAATTTGTTCAATGTCTAAAAGCCAACCGGTGTCAAAGACTTGAATACGCATTATTGGAAAAGGAATCTTATAACTAAATGTACATTTTTAATTCTATAAATAGATGCCTTTTCTATAGATCTGTACATATAGAACGTAGAAATAAATATTTGAAAATATATTAGTAAGGCTGAGGTCGTTAAAAACTTAATAAAAACAAAAACATCCAAAATCGAAAATTTTTGCACGGTTAATTTTTTAAATAGGAGGTTCAATTTTCGCTTTGGTATCATTGCACTTTTCTCCTTTTTTAAATGAGCCCTTCGATGTCCTTACAAGGGTTTATAAAGACAAATGAGTATTACTCTTAAAAAACTTTTGTGATAACAAAGCGGTTTTAAGGAAGGACTAATTTTAGAGGGGATCAGGAATAAACGTTTGCTCAGAATCGATTGGTATAACGTCTACATAGAATTCGAATATCTTGTATATCTTATAGTTAAATTTGCAAACATAGGATGAAGAACTGCTTTAAATAGTATGGATTAGATCTTCGCGCTTACTCAAGAATCCTTGAAGAAACTGATAAAATTTGAAATTTATATTTTAGTGTAAAATTATTGAGATTTGCCTACGCACATCCTGCTGTACTATTGTATCATAGTTTGACCTACACATCCGGAAGAACCTTTTAATAAAAATTCTACGAAAGCCAAGATAAGCTTAATTGAGGTGGACGAAGTCGATAACTTTACAGCGGCATATAAAAGAGACCGCTCTGAGAAATCCCCAGGAAGTTTACCCATGCAGAGCAATTATGCTACAATTAGCAATAATCTTTCCGTAATATATCTAAAGGCGACGAGCGGAATTTTCATTTAAACAATTGCACAATAACTTGTACCGCCGTTTGCCAATGTTTACTAAACCGTCGTGTGTTTCCACAAATCGAATTTTTATGAAGTCATTAGGCGCCCCACTGATTACTTCATCAGGCCGCTCCGTTGCCGGGAGATCTGTGTCAGGAGAATCGTTCGTTTTGTTCTTCGCTAATGACACTCTGGCCTGAGGCCTGAGATAGGTTTATCAGTTCATAATTAGCCCCGAGAAGGATAGCGGCGCTTAAACCGATCAGTCTCATTCAAGTCAACCGCGGTCGAGGCCAAGACAATTGAACTGAGGAAGCAGTTGCGCGGGACAATAACAGACCTTAATTACCTGCTCCCCGCTTCCATGGTACCTATTCACAATCCGTGATGGTCCCGGACAAAGCCTCGCTCACAGGAATATTAATCAAGAAGCAAAATGCACGTAAAATGCACATTTTAATTGAGTCACGCTTATCGCATCACATGGCATGTAAATGGCTTATGAATCACCCCACAGGCGACTACACAGTACTCTGATGACATCGTCGACATAGCCGCGGATCCTAGAGGTTTACTTTTTCAAAATAACATCGCTCCAGAAAGCGATTTCATCGTGACTTTCATTATATGCAAATGCGGTCGAACGCTAATTATTTTTGGAGGTGCGGTCTCTTTAAGTTACAGCTAATGTAGCTACGTAAATCTTAAGCTTATTTGTACACAGCTGGATAAGCAGACAAGCCACAAGTTATGGACATTATTCGCAAGTCCACAATTAGCTAATGAATTCCAAGTTAGCAACAAAAGAATCTTCGCGGTACGCGCTCTAAAGGCAAATCGACTTTGGCGAGTGCCACTGTACCAAGCCAGTGCGCGAAAAACCTGAATCCCTAAAAAGGTAGCGCTGCCGTGATGTAACCACGGACAATCAGCGCTCCAACAGCAGAGCAAGAAATTGTTTGATTTTCAATGAGATCGAATCGGGCTCGGGCTGGTCTGACGCGGCGTATGTGCCTTCACGTGGAGCTAAAGAGCTGCGCAAAACGCGGCCCAACCCGGCGAATAATTCTGTGCCCCAGCAGCAGCAGCGGCAGTGGTCGTTGTGCACTATTTTAAAATTTAGCGACTGCCGGAAGGCCATCGGGGAATCATTGGATTCAGTCCGAGTGCTAAGCAGGCAATACTCGTGGGTACTGGGTAACGGTCGGAATGCCAAAAATTGAACGATGCGCCTCCCAAGGCGACTAACTTAGGCAGCGAATCTCTTGACAGATGATGGGCGTGATTCATGCGATCGGAATTTCTCAGGTGCACAGGACGCACAGAGCGCTGTTCCCTTCATCCTACAAAAGTATTACTCATCTCGAGATCAGAGTGGCCACTTACTTCCGTAAACTTCTCCTGCATCTCTGCACGCTCCTCGGCAGTAACCTTTTTCATCCTGTAAGAGGCCATTTTAAAACAACTCCTTCCGTGGTAAACAACAACTCCACCACTTTCTTCGCCAAAACACTTAACTTATGCCGCAATCCGAACTCTCTCAGCCGCGACTCGTTCCTACTGAACGAATGGTTCACAAGATACAAAATGTAACAAATAAAGTGTATCACAATTGGGTAGGGAATTAACTGAAACTCGCGACGATCGCCTTTTTTTCTACACAGCCAAACAACATCCGCGAACCGACCCCAAAGAACCGTACAAGAAGCATCCAAGTGAAGTGACATCGGCCGCTGCCGTCTCTGCTGGAGGTGGTTGGAGTTGGAGTCACTTCCATTGGTACGTCACTTTTCCCATGTATGGAAAAGAAACGAAATGGTAGTTGGAACGACGGGCTCTTTTTGTAAATTCACCAATTCAAAAAATTTAATTCTTTGATTGTAGGGCAGCTTACAATAAAAATTGGAATTAGTTTAAGATTTACGGAAACAGCATTCTCAGAGACCAATTTGAAACAGGGCACAAATTTATTTATTTCACTTACTACAAGCTACATAGATAAATAACAAAAAAAAAACTAAATTACCTAAATTAAATTAAATTAACCTACTATGACTAGATCAGGGGGCATGGAGACTGAATGGTTCATTGGAGGGTTGGGTTGGGCAAGTATAGCGCAAGCTTAAGGAAGTTTTTGGTAAGATGGAAATCGGCAGCGTTTTCGAGTATCCGCAGCTTGTGGTAAAGGGTTCAAAGTGACCATAGTTAGTACGATGACTTTCAAGGCGAAAGATAGGGAAATATGTAACGTTACGGGGGTTAGTGTTAAGGAATATGCTCCGAAGGAGGTCAGGTCAATCGATGGAACCGGCTAAGACTTGGTGAATGAAAACAATATCGACGACATCTCGACGTAGGGCGATGAACTGGAGGTTGGTTAGTTTTAGGCGGTTTTCATAAAGGGGAAGATTAAGGAGGTCTGCCCAGGGGAGGCCGCGCAGGACAAAGCGGATAAATCTGCGAATATATGTATACCGAACAAACTGATTTTATCGAATCGGTTGGGTCAAAAAATACTTTCTTTAGATATACCGAATGTTTCATATAACGTATACCAAAATAAGTGGAATGAAGGAGTCTTGCAAACAAAAAATTTTAAGTCTGGGGGCGGGAGTTTATTTGAGAGTTATAGGATAATGCATAAATTCGATTCTTTCATGGTATGCATTTCATTTTTATCTTTATTGATCTACTCAACAGCAGCAACATCGAACTCATATCAAAAATTAACTATCCCAATGTCCTTTCCAAAAATGCCAACAAAGTTTACCTTTCACCTACCACTGCAGGTCCGCTCACTTTCATTCATTTTCTTAAAATTCAGTTTTTCCTCCTAAATTTATATAATTAATATAACTATTTTTTATTTTTATTAAATTCTCAAAAGGATACATGTCCACGTGGCGAAAAAGTAGGAAAATTATTCCTAAAAAAACTTGTGTCGTATATTTAAAAAAAAAATCGTTTTAACCAGTCAGCTGTTTTGATCGCTTTTCAAAATTGTTTTTAGTTTACACGAAGAATGCAATTTAAATAGTCATGATAACCACTTTTAACGATCGACGAGTATACTCGTCGTAATACAAAATATTGCCATTTATCCATGACGAACATACTCATCAAAAACAGGTAACTGGTTAATGAAATTAAACTAAACTTAAATGCGTTTTGTTAAATTAAAAACCTATTTAAGTTAATGCTAATATTTCAAAAAAACTCCTCAAAATATCCTCCACGACTTTCGATACCAGTCAATAACCTCCTAATTCCTTGTTTAAGGTGTATTGTGGCCAGTTTCTCCCGTATTTGCGTCGCTGCAATACCAATTTCGTTAATTAATTCCCCTTTGGTGTTAACAGGACACAAATAAACTACATCATTCATCGTTTACCATAAAAAAAACTCTAGTTCATTTTCTATTTGTCTAGAGTCTAGGCCATATATTTTTTTGGTTTTCCTTACAGATCTTTTATTCCACTTATTTTGACATTCGTTATATATGTGTCTGAACGGGGGTATTTCATTCGATTCAACATGGTTTCTTGGTTAACGTTTGTTTGGAGATCCGCCTCTAAAATTTTCAGTTTTATGCATGAAGTTAACCAGAAAATGTTGCTTGGTAATGCGTTAGAAAGTTGAGCGTTCAAATATTCTAAGAATACCTCTTACGACCCAAACCGTCAACAGACAAATGCTGCGTTAAATTCCCACCACAATTGATCCTTCACCTTCCGTCCTGTCGATTTTTTGGGGTTTTATAAAACCTTATAAGATCCCTTGCTCGTCCGTCTATCTCTCTGTCAAAACCATTTTTCTCAGGTAAGCGCGGAAATATCAAGTTGAAATTAATATCAGCTTAGATGTATGATCTCTTGGAGCTACAAAAAAATCTGTTGTAATATCACATAAAAAAATATATTTTTCTTTTTGCTATTACAAACTTTATTGATTTTTCTGGTTTTGTCAAAAGAGCATTATTTAGTATTTTTGAGATATTGTAAAGTTATACAGTAAACAAATTTATATCTAGATAACCCATATAAAAATAATAAAATTGAAAATTTTAAATGGCATTCGGAAAACGATCAGGAAGTGAACAAGAGACGGAAATTTATATTTCGTCTATAAAAGTTAGACAAATTTTCTAATGTCAAAAACGCAAAATATTATTACAGTTATAAAACCTAAGAAAGCACTATATAACTCTCCGTGTGAAGTCAAAACTTCCTTTTACGCCCCTTTTTAAAAAGGTACTCCCCGAACTAAAGATCATCAAATAAAAGATGTGACACTCGTGACGTATTTCCTTATCTTTTTTCGATTTTTTCATCCTTGGTTCCGTTAGCCCATCGACCTTGTAGATTTTGCTAAAAGTAGATAGTAATGAAGGGCTCACGAGTGAGAGAAAGACAAAAATTTAAGAGGAAGCGGAACGAAAATTGAAGCCATGTTTCACCACAGAGAGCAGCCTATACGCTCGAACACTCTGTCCCGCTTTTAAAAATGCACAGTGAAAAAAATGTAAACAACCCACATCCTCGTATATATGCTCTGTGTGTGCTGCCTGACTCTTCCCCATTCTCGATTCAGGATTTTCCTATGCCTAAGCATTGTGCAGGGACAGCACTAACACAACATGCATAGAGGCATAGAGAATATTTGGCTGCATATTCTTATCTCTTTTCTCCTCTGCATGTATAAAAATCATCTTATAACTTTTATTCTCAATTAAATAGATTATCACAAGAAATAAAAGTAACAAGTAAAAGTTGATAAATGTTATTTTTGATCAAAAAATATAAAAACCATTTGATAAATGTTACATTTAATACGAAAAGACACAAATCATCATTAAATTGGCGATATAGTTACAAATGAAATACATGATTTTTAAAAGAGGCGCCGAAGTTTTTGGAAAATCTTGGATAGTCAAATTATAATGGACAGATAATTGAGTTACTGCACCTAGAAGTAAAAACAAAATGACCCTTACATATGTGCCTTAGCCCTTATATTCGGCAATAAAAATCGTTGAGAACGATATAATGGGAACGAAACAAAGCTTGGAATTGGAAACCCGGTTTATTTTCAGAACACGCCTTAAATCCTCTTCCAGCAAATCCACACAACTCTGGCAGCTCTGTCACTCCTCTCCTCTGTGTGTTTCTTTCTGGCAAAAGAAGCGAAAGTTGTGTTTTTGCGGTGCTATTGCGAGCGCCAAGTGATTATTTTGATGGAAATTTGGGACTCTACAGGAATTCTGAAAGAAGGTCCCGATAAAGTGTAGTGGTTATAAAATACAGAGATTCAGTCTCATGCGCAGCGAGTGGACATTACGACTGTTATAATATAGGCGAACCGAAAAAAACTGTTGTTTTGTGCGGCTGGGCCGACGACGTGACACAATTCTGTACGAAAATATCGCGAATTTCCTGGAGAAGTAGCTTTTGCGGACAGGAATGAACAACGGATTCAGCACGGGCGAGGAGGACTCCCGAGGCCCCACCGACCAAACCTGCTGCCTCATCGACGAAGGCGAGCGGTGCAGGAATGCGGCCGGGAATGCTTCGTACAGCAAGCGCATACAAAAAACTGTTGCTCAAAGGAGGCTTAAGCTCAACATTGATCCGACTGTAAGTGCAGATAAGAGCCCGATTTTGGAAGAAATTTAATTATTTTCCCCTCCGTAGGCGCATCACATTTACATATGCGACTATCACAAAACGCGCATCCAGTCCGCACGGAATAAGCGCCGGCGAAAGGACTCTGAGGATGACAGCAACGAGACAGACACCGACCTTCCCGAGGTGGACCTCTACCAGCTGCAGGTGAACACGCTCCGTCGCTACAAGCGTCACTACAAAGTCTCCACCAGGCCCGGCATGAACAAAGCCCAGCTGGCCGATGTGAGTATAGCGTCGCGGTGACCGCCGTCTATTTTCAATGAAAAATCCCCGAGCTGTTTGGTCAGAACGACCAGCTCCAGATCGTGTCTATTTCTAGTGCCGGCAGATGGAAAAAATGGCTATGCTCTGGTTTGTCGGCACTTTTACCCGGATAAGGTTTGGACCTTCCTGCATTTCAGGACGAATACTTGTAGTTTTATTTTGCAAAAGCTTGGAAGTGTCTAGTAGCAGATGTCTTCTTTTTGAATAATGTCAGAATTACATCTCATTATCTAAACTTTCTTTTGATAGTGAATTTTCATGTTTTAAAAGAAAGAAGTAGCTTTATTATTATGGAAAACAAATTTTCTAAATAGGGACAGTAGGCCATATAAATAAAACAAACTACTAAGAGAGAACTACATAACAGATATGAAATATAAACGGTTATTTTTCTAGGGCGCTATCATAACTTTAATAAAGAGATTACTTCGTCCTAACACTTTAAAATAGCTAATATAGAAATTGCTGTGTTTTGAAAGTACAATACAAATAATAAAATAAATTGTAAATGAGCAGTTCAGAAGACAAACAAGAATTAAAATTAAATTAAGGTTGGTGTGAAGATGATAATTGAGGATCAGCTCAAAATAAAGTAAATAGTGTTGAAAGAACAGTTTGCTGAAACTCTTGCAAAGTGACACGAATTCTACGATATGTAGAATGTTTATTTTGTTTTTATAATTAACTGTACCCGAATATCAAAGACTTATAAACGTTTGTACGTTGCAGAAATTCTTCCGATTTCAACTTTACCAAGCGTCTTTGAACTGCAATTATTTACAAGAGGAATTCACAATTTTAATTCATAGTAGTAAAGCAAGTAGTCTCAACATCAGAGAGAGTTATCGAAGGTTGACAACTTATTCATTCTGGTTATAGCCCGTCAAACTTTATTCATACGAATGTAAGACATTATTCCAAAAATTATAAATTTCTTCATGTGGATCGATGTCTCTAATAATAGACACATATCAATCTGTTTAATATTAAGCTTTACGCAGTTTGTAGGGACTCTATTATACGAGTACAATTTCATCCACTAAACTAAAATCTGCAATTATTGTTACGATCAATAATCGATTTGTTTGACTTGATTAATCGAATAATGAGAAGATATTTTATTAGCAGACGATTATTCGAACCTTTAGAGGAATATCGAATGAAAAATTTCTCTATTTGTGCAGTATATACAGATTTTTTTATAATATTTTTGTTTTCTCATTAGGGCAGAATAACAAATGTTTGTTTCTCCTTTGAGAATTTCCTCCAATTAAGAAAATCTGAAGTAAATATTGCGCAAAACCATCATCGTTCCAATTCTACTGTTCTTTACTTAATCAGTAATCGATTAATATGTTTATCAGTTCCACATCACTCACGATTATATCCCATAATAAATTTTACGGTTTCATTGCGATGCAATTATTCCGTCCCGATCAATTGATTAATTCCAAATTTTTGTCGATATTTCACTTACAAATTCACACAACCACCAATAAGAGAGATATCGTTGTTTTACCGAGAAGGCGATGAAAACTTAACGTCGTTACCAAAAACAATCTAAACAAGATTTTAAAGAAGATTTGGGGTTACAGTTAGACGCAATAAGGCCTGGGAAATCCCGTGTTCTTTACAGATACGGCAAGGTACTTTACAAATTCCAGCTTAACATAAAATACTACCCGTAGGAGAAAAGAAAATAGAAAATTAAAGATTATTCAAGGCATTTGCAATGTGACTTATAAACTATGAGAAGCCGTTCGATGACTTCAAATTTTTGGGTACAACACGTAATAAGGAAACGAGTAGAACATGCTAGGGGCGTTTTCTGCAAAATGAAAATTTTTTTGGAAACGAAATCAATCTCGATCTTAAAGCAATGTTACTCAGGTGTTAGGTGTAGAAGCATTAGATCTGCACAAACCACAAACACTAAAGAATAGGGAAGTGTTTTAAATGTAAATGTTAAATTGCAGAAGTAGACACAAAAAACCATGGAAAAAGGGACAAAAATAGGCTTAAAATAATATGTCCTAATAACTTAAAGAATTGGTTTACAGCGAATACAGTATAATTTTCCATAAAAAGGAAATTATGACTTCCGTTTATCTACCACAATGCCTGAGTATTCTAATAGATAATAAGATATTATTCTATTGAGGACCGAAATAACCAGTGTAATTGGGTTCCATTTGCTAATTTAAATGAAATTTGTTAGATTTCTTCTTTTGACTGGACTGCGTCAGCATAATTCGTAAATTCTGATTTAGAAACCTCTTATAAATAGCATGCTAGCAAAATTCTTTCTTGTTCATTTATAATAAGGGTTCTTATTTTGTTCTTTATCTACAAACGTTGGTATATCCGCTAAGATTGGAAGTAAAATTAAGTTCCACACCCATTCTTTCCATTAATTCAAATTTAAAATGGGATCTTTATAGTTGGATAGTTTATAATGGGATCTTACTAGTTTTCAAGTTTTCATAGTACACTGACCCTATATATTAATGTAAAAAATTAGATTTCTTATTCTTTATAAGCTTTTTCAGAACTATATCGCTCGTTTTCCATTGCAGACGATTATGAAACATTTCAAGACAATTCCCATCAAGGAGAAGGAGATCATCACGTACTTTATCTATATGGTGAAATCAAATTCCAACAAGCTGGACCAGAAGAATGGTATAGGGAATGACACCACCTGAGAAAACCGTCCCCTCGGTCCCAAGCCCACCACGTAAGCTAAGCTTAAAACTATTGAAAGAAATGCAATTAATAGCTGTAGAGAATTGTAACATTTTGATGAACACGTAAGAGATTTAGGTTTACGGCGTCGCAGCGCCACGTACAAGTGATGACAATTCTTTCGTAGAAATGTAAGCCATTTATTTTATTTATCGATCAAGACAGTAGCCTTTATTTTTAGCCCAAGATCATTGTTGATTCCTCTTCGCTATCGCTCGAAGTGTCTGCAATAATATAATTAATAAAGATTTAGTTTTTAATTTTGGGATATTTCTTTTACCGCTCCCCGCTCGTTCTGCTGGAGCTACTATTTTACTGATTGGCTGACTCTGCCATTGTTGTACTGTAGAATCCTTTAACTCGTGTTCAAGAATACTTTCATCATCATCTTCCTTGTCGTCTTGGTTGAATTCGTCCATATGCTCGTCACTGTCCTCATCCACCCATTTTATGTTGGCCTGATTCGAACTGAGAATACTTGTTCCTTCTTCTACTTTCGTCACTGCAAAGATATAATTTTCAGATTCCCTTATACTTCAATAAGGAAGAACTTACCATTGGCGCTTTCCATTTCTTCTTTTGTAGCTGCTGTTGCATACACCGGTTGGTAAGGATTATCAAAACTGAATTTAGGTATCTTCAACATCAGCTTATCCTCTGCCAAGGATGTGATCTTTTCCAGTCGGAGACATTCTGTGAATCCTACTAATTTGCCTTGTGACCTAAGAAACATTAGAAGATGAGTTACTTTTCCAAGTTTTTACTATTTTATATAAAATAATAACTTCGTACCTGGCTTGCTCATCCTGTTCCAAAGCTTCTTTAATTTGGTCAACTACCAACTTAGCTCTATTCGCTGCTCTACTAGCGCACTGTAGAAGCAAATCAGTGCTCGTATGCGTAGTACCTCCCAAATTGATGCAGCATAATTCTCTGAAGGAGTTCAAACCAAAAATCATATTAGCTTCGGCACACCGTTCCTCAATAGCTGTTGGATCTGCTACAGCAACTTCGCTGGAATCTTAACGATTAGAAAAATAAGTTAAGCTAAAGTATATTGCTTACCCATCCTGAAAGGTCGCATATGAGATGCATACTGGATAGTGGTGCAAAGCCAGAGGAATCGGGTCTTTTTCTGCGGAAGTATGAACTTTTACCTCTTCCCCTGCAATGCTTACATCAGGCCGTTTAAAATGAGCAAGTGCGCATAATGCAGCGACTGACGCGCAGTCTTAGTGTACATTAAAAAAAAAATTGGTTATTCCATTTTTACCTACTAAAATTCAGAATACCTATCAAGTTCCCTTCGTGGTTTAAAATTGTTACATCACACCTTAGCACCCAAACTTTATCCTCAGCGGTTACGCATAGAGATTCCAGGTCTATACACCTTGAATCCTTCAAGGTTCTCTCTAGAATCCTGTTGATTTGTACTGATAAATCTGAGCTCCTTCCCGACTCAAAGTGGGCAGCAGCCATCGAGCTAAGTTCCACGTTGATAAAGAGCATTCCCTCATTTGGTCTGGTAGCCTTAGGCTGTCCCAAATCGCAAGATACTTGAGCCAAAACCCTTGTTTCCCCTAGAGACACATGTACGCAGCCCCAGTCAGCCCCAAAGTTTATTTTTAAGGGACGAAATTCTTTTATCAATCTTCCATCTAGTCGCTGCAATTGGACCGTTATTTATTTATTTATTTGCTTAATACAAGCTACAATGTTATGAAATACTCTGATTTAAATATATTTTACCCTGTTTTCTTTTATGCATCGTTGAATAAATGTCTTTTCAGTAATTGAAAGCGGTGCTTCTTTCATTTTGTACCCAAATAAAAAACCGTGCTTGAAATTGCTTTTAGAAATGTCAAAATAAGGCATGCAATCTTCTTCTTGGTTGTTTTCGATTTCGTTCCTAGAAAGTTAAAAAACTTGCGGGAAGTTCCGCCGTTTTAATATTTTTGTTGAATAGAAACGGAAGTACGTTGACATTTTCTACGCATTGCATACAAGTTAACAGCGAAACTCTCGGAAGTTTAGATTTGCAATGAAAATACGCTTTAAATAGTCCATCAGAGTGAAAATTCAGAAGAACTGAGGAATTTAAACGTCAATCCGGTTTATAAAATTATTTATAAATAAACAAATATTAAATTTACGTGCTAAAAACAAGTTTGCCGGAGGGAGAAATATGGCTGCACTGATTGGAAAGAAAAAACGTAGGAAATTAAATATTACAAAGCAGATAAACTTGTATTAAGCTATTGTTTTAATTTAAATTTAGATCTGTTTGTAAGCACCTTGAGGAAATATCATCAATGGAATTAAATAAATAATGAAATAATCAGTCAGAATGAAAGTCCAGGTAAAGTTCCCAGCTAACAACTTACTGAGTATGAACATTTTAAGTATAATAAATGATAATTATACTGACTATTTCTTCTAGAATTAATTTTCCTTAACTCATATACCTAAATTTCAAAAGGATGACAAAAAGATCAATGCCCAAAATTAAATTAATAATGTCAATGAGGTGTGATTTTTGATAGCTTCAATAACATTTCAAATACATCTCTTACACAAAATAATTTAGTTCGATAAATATAAGAAAGCAATTATTTTGTTTTTGACTCATTTTTCAATGGGTCGAATTCAATACAAAAAAAAATTGGATAGTTTTATCTAAATTCAAACAATCATCTCATTTCAATTTCATCATAAACTTGACTGATTTTGTTAATTAAGCTTTACAATTGATAATGCAATCGGTTTATATTTCAATCGGTTACAAAAATAATTAACAGACAATTATTGCGCTAGTCGAATAAAATTTTAGTCGATTGAATTTTTAGTTGAGCTTTGCAATTAAAAATGTAATCGGTTGATATTATTGATTGTTTGTTATTATTATTAGGTAAATGATATATGATAATTTATTTCATAATATTAAGTAGAAGAATAGTAAACATTTCAATCAAAAAGAATACTAGAAATTTTAGTAAATGATTCATAAACTTTCATTATTATATAATAGAGCAAAGCTCTATTAAAAATTCAATCGAGTAGTATTTCATTCGATTAACCAGGATATTGTTTGGCGATTACTTTTCTAATCGATTGTAAAGCTTAATTAAAAATTAAATCGATTGAAATTGTAATCGATTAACCAAGTAATTGTTTTGCCAAATAAAATTCTAAATTCTAATTCTAATTTGATTTTCAACTGCGCAGCTGAATAAAATTTTGACCGATTACAATTGACTAATAAATTAGTTGAATATATGTAGATTACATTTTTATTCAATTATGATTGTAGTTGACTATCCCCCAAGTCTGATTATATTAAAACCGACATATACGCGCTGTGTGGAAGGAACCGGATTCGCCCTCAGGAAGTATGCAGTTACCTAAATATCGATATTATTCTGCAATTCAGTACAATTATTAACTCTTTGAAGACAATCAAACGCAAATACTGGTTAAGAGTCGTTTCGCTTGATTTCCAAAGAGTTAAGTAAAATAAACTGAAACCAGTCCAATTAAGGAGAGAGATTCTATTGTCCTCCTAAGAAAGGTAATGAAGAGTAAACCGTTTTACGAATCTTATATGTTATGTAATTTCCGTTAACACTGAAATGCAATAAAAAACAATGATCTTAAAAAAGTAAAATATTTATTAATAATATATAACATATATTATATAAGTTGTATAAGTTTTACTACCCATGCGTACAGTAAATTGAAGTTTCCCAGCATTATAAAATGTTCTTTGCATGTAGCCGACTCCAATTACATTTTTAACGAATTTGGAACTTGCCTAACTTGAATTGATTAACTAGTCGCCACCACCATCAAGGCAAATGTTGTAGGTGGAATATGCTATAACCTCTGCTCTTTCTTTCTATTTCTTAATAGCATTTTCTTCTCAGTGCAATTGCACAACTTTTAATGTATGTTTAATAATTAAAAGACAAACATTAATAAATATGCATACTTACCAAAGGAAAGACAATTTTTATTGCCTCACCTCACTCATGGAGAAATTGGACCTAGTGAGGGATTTTCGTTAACACAAAGATTAAGTTGTTGAGAATCGATAGTGTTCTGGCCTGAGGCGCCCCACTGCAATTTAATACGAAATTTTTGTGAAAACCGAGTAGAAAACCGTAAGTTTTAGTATAGTGGATATTATCTTAAAATGTTATAAAAACAATAAATTTCCAGATGCTTAAAGGGAAAATTTATTATATAATATTTAAAATGGAACAGCAAAGAAGAGAGGACATATTAATTAGAAATGAAGTTTTATTATTATTATAAAGCCATATGACCTTGATAATGGACATCTTTTGTTATTCTTTTGGTATGAAAATGGATGTTTACTCTTCAGAACAACAATTTCAGACAAATAGCATTGTCCAGATCAATCAAATGCGTAAATACGCAAACACGAAAAAACTAGTATGTTCAAATTGAATGTGTTGCAATAGTAAATGCATATCTTTCATAATTTTCATAAAAGCAGAGTTAAAATAATTCATTGGAGGAGACATTTTGTATATAAAGACATATAATAGTAAAACTACATATCATCCAAAAAATTGAGAGCAATTGCTTTAAATTTCATATTTAAGTTACGAATATATATCTATATATTTTTTAAATACATCATCCTAAATTTCGCTAACTGTTACCAGCTGAACATTTTTATTTCACTAAAATACTTAATACAACTTTGTGTTGGATTTGTGCATTTATTTTCAATGCTTCTGGTGAAATTTTGTGTGGGTGGACGATCAAAATAAGATAATTTACTAATCAATGAAACGAAACAGTAGAGATCAATTTTGTGTGGACCACTCAAGAAGTATTACTCGAGTATTTCGTTAAATTTATAACAGATTTTAAGTAAGCGCGTAAAAGTATGTGTAGAATTTCAGAAATTTAAAAATAGCCAACGCACGGCAGATATTATGCCCCCATTAACACACTCGATGGTGTGTGACACAATGAATACTCAATTAAAATCAAAATTTGAAACTGGTTTAAGACAAGATTTAGTAGGACGGGTTACCTGTATGTATATCTTTAATAACTTTATTAAATTTTCTGTTGGTTTTATACGCTTCTTTACTGCAATTAGTGCTATTTTTCGATTTAAGTGAAAAATATTATCAACGTAATCTTGTTAATATGTTTATTATTCAGGCTGGCATAGAATACCTTCTGAAAAGTAAATCATTTTTGAAACTGTTGGCTTTTATTTACTTAACTGAGTATGGCACACATCGAAGAGACCGCCTACGCGCTCTCCTGGTTTAACGTGAAATACCCAGTAGCTAAATTTAAACTTTTCGGTTGCAATATTCCCACACAGTTGAACTGAAAATTCTCTAATATGAGCAACATCCAAGAGGACCATTTTACTGCAAATTCTGACGGAGATAGAGGAAATTCGGTCGTCTGACCGGAGAAAAAAGATATCAAGTTTATCTTGGACGAGTTCTTTAAATACTTGGCTCATTTTGCAGGAAATCTCAATGTTTACAATTTGTTAGAAAGAATGATGAAGGCAGACAATTTTTAAAAGAAATAGCTCTTATTCGTTCTATTCTATGCATATTTATTTTGTGAAGGAAGATTTCATGTATCCGCATTATTGTGATTAACCCGTTGCCCACATACCATATACAAATTGTCTATAATACTTCACTTTTAAATAATTTTGTTTTTTTACTACCATATAGGGCACTTTTTTAATTCGAATTAATAAACTTCAATGTGACAAATATATCATTATTGCTCACTAACCTTAGAAGTGAATTTACAACAACATAAAAACTAGCTGAGTGGAATTAATTATAAATTAAATAACTGAATCCTTACTGATAAAAGCAATTAACAATTTTCTGGTATTCTCACTAATGGTGATTACATAACTTCAAGTTACAAAATACCTTCTATAAAAACAAAATTGTCTTTATCCAAGTCCTTGTCTTGATCGGGCTTGGAAATTTGAGGTGGAATACCCATCCCATATGCACTTATTAAAAAAAATTTATAAATAAAAATAAAATAAAAGATGTTACTTAAAGGAATTTCATAAATTAATTAAACAAATATAGACCGAATTAATATGAAGTAATTTAGAGTCGAAATTGAAGGGAAAAAAATTAGATTGCAGTTTGTAACAATGGCTCTAACCAGAAATATTTTTAACAAACATGCTTTTTACCATTTTAGTTTTAGATAGATGGCAATGATTTTATCCTTTTGCACGTGAGGTCATCTATGGTTGTGACAAAAGGTTTTGTCCTTAAACCTCTTAAGCCACCTTTGACGTGACAATAAAATAAAGAAGCAGACGCAGTTTTATTTAAAAAATGCTTTGAAATTAAATATATAACAAAAGTCTTGTATTATACACTTCTCAGCATAATAATATTAGTGTTTCTTATCAAATGTTCAAACGCTATAGCATTGAATCGCAAAACTTTTCTCTAAAAGCATTCCAGATTGTTTGAATAAAATGAGTCATATGCGCATGCGCAATCAATTATTATTAATATTGAGTTTATTCTTGTCCTTGAGGATTTAGTGCACATTTGGTAGAGTTATTCTTTATGAACAATCATTTTGTTAATGAAACATTAAACTTAAAATAATTATTTCGTACCTAACATGTAATATCAAAACCAGAAATATTAAATCATAATTGACTGTCAGGAACTAGGAACACAATTATAGTGCAAAAGGTTAAAATAGAAACTTTTGAGCTAAAATAAATAGATAAATAGAACTGTGATTTAGATCTTATCTGAATGGAGAGAGAAATCTGAAATCCAAATCTTTCTTTCATTCAACTCTTGAAATGATAACTTATAGCCGCCAGCAAACATTATGCTCTAAAAGTATTTTACATATAAAAAATGCATGTCTCAGCTTTTGTAATAAATTGAAAATCAAAGTTCTTTCTTTCCTGCTTTACTGACCGTGGGTTATTAATTAAATCGTCTACAAAGTTATTGTTTTGTTATTTTTCTAAATTGAAAAAAGTACATTAATGTGTTAGAGTAAACTTACAAGTTCGGGTTAGTCAACAATATGTTTTTATTAATTTTAAACATTTTTTTTCTCGCGATATTGTTTATCAGAATTAACCAATAATGAAATTTGGGTTGACTAATAATAAATATAATTGTTAAATAATTACCTTTGCTGTTTTTGATATAGTTGAAACAACAGATATTACATTATTTTAAAACCTATAAGAGATTGGTTTTAAAAAATGTCTGCGGTACATATAAGTTTTCGTAATGCGAGATCAAACAAAGCAGTATATTGCTTGTAATTAATTACTCTGAATTAATCATTTGTCTGATTCAGATATGATATCCTAGCTTGTTATAGTTCAATTTTGTGCTATGAATTCTATAAAACGTTTTCTTAAGTCAAATATAAAAGATACGTCAATAGACATTCAGAATAAAAACCAATATCTTTTATATTTTCCTTGAACGGCCAAGAAATTCATTATACATACAAAATATGATAGAAATTCATATGAGTTCAGTGTTGTTTCTGACACCTCTTTGTTTAATTCTAATCGCCTATTTTACCTAAAATTTCACTTTATTTAAATTTTAGTCTGTCTTTTGCATATAGGTACACATTCTAAAGTTTTCAATATTTCCCAACTCAATGTAGAAAATAAAGCCATTGTTTTTTGAAGTTAGGTACATATATATAATTTTCGTATAAAGCAGGCAATAATTACTTCTTTTTTATTGAATCAAAGAAATATTTTAGTTATATACATTTTCAACTTTTAGCAAATGAGATGTCATTCTAACAAAATCAGAGAATTTTTATATTTGGGTTATTGCATATCATTCATCTATCATTTCAAATTTTCTAGGGCATTTGCTCTCTAATATTATGTACGATTTAATTAAATTATACATTTAAACACAAGTTAGCAGTAAAGTTATGTAGACGTTAATAAATTTACACGTTATATTTCATACTTAGCTAATAAACAATTTTAGAAACAATTTACGAATTCAATTCATCCTCAAGAGAATTTTATTTTAAAAATTTCGCATATGTAAACCGCTTTCAAGTTCAAATCGTTCAAAATTCTGGCGTTGGGCTCGAATTCGACGGGCAATCTGCCTGCATTTCTTGTATATCAGGTTCAGATCAGCAAACACAGAACAAAAGTACTACAATAAAAAATATTTTCGAAATAAAAACTGAAAATATTTCTGGTAAATTCAAATGTTGTTCTACTTGTATACGAAATGTTTTATTTTCAACATAGTTCTGTATATACCTGCCTTTTGAATTTTTCAAAAAAAGGAGGAAAAATGTTAGTCGATATCCTCATCACAATGTAGGTGTGTTTCCCTATATCTGGGGTTTTCATCTTTGGGGGATGCCGCCGTCAATGTGTTTGTTGCTAATATAAACGTTTCCTAAAATGAGATTCCCAATGAAGATGTATTAAGATAGAATCTTTCTAATACTTTTGCCTGACCAAGTTGGTTCTACTGAGTCAGTCAGTTTAGTCGAACCGCAGCATTCACTCCGACGACGTCAGCTGCCGGACTATAGAGAAATTAAATTTTTATCTTTCCCTAGAGTAAGTTTTGAAACGAATGGAGAAGTAAAAAATTAACAAAAATGTTTAAAGACAATAATAAGAATAATAAAGGCAATACGGACGCTTTAACCTGGCTTTATTAATAATTTAAGGAAATAACTAAAAGCTTTCTTTAGCACACTAACTTGCTTTCCTCAGGACGCTTAATTCACTATGCGAAATGTAAAAATTGTGAATAAAAGTGAAATTAATACAACGTAATCATTAAGAAACAATTGGTGAATTGTGGGAAGTACTGAAGCAGACCATATTTGGATATTATGTGAACTTGTGAGTAAATTACGTTTGAAACTGCAAAGCGGAAATTTGCAGCAACTAAGTGAAAAGGAAAATATAATATAATAAATATAAAAAGTAATAAGAACAGGTGCACGTAGTATTTCGCTTAAAATAACCGTGAGGCTGTGAAATTTTTCTATACGCCCGAATGATACTATTTTTAGTACACAGATATTTGCCGTGTTACGTGATACATTGCATAAACTCTGTCGCTTTTGAAATATACAAAAAGCAAAAACAGTGTGAAGGATTTTAAAAAGTGTTCTTCTTTCCAAAAAAACCCTTTATAGTATTGTATTTAGTGTCTTTTGTAATTTTAAAAATTGTTTTTGCTATCACATAAACGTTTTATTTCAGTGAGAATTAATAAAACTGGAGTTCACCTTAAATGAAAGGGCAATGCTAAAATTGTTGTTTGGTTCATATGGCCTAATTTACCGAATATTCCCATATTACCATATAACTCCGAGCTGAAACTATAAATACTTTTCAAGTGCTTTGAATTATTTGAGGGCTGCTCGTGTTCAAAATTAAACACCAATAGTGTTGCTAGAAACGCCCGATGTTTCGCATAGTTATGCACTAATTATAGGATCGAGGGCTAATTTTAGTATAAAAATTTACATTGGATTTAAATCTGCACATTAAATATAAAAAAAAGAAGATTAATTAATCTTCTGATTGTTTCGGCTCTTACATGTTGCCAAAATATGATATTACTATGAAAATTTAGTCAAAATGACCTCGATGTCTATTTTTAGATTATTTTTTTTTTAAATTGTCTTTTATTTTTAAAACAAGTTAGGATCTTTATTTTGTATGTTGATAATCTTCCTTGGCCCAATTATTTTTATTTCTAATTATTTTTTTTAAATAAATATAAATATTTTGTTCCCAAAAGAAGAATTTTAATTCAAAAGTTTTATAATTCATGATTTATTTGTTGATTGCACTTATACGCCTCTAATTATAAGCCAAGCCTTTATCGAAATTTCATCGAATTCGATTAGTTCGAAATCTTATCGAATTGAATAAGTACAAGTCGACGAATCGACTCAAATTTCTTTAAGTCTTTAGATATGCATGTAGCAAACGATAACCCCAATGCGTCAACTTGTTATGAATATCAACAATTTACTTTATATTAAAAGAGTTTGAAAAGTTATTTCTGAATTTCAACAGTTTAAAATTATTTTCATATTATTTTTATATTAAAGTATCAGGGAGACTGAGCTCTTCTCAAACTTGAAAATTCGAACTTCACTTTAGTAGAGGTATTATATATGGTAATTAATTTAGCTTAGTTGGCTCAATTTCTGTTTAAGCTTTACTCAAGCCGGTCGGAATCTAGTCAAAGTTGTTTAAATTCAAGAATTTTTGCTCTAAGCATTTGAACTTTCTGGCTATGACTTTGCTATTCTATAAATTTCACCAAAAAAGTTAAAACCGTTCGCGAGATATAAGCAACTTTAACCCGCTTCATATAATAACATTTGTATATTTAATAAAATTAATTAAACTATAAAGCAGATAAAATCAATTTCTGCATCGAAAAGTCATTTTGAATGAATATTAAATGATATTTGAATATACTTATTAATTAATCAGTTCAGCCAGTTCAATCCTTAAGATTGATATCAAACAGGGTGTCCATAAGGATGTTCTCAAAATAAACCAATATCAATCTTCTATATTCATGTATGTTCAACGAAAGGTTCCCCTTAGTAACATTAAAAGGATATGACGGCACAGGCTTTAATTTGTGAGAAAATGTTTTTAATATTAGCCATATTTATAGGCATCTTCATTCAGTCGACAGTACTTTGATAATTTTGTTATTGTTTATTTTTTAATATATTTATAATTTCACATTGACGAAATTTATGTGTAACGTTGCTGGCGACATTGTTCGCTAATTTTTTTTCTCTGTAATGAATTTCGTTAGGTTAATGAGATTATTAAAAGGGATAAAACATTTATATATTTTAGTCTTTAATTTACCAAATGATATTTTTGGTTATCATATGCATAATTAATACAAGTTTCGAAAATATCAGCTAGTATAAGATTTCAACGTAATGTGTACTTTTTTACTATTTCTATAGTACAAAATAATGGCATAGTTATCAACCTCAAATTAAGAATTCGATTTCTTTAGAATTGTTTGAAATAAATAAATTATTAGTTGTAATAATAAGGCTATAATTGGTTTATTGGAAATCAAATGTATTCAATGTACTAATGTACATTCCATTTTTTAAAATTCAAAGTTAATCTTGTACGTGATCAAAAAAATGTTAACAATTATAAAAAAATCTCAAACTTCAAAAGTAAGACTTACGAAACGCTTTGTTAGTGCAGATGAACATAAAAATTAGCAAAAAAATTTATAATTTCATATAAAATGTTATTGTGTTCAATTAGAATTATAAAATCACTGCAAGCGCATCATTGCCATTTACAATATGCATATTTGAACTCATGCCAAAACGCAAGATATAAATCCAGAAATTGTACAATATCCCTTAAAAGTTATATCAAGAATTGCGCAAACTTTCATAACCGAATGATAATCACTCTATTTTATTTTGCGAATATTTACTTTGAATCTTTTCATTTCTAGAATTTTGCTAAATCCAAGAGAATGAATTTTGTTTATAATATTAAGCAATAAATTAAAAGTTTTTCTAAAACAACTTTCAAATCCCACGTTACATATTACGTTATAACATAAAAGTAGGAAAGTACTCCTACGTAGATTTTCAAGATCGGAAGACGAAATTTAATCTGATCGTGTTCTATTTTTAATACATTCAACGACTAACACATGTCCCATTTTGGTGACTACGAAAATCGCAGCAATCGTTTGGTTGTGAGAAGAGGCTGTATGCTAATTGGATGTTTATTTTAACAACTACAAATGAATCGAATGGAAAGCATTATTCATTCTGTTACCATTCGCGCTTTTAGGTGATACATCTGGGTGAATCTAATGAATAAATATGAAGAAAATGATCCAAGGGAGGAAGAAAGAAAATGTATGTTTTACGAATCTCTCATAAAACCCCCTCTCTTGAGGAAAGTGAGAAAATTTTAGTCGTGTGAATACTGTGCGTTTTGATTCTATTTATACAATCTCCCAAGAGACTCCTAGCTCAAATTAAATCCGCCTTTGATATACATTGGCATATATACATACTGTTGTGACTCAATAATAGAATTTTATATATTATTTATGTACAAAATCGCAACAATTTTAAAAAGGAATGCTTTCTAATAATACAATAACAACAAAATAAATGCCTTTATTTGAAAAAAAAATAATAGTTTATTTCTTTATCTTTTAGATTTAATTTTCCTTATTCGTAACCATGTCCGATGAAGAAGAATACACGTAAGTATAAAAATATTTTTACAATAAATTCAAATAATTTTTTGTCACGAATTTAAATAATCAAAAATTCAAACATATTCCCTTCTTTCTTTTGTTTCATTTTCTGCTATTTTTACAAAACTTTTTTAATAATGGGTTAAATTTTCTTGTTCACTGTATATACAATCCTTTTGCACAAATCTCCTTTTTGTTTTTAAAATTCACAATTTACCTTTTTCGTTCTTTTTAAAATCTCATGTGAATTTACAATTTAATATTGTTTGATAATGTTCAATATTAATATTTTTTATAAAATTTTATAAAAAAACATACTACAACGTTTACGAAGGGAATGTAATTTTTGTCCTGTTTTTCTACCTCATTCATTAATATTTTCTTAAATCAAAACAATTTTAGCTCTGAAGAGGAGGAGGTCGTCGAGGAAGTTCATGAGACGTAAGTTTTATACTCAAAATCGGAATCATTTTGAGACTATTGTTATTATATTCGCTTCTCTTTGCTCAATATTGCTTACATAGATTGATGATGTCCGATTAGATATGCTGCCTAGGCAAGCAACTGTTTTGCTTTCGTCTTTTTGCTAAGGACTGTTTATGTAAAATGATATAAGATCTTTGTCATTCAGCTTATAAATTTATTTTTATTTGCTAAATTATAAAGCTGGCGAGATTTAATTTTATTATAAGAACTTATAAAGTGTGACCAAAAGGATTTATAACAATAAATTGTTCATGTCTGTATATAAAGCTTAATGCAAAGTATGTTAGTATGATACATTAAGCAAAATAAAATTTAATTACCTTGTGGTCACACCCCGTATGATTATCAAAAATTTTAGAGCACATTTTGCTTATTATGGAAACAGGACTTTGAAATTAATGAAACCTGAGTACGCAAACATTTTATTTTTTAGGAGAAATCTCGAAAATCTTGTTTTCTTTACCTAAATTTTCTGTTTTAATCACAAAACGTCAGATATCATGCATATTTTATTATAGAATAGGCTGAATTATAATTTTCAGTTAGTTTAATTAGTTAGTTCATTTAATTTACCATTCAAATTTTCGTCTTTAAATATTTACTCTTCATAGCCATATTGCATATGGTATCAAAAGTGGGACTCGAATTTATGTATTTATGAAGTGGATATCTTGTTTGTAGCCTTGATATATTTTTAAAAACGTATGTATAAATATAGCAAAGATTTTCGATGTTGATCCTAAAATTGTATTGCTACTATTTTATCCTATCCTGTATACATTTAGGACTTTGTGTATATTAAGTCCGTGAATTTATATGTATAAAATACACATGCCGGGTGTTATACTTCACTCTTTTCGCTATTTGTTTATACATACTCATACATATGATTATAAACTTTTCTGTGTAATGAATATGTAAGCATTATTCTTATGTAATTATCTATACATTTCTTCAACAACGAAAAGTCCTGTTTGCTGCACTACTACTATACTTTAATATTTAAAATATTAAAGGCATTGATAAGAAAAGCTCTGCAACGCAACTAATCAAAAGCATTTGTATATGAAAAAAATAAAATGAAAAATCCCACTAAGAAAAGCTTTTTCTCCATTACAGGAAGTAAGTGGTAACCTCCTAAGTGGTTTTCTAGATTTTAGTGAAAATATAGTTCAAATAGAATAGTTGCATTTTCCCTGTGAATGTAGATGTAGTACTTTTTTTTCTTACTTTTATTTTTTATATCAATTTTTATAGTATTAAGGAAAAACATTTGTTAAAAATCTTGTTGGAGAAAGTAAAACTTCTTTTGATTTAGAGTTTATTGAATCAGTTAAATTATTTAAATATTTTTTATCAAGAGAAGTATTAAAATCATTGAAATCATATTACATTTTTGTTCACAAAAATATTCCATTAATTTATAATATAAAGTATAAAGAAACATTAAACTAAATTAAAACACTTCTTACCTTACTTATGGACACAACTGTTGCACTACGTGATTATCCTGATTTTGCCAAAAATAAAGGCGCGTTGAAACCAAAAGCGAGTAAGTTGATACAAAACAAAAGAAAAAACATATTTTCGATAAAAACACAATAATGTTTCAACTAAGGCAATAAGCTGTTAATCCGAGCTATAAATGTGTGTAATATATATTAAATAATCAAACAGAACAGCTTCGATAAAACAAAACATAATTCCATTAAACAATTCTAAAAACACAAGCGCACTTTTTGGTAATTTTTATTGCGCTTCAGCTTATATTTTGTATAAAAGAGTTTTTGTGTTTTACTTAAAACTAATGAACAGTAAAAATTGGTAAAACTAAAATATTTGAATTCGAAAAGCAATTATTTTTGTTTTTTTTGAGAACACTTAAATAAGTTTTAATGATTTCATTAAACAGTAACAAACTTTTTGATGAGACAACTCAATATTCACTTTACCTTTTAGATTTAACACTTTTTGTTTACTAAACAGCCCATAATTTTTTGAACACATCATAATTCGTAAAATAATATTACCGGGAATAGGCAAATATATAAATTTTGAAGGATTAACAGTCGTACACTGAACACTGGTTACACAATTAAATTAAAGAATATTTCAGGGTTTTAAGGTTGAACATACAACAGACAATATTTTTTTCTTCTACTTTAATTTTTTATTTTATATTTACTACATAAATTTACTTCACTATGATATGCCCAGATTATCAAGCTGTCCTAAATGGATTGTTCATCTTTTCTTGAATATTAGGGGCTTCTTAATGATCTTTGTAAATTAAAGATTTCATTTCATTGCGTCCTTTTTGTATATCAATTTACTTAGAAATCCAAACTATTTTGTAGTACGTAATCTGATAATTTCTTCTTTACGTCGAAATTTTTCTCACAAAAGGTAATAAACTAATAAGCAGGATTGTCCAATCCAAATATATATGTATGTGCTATTAATTGAATCAAATTTATATTTTAAAATCAACTATCAATTGATATTGATTATTTGTCCAAAGCGCGAGCATCGATGGCTTTAAGGTTTCTACTTTACTAAGTATATGTTCAAGTGAGTCGGACTTTTTGGGTATTAAATCAGCAGTAAACAACAGAAGAAAAGCAGGTTGTAAATATATTACCATTGCATGCATTAAATCCCAAGTTGTGTGTAACTCTTCGTTACTGATTAAGTACTTCACATTGTATCTGTCTCAAATAATCATAAAAATATTAAATCACTACGAATCTGTTAAATATTTTTGATTGCAACTAATTAGAAATAATTATAATTTTAAAGAGGGGAGGGAGATCCAGAATTCATCAAACGCCAGGATCAAAAGAGATCTGATCTTGATGATCAGTTGAAGGAATACATTGCAGAATGGCGTAAACAACGAGCCAGGGAAGAGGATGAGCTGAAGAAGCTCAAGGAGAAGCAGGCCAAACGTAAGGTATCACGTGCCGAAGAAGAAAGGAAAATGGCCCAACGCAAGAAGGAAGAGGAGGAGCGCCGTATCCGTGAAATTGAAGAGAAGAAACAACGTGATATCGAAGAAAAGAGGCAGCGTCTCGAAGAGGCCGAAAAGAAACGCCAAGCTATGGTCCAGGCCATGAAGGACAAGGACCAGAAGGGACCTAACTTCACCATTGCTAAGAAAGAATCTACCTTGGTATGTTTATTTAATATAATTTCTAGGCGAATGTTTTATTACTAAAATTGAACACAAAATATAGGGCTGATTAAATTAGCACTGTAGAAATTTCGTATTCGACTTTGGTAACACATAAACATTCTATTCTAAATTCAGTTTATAAATTTTAATAAAATTTCATTTAATTTTTATTACAGCTTGGACTTTCAAGTGCTGCTATGGAGCGTAACAAAACAAAGGAACAGCTTGAAGAAGAAAAGAAAATTTCCCTTTCCTTCCGTATTAAGCCTCTTGATATTGACAACCTTAGTCAAGAGAAGCTTCGTGCTAAGGCTACAGAACTCTGGGAATTGATTGTCAAACTTGAAACCGAAAAGTATGATTTAGAAGAAAGGCAAAAGCGTCAAGACTACGATGTGAGTAATGCTTATAATTTTTGCCCTTTTGTCACGATTATTCAATGAGTGAATTATCTTCCAGCTTAAAGAATTGAAGGAAAGACAGAAACAACAACTTAGACACAAAGCCTTAAAGAAGGGTCTTGACCCAGAAGCACTGACTGGAAAATACCCGGTAAGTTCAAAAATGAAAATCGGAATAAGGGCACTTATTCAAATTTAGGAAAATGGAAGATCTGAATGAATTTGAATTTTCTTTTAATGTGCGAAAACAAAGCTCTATTTTAACATTATTCCTTTTTTCTTTCAGCCTAAAATCCAAGTTGCCTCCAAATATGAACGACGTGTCGACACACGTTCATATGATGACAAGAAAAAACTTTTTGAAGGTGTAAGTATAGAAAATACATTAAATAAATATCTCCAGGAAGAAATATTAATAAAGTTTAAATATTTTACGTTATTCTCTTTCATAA
Organism: Philonicus albiceps; assembly: GCA_963969385.1. Classification (NCBI taxonomy): domain Eukaryota; kingdom Metazoa; phylum Arthropoda; class Insecta; order Diptera; family Asilidae; genus Philonicus; species Philonicus albiceps. The sequence goes on from OZ017774.1 coordinate 27,623,404, forward strand.
AAACAATATTTTATGCAAAAATTAAAAAAAAAAAACAAATAAAAGGGTTACAATACGCTATATGCAGAATTAAAAGAAAAACAATGGCAACAAAAACACGAATTATTTATGAGCCGCACAAAAAGTAAGACCAATATAAAGTTTTTTTTTTAATATTTTTACCTTTTTACGTTCGTTTTATTTTTATAAATGTTTCATTTTTAATTCGTTGTATTGTATAATTTTTTTTACTTGTGTTTTTAATATCTCACGGTGACCGTTCGTGTTTGTACATTTTTTTACAGCAATTTACTGGTGCAATTTTTTTTTTATTATTACTACAATTTCGTGTTAAATTTTTTTATTTAGTTCAATTTTTTCGTAACTTTCAAAGGTTTTTAATAGAACGGTAACATGACCTTTTTTTACGTTTGCTCTTCTTATTAATGGTCTTTTTCTATACTGCAATTGGGCATTTACAATTTAAGTCAAGAAAAGGTGAAAAAGCGTGACTATGTAACAGTAATGTATTTTTGTACGTCTATTACTTTTTTGTTAACCTTCGCATATAAAACAAAACACAATTATACAAAAAATAGCCCCAGAACGAATAAAACTATTTTTTTTAGTAAAAAATTGGTGTATCCCCTTTTAAATGTTAAATTATTTTTATGTTAACAGTACAAGCAGAACAGGATCATTGTCATTAAATTTAAATTTAATAAAAAGAAGACATTATCCAAATAACGAACTTACTCCATATGTGTAATATGTATATGTCTTTTCATACCTTGGATATTTATCAAAAATTAAGTGGAAGACTTATTAAGTACATAATGTTCTATATACATCAATACATATAAAAGAGTAAAATGCCATTGATTCACTCATCTCCAGAATTACAAAGCCTATAAACTTAAAAGGTAGTACGTATGCTTTTCTTGGCTTTTGCATACGTGCTCGCTAAGAACTTTTACCTTAGAAGGCATACAAGATCTAAAAGTTTGAATTAGAGAAAAATAATTTTGGTTGTATTCACTAGAACGAAATTTGCACAATAAACAGGCGCGGAAGAAGTCGCAAGAAAATACTAAATACTGAATGGTAAAAATACAACAAATGAAAAGAAAATCATTGCGTAATAATGCTCATAATTTTTTGAGAATATTTTAAACTCTTACATTTTATTTTCCAAATTTTAAATGCGGGAGAGAGATGCGGCAAGTTAGTTTTCAAGCGAAAACATTTCTTATTTGTATTCAGATCTAAATATTCCTACCATTTCTAATTTTCTTTACTACGAACGTCTCGGTTTTAAGAGACTTCTTAGTGTTCTCCCAGTCACATAATTTTAAATCTTGCATCTGCTTGTACTTATTTGTTTCTAAAAAATCAAAATTATATTACAAAAAAAATATAAACAAACTAACCTGCACGTTTTCATCCCTCAAAAAAAAATATCTGTTTAATGTCTCCAGGGTTTCGATGAGCTCAACAAGGAATTCCTTGAAAAGGTTTGGTCAGAAAAGAAAGATCAATTCTCAGGACGCCAAAAAGGTAAGCCTAAGAAAATGAAACTGCAACAATAAAAAATATTTATACAAAGGCGCATAGATGCACTCATTCACGTTAATAACAATTTTAAAGGTTGTTAACTTTTGAAGTAATAAATCTTATGAAATAACAGCGCCGAGTAGGATTAACTTAGCAACAAAACTAATTTATTTTAATGTCCGTTCATACAGCTAAACTTCCAAAATGGTTCGGCGAACGACCAGGCAAGAAGAAGGACGAAGCCGAAACACCAGAGGGTGAAGAGGATGTTAAGGCCGATGAAGATATTATTGAGGAGGACGAGGAAGTAGAAGAGGTTGTTGAAGAGGAGGAAGAAGAGGAAGAAGAGGAGGAAGAGGAAGAGGAAGAAGAGGAGGAAGAAGAAGAGGAGGAGGAAGAGGAATAAGCTCCAAATCCGTCCCCAACACTATCATCATTATCATCCTCCTGCGGTTAATATGACTATCACTGACCATATTCCTCAATAGATGGCAACACAGCCCTACAATAATTATAATTAAGATTCATCTGTTAATTATAATTTTATTTTCATGTATTTTTATTTAAAACACAAAAGAATCTTTTAATATAATTAAGCCAAATGTCAACGTGCTTTTTGTCACCGAGAGCCGTTCCACGGACACCGCCGGTAAAACAACTGAAATTAGCGCTCAAATAAAACATGTTCATCGTATTGAGGAAATAACTTTATTTTCAGTTCAGTTAGTCTTGAGATTGCATTGACTCCTTGCTACTGTCCAGCACCGAGTTGTGCGACATTTCGACTTCATCGTCATCGTCCTCGATTTCCATTTCATAGATTCTAATCTTTCTATAATTATCCGATAGCACTGATGCAACCTATCACCCAGAAAATGTTTTTTTTTTTTATTTCAAAGTAATAACATTTTCACTTACCTTCCTACTCCCCGAAACTGCTATAGAGGAGCAACAGAAACCCTCAATCGGCTTCAGATAGTTAGGATCAATTAGATCAAGAATGCTGTACTGAGCAGACGATTTACTCAAGTCGATCTGTTCAATGCTTTGATGAATTGAGCACTTTTCGCGCACCACTCCTAAAGGAAGCTGGACGAAGAAGCTACAGAATTTGTTTTCAGTTGATGCTTGCAGAAGTAATGAAAGAATCGACTCATTGTAGTACTGAAGATCCTTGAAAACAATCTGATTAAAAATTTTATATTTTCCAGGCGTGAAGGGTCCACAGGATAAATTTAACCTTGAACATTTTATCATCTGATTCTTGGGGGTCGATTCAATAAATATTATTTCAGTGTCACTAATCGAAGCTACCAATAAATCAGTACTGGCAACTTCGTCCATTGTGTAGCTTGTGTAGATCAGTTGATCAAGTTTGAGATCAGCGCATTTTATTGAGTTTTTCAAATTGAAGTTCTGCTCAATTATTTTATCTGGCTTAGCAAACAGTTCAAAGATACATTGTTTCAAATTGTTCTGCTCTTGGATTAGGGAAAACTTTTTATTGTGCGGAAATATTAGTCCAGATTCACGTAAGCATTCATTCTCGTTAAGCAATTGATTCCATCGATGATGCCCGTCCAATTTAGGAGGAAATTCCAAGTCGGAATTTTCTAGATACTGACCCACACGTTCTAAGTTAAATTTTTGTTTTCCATATGTTCCATCTTCTGCAAAATTAATAATTGGCTACCTTTATTTAATAATTTAATTTAAGTAAACTGAAAATGAGAAATCATTTATTAAATTGTATTATATCCTCAGTTAAAGGGACCAATTCGAAAAATTGTCATGGACATATCTATCCTTTCAGAATTAATTCACAAATGAATAGGAAAACTTTCTGTCGAAATCTTTAATTACTTTTTCAATTGCAAATCGTTATGATATTTTATGAATAGGCAAACCAATTAATTATATTTTAGAGATTTCATCAAATTATTTAATGAAAATTCTGACTAAAACTGTTGCTTTGGTTTGTTTTTTGAACAGAAAAAAATATTCATTTTAGGTAATTATGATCGACCTATTTTATTTAACCATAGTTTATAGTATTTTAAATAACTATGTAAAGTCCGCAATAATAGATAGGAAAAGATATGTCATTTCACATTTTGTAATTTAACCAAACGGAAAATTTTCTAATTTTAGGGCTAGTCTTGAAAAATTTTATTTTGTTAGTGTCTTCAGTAAGTTTAACCTGTTGGGTTCCAGAACTATATATGTATACGAATTTTCAACAAAGCAAACTTATTATAAAAACGATAATACAATACTTAACTTGAACCAAATAAAATATTTTGATTAAATAAAAGTCAGATATGCAAAATTTAGCTCCTAAAAAACTTTTTGAATTTGCAAATTTCAAAATGATTCTCTTATGCGTATACTCGTCTAATCAAACTTCTTGGAACTTGTGCGGGATTGCAATAATAATTTATTTAATAATTGAATAACTTTAAAATATTTATATAGATTTCATGCAATTTTCATTGCTTTGTTGTTAGAAACAATTTCGTTACCTTGGAACTGTCCAGTACTGTATATATGCAGACAATTGTTTTTTAAAAATAATTTAACATATTAATTATGGTTTATCTTGCTTACCCCTTTCAAAGATGCATTCATCAAACGTATTTAGAAACTCCGCCAGATACGTGATATCCTCCTGCGTTACAGATGCAACTTCATCAGGAATATTTTCATCCATTAGTCTAACAACGACAACACATAGCCAGCACCAAAAGATCTTGTAGTCATTAACAGATTGATCCACAGTTTGCTGCAGCTCCAGAATCTTTATTAAAAATGAGCCGGCACTTAAGAGAGCCTTTTCAGCCATTTCAGGCACTAAAAGCTCCTGAAAAAAAGTTTTTAGAGTAACTCAAAAAAGAATTCCTTGGTTTTAACAGACTTTGTAACAATATGTGTTTCTACTAAGCCCTTTAATAATATTCAAATGATAGAAGAGGTTCATAGCTGCGCTCTGTAAGGGTCTTACCACCAAATTTTGTATAGTTGAGTAACTGAGTTCAATGGCACTTCCCAGTTTTTTTAGACCCTTCTCCGTTAAATCCCTAATTATATATCAGTCAATAGTTATATTCTACATTTGAATTTATAAGTTCTACCGTGTCAAAAACTCTTCCAAAGCTTCAGAGGGAGTTCCAAACATAAGAAGTTCCAAGAAATCGGCTGATAAGGAACCTTCAGGCTGAGAATTTGCATATTTTGTTAATTTATTGTCTGTCTCAAGTAAAACGGTTTCCCAAGCTTCAGTAATGCATTGAATTGTTTCACTGATATAGCTGAATAATAAAAATCTTTTTAAATTACTGTTTTAGGTTTTCATGAGACTTACTTCAAGCATCCCAATACGTGACCATGCTTCATGGCAAGATTTAATAAGGATGATGTGTATTTTGAAAGTATGTCATTGTTAAAAAAGAGAATTTTCAAAACATTCCCATCCTTTACATAAACCATTATTTCATCGCAAGTTGAATTCATTCGAACATCACAGATCTCATAACTCTCAGGGTTCGTTAAATATTTCTGAATGTTAATCTTTCCGCATTGCAAGACTCCAAGAACTGAAAGGCATATCTGTCCCGTAGTTAGACTTATAATCAAAAAGTTAGGAGAGCCTTTTGTAAAACTCTTCGAAGTGTAATCATTCTTTCTTGCTCCTGATGATAAAGAGCTTAAATTGGGTAAGGGAACCAGAAAACTCTCATTGTTGACCTAAAGTTAATTTAATAAAGAAGCAGGTTAGACACTTTAAGTCAAATACCTCTGATTTACTGTTGTAGCTGTCTGTATATTCCGATGTGAAGACCGATCTGGTCCACTGTAGTGTCTTTATGTCGCTGTCGACTGTGAAGGAAAATATTTCGTCCTCCTTTTCCACATCAAAAAGAGATATCTTCCCATTGCTGTAAGCTTCGAATAATGAGAAAGGTATATTCAAGGCTCAATGGTTCATAATGCTGCTCTACCTATTGCTATTATGGTTTCATCAGGCTGCCAGGAAAGTGCTCTTACTTTAATACTTTCTCCCGGCGAGGGAAAGGAACAGATCTTTTGCCAGTTCAGTCTTTGGATTATTACTTCACCTGTAATAAACAAGAATGTAAAATCAAGTCAATAACTCCAAACACTAAAATTCAATTACAAATTTTATCCAATTAATAGCTTGAAGATTTTTGGCACTTCCACAAACTATTTCGAATTGTAGTAACCGAAATTTGTAATCCAAAGTAATTTCAAACGAAAAATAAAATAAAACTTTTTGAAATGTTGACTTATAAGATGGTTTTATTTTTTTATAATTACTGTTTTATAACTATGCATGGGGACTTCTACAAGGTACACATTTCGACACACTCTTATCTTTACATTAATAACGTTTCACTCATTCCTTAATATTCTACCATTTTCTATTACAGACGACGAAACTAAATTACTTCATACCATATAATAATTTCTTGTAATTGTAACTCTCTGAACTGAAATTTGATTTGAATGCATTTGGAAATGGTTGTCTTTTAACCATCTTCTTTGATAATACAAGGTCAACGCAAACAAATATTGTCGAAGGAGTTCAATGACCCTTACATATCTCAACATACCCATTTTCACACTTTCGTCAAATCGATTCTGGAGTATGCTAATCTTGTCTGGTCTCCTTTTTAGAAGGTCCACATTAATTGTTTTGCCTTTTATAGCTTCCCATTAGAAAATAATGTTATTCAGGCTTTTTGTCCCAACTGATATTTTTATTAGTAATCAGTATGTTTTGATGAAGTCGTGATAAATAAAATAAAGAATCAAATATGACCTATAGTCTGCATACTGAAGATTGTGCGAGGAACTTCAAAATTAGCTTCGTCTGCTAAAAGACCAAGGGGATATTATTTTTTGCTCTTTCGTCCTACCGATGTTTGTATTTTGTTCATCAGGAATAAAATACAAAACTTCTGGACATCCTTTAGATGGTTTTGATACCTTTCACTTAGCAGAATTTTAATTATTTATTATTAAACGCCAATCGACTTTAAGCCCCTATAGGGTATTTCATAACAATATATAATTCAGTTCTGATTGTAAGACGTCTGTGTTAAGATTAATTTAGTGGTTCGATATTAAGGAAGCTTACAATAAAGCTGGTTACACTATATGCAAGATGTTTCAACAGTAAGTTTTATATCCTAGGAATAAATGTAAAGTAGGAGCCTTTGAAGAAGTTGACAGTTGAACAGTATTCATTCACACTCTTAGCTACTCTATTTCTCGGCCCATAGAGTATGTAATTCTTTACTGATTTGATAGTTTCCAGAAGACGAATTCGAATTCGATAATTTTATTGAAAAAAAAAATAGATATGCAATTTGTCTTCGTTAGGCTATTGATTTTGAAGTAATCATAGATTTCGTTGTGTAGAGATTTTATGCTGTATTTTCTTCAGTTTACTTGTAAGTTTGTTCGGGTATTGTGGCAAGGCAATTGTACACCATTCCAGGATGGTATACTTTAGAGCTGATCTTAACCAATGTAACATATGTTCCTCTCTGTGCAACTGCAGTCATTAGACGCATGAATAAACCCGAACTAATTAGCTACTAAATTTTAGGACTATGTTGCAGGCTTGAGGACACATTTTTAAAAGCCATTGAAGGGAAATATAATAAAATAGATTAGAAAGGTACCTTTATTATTTATATTTTGAATCGTGTACACTAGTAAAACTTATGTGTACTTAGTAGAAGTATCAAGTTTAATTACATATTTGCGTGTCAATTTCGGTTTCGGGATTCTGCTCCCAACGTTTAGGGAGGTGTAGAAGGGCATAGGCATAGAAGCCCCGGGGCACATCGATATAGCAACAATAGAACCGTTATTTCTGTCACGATATTACCGAAACGTATCCATACATTTGTACGTATACCAGTTTAGATCACCCCGTTCGCCATTCAACCATTAGCGTATGACAAGAGTAGATGTATTTCTAGCGCGGTGAACTAAAAATTACTTGAAACATAAAAGTGTTTCAAAGTTGTATTGTGTCGTTTAGTAAAGATTTAAAAATATCAAAGGTAAGTTATTCCAATCAGTAATCAGGATTACATGTGACTTTAAAAAAAGTTCAAATATATATATATCAAATGTTTGTTGTGAAGGACTCAAATATATAATTTTAAAATAAATAGTTTTAGTTGAAAATCGAAACCCCTCCCTCCTACCTACGAAATTACTTAGCATAAAATTTGAATGGAAAAAGAATAGAAAGTTCTTTACTTATAGATTACAGGAAAACCTATAAGAAGTCTGTGGCCTTAAAATAACATGTCAAATCTCTCAAAATTTTACTTCAATAACAATCGAAATGAATTCTGGTACGTTATTTAGATTTTCGGTAACAAATTGTAAGGCTAATTATGATCTCTCAAAATAAAAATTGCTTTTTCCATAATTTTTTTGTTTTTACAAATAATTACCATTCCAAAACTATTAACGCTTTTTATCAAAATGCCCCGAGGTAGGGTAGAACCATACAAAACTCATTTTTTATTCTTCATTATATTCTCATTTTCTCCTAACTTTAATGGTTCTTAAAGTTAGGAGAAAATTATAATATTCATCAAGACTACCATTCATAAAACTATACATTTTAATGTTGACTCATTTTTACATAAAATATAAGATTGAAATTTTCTTCCATCAATCTCCCTACTTCTTTCTATGTTGTAGATTTTTATAAGTAGAGCTTCTTACAACTGGGTCAGCATTAGGGCTAATACTACTTTACTAGTTCATTAAATGTAGATTTCAATAACTACAAAAAAATATGCCGCTGTGTAAATGAGGTTCATTTTATGTATAAGCGTCTAATGTGGCACAGAATATATTCGCAGCATTTTTCAGAAAACTCTTTAAGAACCTCTGTAGGTTTAAAAATCCTCAAAAAAGCTCAGAAATCAGAAATAAATATATTCCCAAACTCTAATACTCGCACACTTTTTAATTGAATGCTCAAGTAATCCAATACTCGGGTTTTCGGATAATTTTTCTCTCAAGTACAGGAGTACTCAGGTCCTCAAAATTCTTTTATTCAAAACGGTCCAAGCCACTACGAGAGTACTTGATTACTCTAGCTTGAAATACTCAAATGCTCATTTATGCGGGCCATTCTTGTAAACCTAATAAGAATCCAATTAACACTACAAACGAATTAATTTGACATCACAGTGTCAAATAAGGAAATTTGGTAAATAGGGAGACTGCCATTCCAAGGCGTTGAGATAGTCAACAATATTACCCTTCCGATTTTCGGATAATTTTCGCGATATCTCAAGCTCAAACGCACGATATCTAGATCTGTCTAGTGCCGGACTTTATCTCCAAAAAATGGAAATGAGCCTTCTCTTTTGGGTCCTCACAAGCAGCAACTGGCTACAGGGGATTGTCATAACTTTAGCCTCGCGGGTCAAATGTTCTTCTATTGTTTGAGAGGACCATGTTAATGTAAAGAATGAAAATGGATCCTCCTCAGAGGCACGCTTCTCGCAATCGGCTTCTCCTTATTTATGTCCTGGCACCCCGAATACAGTGAGGTCTATGTTGCTGCATAAGCATATCAGGCGCTTATTAGTTTAGATAAGGTAGGTAGCAGGAATTTCTTGTTTGTTAAGTCTTTTAGAACGAAGCCTGCCTTCACTATCGCTAGCACTTCCCTCGGGACATTACCGTAATCGGCGAAAACGAAGCATCCTTCGACATTTGTGTTATGTGAGAAAATCCCTCCCTTATTTCTTCCTCAGTTTTAAAGCTGTGTATCACATCAAGTTTATTTAGAATCAAAAAATGTCCACATCAATTATCATTTTACCGACCCAGAATGAAATTTCATCTTTACATAAACCACAATATTGTTGGCAAGTTTCTCTTGTACCTTTTTCATTTCCGATGGCAATCAAATCCATTTTATTACTCCATTCCATCAGTTCAACCCGAAATCCCATATTTTTCACTCCAATTTGCTTCATTGCATTTATCTGTTCCATTTTTATACAGAAAAATGTTTCAAAAACTTCTCAAAAACTTAAAACGACTTAAAACGGCTCATCAGCTGTAAATAAAATCTGTCAGCTGTTGACATCGATGAATGGTTTAGTGTGTGTTCGCGCCTCTCATCGTGTGTGTACAGCACTCATCTGTATTTCCCGCAGCGCGAGCAAGAGACCAGTGAAACCCTTTCCAACTACATTAGAGCGCGTTCATTAAATATGGAAGCATACCTGTTAAATTTTGAAATTCGTATTTTAAATGTTATTTATTAACAGCTTTTGTATGATTCTGATAATTGCATATGCTAACAAATAAAAAGTATCTGAGTAATTGTCAAAGGGTATGAATTTGATATTATGAGTCCTGAAAATTAAAATTCTATCCAGAAACTCAAGTAATAATTGAAATTATTTAAAATTAGACCTTTGACTGTTATAATTTAATTTCGGTTTATTCTAGCAAGTGTTTTATCCATTAATATTTATCTTTTACTTCATATGGATTCGTTTACTGAATTCGTGATATGGGCCCGTTTGCATTACCACAATTTAATGAAATAAACAAATTTGAGATACATATAGATATGTAGGATTGAACAGACGCTAATATGGAGAATCAGTTCCATGCGTATATATGTTATAACTTTATTTTCATTGCCTATTTAAAAAGCTATATGTATTATTAAAACATATTTGAATGAAAATATTCAAAATATTATTGGGACACTTAATGAATTTTCTAGAGAACATCAACATCTCCGTAGCACTAATGTTAATTAGTGAAAAAAACCATTAATCTATAAGAATAATGTTTAGTGTATTATCAGAAATTCAACCAACTGATAAATCTTTGATATTTATAGATCGATCATTTAACTCAATTTCACGAGCTGCATTTTCCGTTTCTATAGGAAATCGTGTACCTGAGCGCTCTTCTTTAAGAACATTTTTATTTCGCGAATGAGATGTTTATAAAATATCTTTCTGAGTAAGTAAAAGTCCTCGTTACCTTCTTTTAATTTTATTTATTTACATTTCCTTGATAATATTTAGTTATAAAATAACATGATTCTTTTTCTTGTTCCTTTCATAATTCATAATTTCCTTGCCTTACGATTAAATCTCGAAGAATAATACACGAGCGGACAATTCAATTTAGCGCAATTCTATGCATGGAATGAGAGAGAGAACCATGGGCAACAATAATAATATTTTTATTTTTACAAGTTTGAAGAAATTCATATGGTTTTTGACATGAATATGTCTTATCCCTGGGGTCTATTTGAAAGAATGTGCGGAACAAAAATCGTGCCTGTGACTAATTACTGAGTTTGGGGGCTGGGTCCTAATCTAGGTATGTGCGTAGTGGGGGTAGCAGTGGGCCTAACAGAGGCCCGCACTAATGATTCATTAACGATGACATGATATTTTGTGCGCAGTAATTATGCGCAGATGTATGTAGGTGGTTTCAGAAACACGTGCATTGTCGAAAAACGTCTCAAATCATCACCAGTTATCATTCACTGCATTTTTAATAGTTTTACTACGTAGCGGTTTTCACTTTTAAGCACGAATACTGTGTAAGTATCTTAAAAAATAACGATCTTGATGTTTCCACGACGTGCAATTCAACATGTATCGACGTAGTTCTTTCTCGCCATATCGAAAAACTTGAAACAAAAGCGTACATCTCGTATTTCAGTACCCATCGTCCTCTTCTGTCCACAACTTCGCCTTGAACATCACATAACTTTATGTTGTGTTTCTATGTATGTATGTATTAGTTTGAATGTATGTATATGCATATGAATCTATGTATCTTTGTATGTATATAGTGTACATATATAACAGATCGAAAAAATTCATAAAACCATTTAAATCTTTCTTTAATTTATTATATAAGACATATTCATGTCTACTATGCCATCGAGAAGCCATGGTACTTTTTTTTTTAAGTATTAAATTATATTACCGGCAACGCCGGTAAAATTCGAATTTAGTACATAAAATCATGACGGGCGAGGCTCGTCATTTTCACTCAAAGGGTTAAGTGATTTCCAGACAAAGTAAATTTGATATTGGTTATACTAGTCGCATATTACAGGCCTGACTTCCATACGACAGAGATATTATCATATATATTATATTTTATGTATTATTGATTAGATATAAACTTACTTTGTGATTGAAGATTTCCCTTACACAAATTATTTTTTTACTGACGATTTTCTTTTATTTAAAATCGAGTTACTACGGAAATTTAACCTTTGGTCTTAAAACTCGTAATATTTTTAAGTGTAAATGGAAATTTCTGCTTCGGAAAAAATGAAAATAAAATCGCGATCGTTTTATTTTATAAACACTCCAGTCTTGTAATTTAACGGCCGTAGCCTATCGTGGAAAGGCCATTCAAGCAAGGGATTTCTATTGGAAACGCGCTTGTACCGGCGCATTTTTCTGTCCATACTTGAGTTGACTTTTGTAGTCTACGCCATTCCTTTTTGTGAAAAAATCTTATGATGGCTAAGGTGAGGTGATTTTGAGTTTAAGAGTAGCATAATTAGCGAATTTGAATTGTTCAATATGTGAAGAACCCGTTTATGTTGTTAATTGGCAAAAAACTAGCCGGTCAAGTGTAAAAGTGGCCGTGAAAAAAATCAGCGACAATTCACCGTCGCGAGTTGCCCGTCTGGTGTGCGCTCACATTTTTAAATGCTCGCATAGCAAATTTAATGTAATTCTGTAAATGCAAATTAATTCCATCATCACTTAATGAGTACGTTGGCCAGTGAATAGCTAAATAATTAAAAAATATCGGTTCGACAGTGCGCTTCCTAGTGCTCCACCAATCGACGTAACTATATATATATTTTTTTTTTTTTTGGAGGAATGAAAATTTTTCAAGGACACGAAGAGAACGTTTCTCGTGGCCTTATCTGCATTGCGCATTTTCGTCGGGTCAATCTAGGAGGAACACTGTTTACGTGTAATGCAGGAAATAGGCAATTACACTACATTTTCTGATTGACTCCGCTGTGAGAGGAAGTGCGATTTGGAGCCGCTCGTGGGCAAATCAGTTGACGGAAGCGGGGCTAAACCTTTAGGTAACTAAACTACTGACCGTTGCCGTGAGTTTTATATAATAATGCGAGCAAGGAAAATCGAAGTCAGGGAAGACTCTCGTTTCGCGCGTACAAGTGTCAATTTAAGATAATTATTTAGTGCTGCAGAGGGTTACTCGATTCCACAGGGTGGGCGCTCCGCTTTTTGTAATACGAGTCGCGCTCCACAGCGTCCAGAGTGTGACCTCGCTAGCGTCCCAGCTCAGAGGCAAGCAGTCTAGCTGTAGGTTGATTGAGTTAATTAAATTGCCGCGGAGAACGCCAGCAATTTGATGAACACGCCAGCGAACCGCAGAGATTTCGATTTTCAGTAATTCTACTATTCTCCCTACGGAATACTAAGCGACGACCTGTTCTTTTTTTTTTCTACGTTTTGCTCTTCGCAGACCGTATCACGATTCATTTGAATTTCAAAGTGGCAATAATCGCTGTCTGCCGTGCCGTAGTAAAAGTGACAATAAAACGACTTTCGGTCGGACGTCCTCTGCGCCGATTCTTCGGGTGATTCTGGATGGCCAAGTCAAGTTCGTGCCTCCGCAGCTGGGGGGGGGCTTGTGGTACTTAAAGGCACAAAGGTTGCATCTGCGTTGGATTTACCCTCTAACTCCTTGCATAAAGGGTATGAATCTACTGCTGCTTTTGTTCAATTGTTTCAAGAAAAACGTACGACGAATTCAATGGATTCGAGAAGGTATTTTAAGCGCGGTTCACTATGTGCTAAATTTCGTGTTCAGTGAACTCTGGTTAATAAAGAACGCAAGTTAGCCACTTTAGAAGCATCTACGGACAGTGTTGGTCCAAGGCTTTACCCATAATACTGCGCGCTTTTTGAGGCAGCTGGAAAAAAATTTATGTCTATCGAGATCTTGAGCAATTTTTAAATCGGTTAAATGACTGAAGAACTAACATCTAAAATATGATATTAATTTTTCTATGCGATAAAAAAAAGTTTTGAGTAAGTGTTTGATGTTGTTTAAAACTTTTGCCAGCTTTTATTCTATGAGCTCTACTTATTTCAGCCTTTCTGAAGTATGATTCCTTTCGAAAGTCATTCTTAAGCAGATTTCTATTATGTCCCTTTAACCTACTCTATTTGAGTGTATATTGGTTCGACGAATCACAGGCAACCTATTTTTAACTTCCTTTCTTTTATAGTGAAAAGGAGCTTTACTAAAGTTTTTTTTTTTTAAATATATCTTTATTAGGATCTTATAATGACTTCAATATGAAAACATTAAGAGAAACTTTGATTATGTCAATAACTGATCTAAACTAATGATAATCGTAATTGGAAGAAAATCAATCCTTAAGAGGGTATACTTACATATAATATTAATTTAACTTTAATTATTAATCAATATTTAGTTTGTTTACATTTTTATTCCTTTAAAGAAAAGAGCAATATATATTCTACGTAACATAGTTCAAAGAGTTGTTTTAGCGTTAGTCTTTAGTATGCCGAGGTTGTGGGTTCGATTCCCATATGAAAACTCTGGTTAAAAAGTAAAAGTAACACAAAGGTGCCATATGGGCTTAGTTCCCGAGTGCACGAAAATAAAGAAAGTAATTTGAGAATTTAATTTAAAAAATTATTAAATAAAATAATAAATAATAATAATAAATGAAATGCAACTATAGTGTCCTAACTTTAGGAAAATTACGTTGTTAGAACTAGGTATTGGATTGCTAGTTTGCATGGGGTTCAGATCTGGGGATTGTGGAGGCCACGAAATGACTTCATAATTATTGTTATTTATTCACTTTGTAGTTAGCAGTGTGCTTCGGATCATTGTCTTGCTGGAAGACAATATCCAAATTGTGAAAGAGATTCCGATAGATGACTATTCAAAATCTCAATGTAAGAATTTGCCATCATTCGCACTTGAATTATATGAATTATCCCAAACCTTTTAGCCATCATACAACCCCAGATCATAATGGAACTCTCCTGGAGTTTTCCACACCCATTCTCGTCTGTCAGATCCCAAACCATTAATTTTGCTTTCATCGGGCTATATTATTTTCGCCCAATCCTCAAAAATACTTTTTCACAAATTTTAGTCTCAGTTCTTGGTGTCGTTTTATGAGCAATGGCTTCTTTATTTTAGCTCTTCCTCTTAGGCCTGCAGATCTTAAGGTCCTGCGATTATTTCCTTTGAAATTTACATATTTAGGTCCTGTTCGAGAGATCTTTTGATTTAAACGGCGTTCTCATACTTTTGTATCCGAAAGTTACGTACAATCATGCGCTCTTGAACATCAGAAAGCAATTTTTTGCGTTCGACTTGATTTATTTCGGACAAATCTTCTAAAGTTTCACGGAATTTAATTATAGAACCTATGGACACACCTGTGGATGAGGCAATCTGGCGATGTGTCAATCCTTTTCTTAATAAATCTTTAATATTTTTCCTTTCATCCATTCAATAGCTTATTATTTCCTTCCATTTTTGTAAAAGCTTTACAAAAAAAACAGGACTGAGATATTCAATTTTATTTTAATAACAATCGGAAATTAACAAATATTATTAATTTACTTGGAATTTACTTTATTAGAATAAAAGAACTACAACTCAAACTACAATTCAACTCCAAGATAGAGCTTACAGAATTGATCAAGCGAACTGAAGAAATATTTCGCACAATTAAAACGTACTTATAAGGCAGGAGAACGAATAGATTGTACAGCAAAGTATGAACTCCTCTGAACTATCGGTTAAAACAAATAACAAACAACATATACAAAACTGTTATTTGTTTACACTCAGTGCCATAAAGCGTGATCAAAATTGTGAGTCACTGTATATAGGGTAAATACATCAATTCGCTTTTATTCTTTCAAAGTGGTTAAAATAATCCGATAAAAAAATTAATAAAGGCTTTTTGTAAGCTCTTTTTGATCCGTTTCGAACGGATTCGGTAATAGAGGCTCTGGACATGGCAGTATTTTGTGACCTATTTAGAGATTACTTAAAATTACACGTAGATTTTACAAATTAAGTCAAATTTTGGGCGGTATTGTATTTGATATATAATTACGCAAATTTTATATATATATCAGTTACCTCTTACTTGTGACGTTGTCCGTACTACGTATTATTTCACTTATACTATATATCAATTTTCATAGCAATTTCTTGCAATTTACAATTGTTGGATTCGCTATTTTAAAGTCCGTGAATAAAACGTTGCATACATGACGCCGATGCTTTGACTGTTCGGGGTGTCGACTGCTCTGACTCTGGCGATTGCACCGTCCTTTCAACAACAGTATGGAATGTCATTTAGCAACTGACATCCTCGGTTCGATTGCGGCTGTGCAATTTTGAATTTCCAAATTGAGATAGCAGATTCCAAATTAGTGGCTTGAATTGAAGTCACGTAAATGTGACTACAGCCGTCAACGTGTTAAGATTAAGTAAGAAATCATGACTTTACTTTTTAAGTTTAGTTAACGTAAAAAAAAAAATAGGAACCTCTGCATGTTAGCTCTGAGTGAATTGAGCTCTGACAACTTAACTCTCAACCAATATTTCCGTAATTTTCATGGGTGGAATTAGACTTGTACCCCTATGAGAGGATTGGAAATATTTTACCTTTTATGAAAAGTACTCTGATTTACAATATAAAAATAATAAAGTGGACATGAATTGGTGCATTTACCCTACGTGTACAATAGGCTGTTCAATAAGATATGACGCTATTAGGTTCATCGACTTATTTTTCTAAAAGTGGTTCTACTTGAACGCACGTGAAGTTTCATGTAGATCTGTCAACTCATTCCTATATTTGCAGCAGTACAAAGTTGACGTGTCACAGTATATTTGTACAGCGGGAAAACTCGAATATCGTGCAGTAATAAAATTGTTATTTTTGGAAGGTTTAGCACCAAAACAAATTTATGAACGATTGTTAAAGTATAAAGACCTTTAACTTTCAATTCGAACATTAGAAATATGGGTTGCTTCATTTAAAAGTGCTCATACAAGTCTTGAAGACGATCCATGTGAAAGATGTCAAAAAGTACATTAACACCTGAAAACATTACAAAAATATAGGATACAGGATCGTCGATTAACCGAGAGAGATTTAGTAGAAGCCTTAGGCAGTGTGAGCAATATTTTGGCTGAAATTTTTGGTTACAGAAAGATAAAATGAATGCCACATTTGCTAACAATAAAAAAAACACACGTATGTGACTTTCTCAACAACATTTGAAGCGTTTTAGAAAGGATAAAAAGGGTTTTGTCCCTCGTTTTATAACTCTAGATGAGATTTGGGTCTACCACCATGATTCTGAATCAAAATAAGAGGCTAAGGAGTGGTGTGGCTCCAAATCGAGTTAGGGTCCAGAAATCGGCCAAGCAAGTGTTTAGGATTCAAAAGGAATTTTGTTTGTGGATTACCTTCAAACTGGTAAAACAATAAACGCAGATTATTGTAACCTTTTGGAACAGCTGGATTTAAAAATTATTCAGAAAAGAACTGATTTACAGAAGAACAAAATCATTTTTCATCAAGATAACGCATGCAGTTCTAAAAACCATCGCGAAAATCAATGAATTAAAGCACGAATGTTGCAACATCCATCTTATTCGCCAGACTTGGGTCCTGCTGAATTCTGTCTGTTCTGACATCTTGAAAACGATTTTCATCGAACGAAGAGGTAATTGCAGCCGTCGAAGCGTATTTCGATAGTCTTCCGGATTTTCACTTCAGGGATGGAATCCATAAATGAGAAGTTCGTTGGAACAAGTATATTGAAGTTCAGGGAGATTGTATTGAATAATAAAATGCATTTCAAACCATAAAATCATGTTTTTCTTATTGAACAACCTGGTATAATGTATTGTGTGGCGAAGTAATAACGAATTAATTTTCCCTAAAGTTTAACATTGAAAAATTCTTTTTTTTTAATTCCCTTAAGTTTTTACAATTTTTAATATTAAATACACACATTAAAACTACTGAGTTCAAAGCCAACTTAGAAATATCAGAAGAAATATTAGTCCCTAACGCTAGGGCAAAGTGGACTGAATTTCTAAATAAATTAAATTGAGTCTTATGGCGAGCATGTAAACATGGCAAAAACTTCGCTTCTTTTTAAAAGTTATTTCCACTCATATTTGCTTTGAGAAGTTCGCTTTTCATATTCAACGTCTTCGTACCATCTCTTCAAATAAAATATATAAAATATCTGTGTTCAAATCCAACTGAACCAACTACCCGCGTGCAGATAACATGCGGAATACCAACGGGAGGACGATTTGGGACCGAAAAATCATTAATTTTTCATATATTTACGGTGTATGTGGAGTAAGTTCTTAAACCAATATTGCTTCTAGAGTTGATAGACTGATTAAATGCAAATTTCTCCTTAGATTTTATTTAGTCATCATGAAACCCAATGTTAATTTCTTAAACTGGCGGATCAAATCAGACTACTGACGTATTTTCGTAAAAGAGTTGTTCACGGCTTTCGATTATAGGAGTTTTTCGCCATTAAAAGTCTGTATGAATTTCTAGAAAGTTGAACTATTCGGGGATTTCACTTCTTCACTTCTCAGACAACTTGTTTGTTTTATTGTGGATCCTGAGATAGGAGATTGATTGTCTCATCTCTATATAGGGCTAATTTGGTATTTAGTGATAAATATTTTATAATCCTTAATTTTATTACACAAGGTAAATGTTACTAGGTGTAGAACTTAATGTATATGGGTTTTTTTTCTTTTTCAAAAAATCAGCAATATTTGCGAAAAAACTGTTTAAATATTCTTTATTCAAAGTATGCTTCGTCATTAGAAATAAATTTGTCCCATCTTTCGGGTAACTTATGTATTCCCTTCCAATAGAACTGTTCCGGTTTTGAAGCCAACCAGTCATCAACGCATTTTTTGAGTTCTTCAAAAGTTTTGAAGTGCTTCTCTCTAAGGGCATGTGACATCGATGAAAAGAGGTAGTAGTCGGACGGGGCCAAATCGGGTGAATACGGCGGGTGAGCTAGAATTTACCAATTTAGTGTTTTCAATGCATGTTTTAGCGCATTTGTTGTATGAGACAGAGCGTTGGCGTGGAGGAGAATTGTTTTTCCGTGTCTTCTCGCCCATTTCGGCCGATTTTTGGGCAATGCGTTCAAATTGATGAGTTGCTGTTGATAACGAGCCGTATTAATAGTCTCACCAAGTTTTAAGAGCTCTCGATATACCACTCCTTTCTGGTCCCACCAGATACAAAGCATGGCCTTCCTCTCGAAGCGATTTGGCTTTGATGCTGACGTTGATGGCTGTCCTGGACTAACCCACGATGCTTTGCTTGGGGTTCTCAAAATAGATCCACTTCTCGTCGCTGGTTGCTATGCGATGCAAGAAAGACTTTCTCTCGAAGCGCTGAAACAAAGTTTCACAAATTGTTTTGCACCTTTCCACTTTTTTTATCAGTGATTTGGTGAGGAACCCACTTTCCGGTCTTCAATATCTTCCAACAAATCCTCTAATTCTGCGTCCTTGAACTTTTTTGGTTGCCCAGCAAGCTCCTTGTCTTTCACATCAAATTTACCACTTTTAAAACCACACGTTTAAACCACATCTCACAGGTGTTAATGTGTAGAGCAAAGTCGCCTTAGGTTTCGTGAAGCAGACACCGGCTCTCAGCTGCAGTTTTTTTCTGATTATAAAACAAAAGCAATGCGTGCCGCAAATGCTCTTTGGTCGGCTCAAAATAAGACAAACAAAATTTTCTTATAATTTGGGTTAATCGTGTTAAATCCAAATAGGTAGTGCAAAAAGAGAATTTAACTTTTTTTTTCCAATTCTTGTTAAACCAAAATAGTAGAAAAGAAGTTTGTGTAAAAACAGAATTGGGTGTAATCAATAATATCAAACCGACGGAGGTATTCTAAAAATTCTGTCCTGGGTCTTCTAATTAACAATTATTATATAAAAGGTTATTGGGCTCGTTTTACCCCAAAACAGGATATATTTTATTCAAGGCGAATGAAATGAAAACTATTGAAGAATTCTGCCAAAAGTGCTTATTCATTTTGTGGTTTCTAATGGAATTCTAAAAAATTTAATATGTTTAAATATTTGTTAGCAAAACAATTATAACTTGAAAGAGGCATGTTGTACCTTAATTTGCCCGAACATTCTTTGCTAAATGCTTAGCATATTAAAGTTCATACTAAAGGTGTGTCTGTTTACAAAACAAGGAAATAAAATGTTTAAGACAATATTAATATTAACTATATTTAACGATTCGATAATTCGCTGCCATTCGAATGGCTTCATCAGGAATAGGTTCTTTTCTAACTGGAGTTTAAGAAAAAACAAAATACTTAGAGGGAATTTTCTAAACATATTTTGATAAAACTACTTTATTCTCACGATTACGAGATATTTGCGAAAAAATATTTTTCCTTTTTTAGAACTTTTACACTATACATTCTCAAATGCAATCGGACGGTAGGCAGATTTAAGAGGTTACTACCCGAACGTATCGAAAATTAATATATTGTTTGAAAGTTAACATAAAAAGGCAACTTATTTATTGGTTTAAAACTGTTATGTTATAGAGCTAAGCTTAAACTGTTATACTGCCTAGCTAACAGGACAGGCGCTTACTACATTTTTGCGATATTTCATATTTTTTTATCTTTAAGAACAATTTCATAATATGTTTTCTGCATTATATTTAAGTCTATAACGCAAGGCGGTGATAATTTAAAATTAAGAACTAAAAAGCTAGTATAGTTTATTCCCTTCTCCGTCGCATAAGAAACTTGGATATCGCAACATCGATCTTAAATTTGCAACAATACAGAATGGTCTCTTAAAAGGGTATTTTTTTTTTATATAAATTAAAAAAAAAGCACTTTGTAAAAAGAAAAGTTCACATATAAGCTGTTCACATTTCTTAAAATCAAATACACCATAGCATTAGATAACCATGACAACCAAATATCTGAGTACCGACGTAAGACTAATCGCAACTGTTTTGTTTCTTATTTTACTTTCAGACTTTGGGTGAGACTGTTCACTAGGGCCTAAATATTTTTTTAATCAGAGCTGCTGCTAGAAGAGCTAACCAAACAAAATATAAGCGTGATTGAACAAAAGAAATTATTTACAAGAAATTCAGGATATTCACTGAAGAGTACGGCTAAGAATTTACAATCTCCTCGTGTATAAAGAGAAAAAGAAAATATATTTTCCAACTTAGGGCGTGTGTGTTCTCCAAATAATTTATTCTTTGAATCGTGCTGTTGTTACTAAGTTATTTTTCTCGTATTTATTTTAACTGATATTGCGCAGTTCAATTAAAGAAGTGTCTTTTTGAGTACCGCAAAACTCAATTTAATTGATATACGACTGGGCGGCACTTAAGTTGTATTCAACTTATGGCATCTGAAGAAATATCGAATAACTTGGCAAATTTGCAACAAAGCTCCATCGGCATACACTTCGGCAAAATTGACAATAATAGCGGCGAGGGGGAGGGTATGGAGAAAGTGAAGCTTCTGGAGGCTGCCATGGATAAGTTGTCCATTCAGGGCAATCTTTACGGCGAGGTATACGACAACAAGGGCAGTGAATTGAGGGAATCACCCCTCGAGGAGACATGCACTTTTCCTGACGGCTTGGAACGGAACTGTATGATCTGCAAGTAAGAAAATTTCAATATAAGTCTGAGATATATTTTTAATATGCATAA
This sequence comes from Philonicus albiceps, assembly GCA_963969385.1. Lineage (NCBI taxonomy): Eukaryota > Metazoa > Arthropoda > Insecta > Diptera > Asilidae > Philonicus > Philonicus albiceps. Next base: position 27,644,837 of record OZ017774.1, read on the forward strand.
TTTTTTCAGAGGACGACTGAATTCTCCACGTGTTTTGTCATGCCTTCATGTTTTTTGTGAGACTTGTTTGGATAAATTGCTTATCGATGAGTCTGGGGATTCTACCAAGATTGATTGTACTATTGATTGTCCCACATGCGGCCAGCCAACGAAGGTATATTTGCTTTAATTTATTTTAATAATAATAAGGTAGAGTGTACCCAAAATTTCAATTTGATTAAGCGATGCCAACTATTTCATCTGTTTAGAAACTTATTGGAAATTTTAATACATGTAGTTTTTATTTAAGTATTAGGTCCCTAGCTGTAGTTAGGTAGCAAAATTTTACCCTTTGATGTCTTGGTTAAATTTTTAGTTTTAATTAAATGATAGCTAATAATATTGAGAAGGATCATTAAATTTTTTATTTTTATTGATATAAAAAAGCGATTTTGATATTACATGTCTTTAAAGATGAAATATATCTTTTAAATAGATAACAGTCTCCCTATTTGTTGATTTTGATTTTTAAAGTAGAAAGACTGAAATTGGACTCGTGCTGTATACCACGTCCGTTTGTCCTATTGGAGCCGGTCAGTTTATTAATATTAGAGGCTAAATTCTTGATTTTTAATGCGTACAATCCCTAACTTAATCATGCAAGATGTAATTGTCTAAGCAATTTTATTTTATTTATTTATTTATTTTTAAATAGGTTGGGTCCAAAGGCGCGGCTTCGTTAACTTGTGATTACATTTACACTAATATACTTGATCTTTCCACTATTGAGCCTGAGATGCTAGCATGTACTTCGTGCAAAAGCACTGAGAACGCTATATCCCGATGTAATGATTGCGCGAGTTTCTTATGTGCCGGTTGCGATCATGCGCATAAGTACATGCGTTGTTTTGAAAACCATGAGGTTGTAAAGTTGGAGGACTTACAAAAGTCTGCGGAAAAAGTCAGTATTCACAAGCCCCTATTCTGCAGCGTGCACACTAATGAGAATCTTAAATACTATTGCTTTAACTGCCAAATTCCTGTCTGCAATGACTGTTTAATCGCCGATTCCCATAAAGGCTCTGAGCACCACTATGACATAATCACTGGCGCTGAAAAGTGTGTTAGACATGACATTGAGAACCTAATGAAAGAGGCAAGGGCAAAAGTAAAGTATTGTGACACCGCTGTCGCTAATTTGAGCACAGCTCTAACCGAATTACAAAGTCAACATGATCTGGCTCGTGATCTTATCGAAGAGTCTTATCAAAATTTCAAGGCGGTCCTTGATAAGTGTCGTGATCAGTCTTTGAAAGACTTGGAGAATCTTCACTCGGAAAGAGAGCTTAAAATTATGGATCTTTTGCACAACGTTGAAAAGACAGTCGAGAAGATCGATGGTGTGTGCAAATTCACTTCAAGAGTGCTCGATCAAGCTAATGCTGCGGAATTTCTTAGCATGAAAAAGCTCATCAGTACTCAGTTCATGAATCTTATAAATAATATTCCAAAGTGCGATACCAACTATTCCCTGGAGTTCGATACTAAATTTGAAAAGTTCGAACAGCTGGCTCAAGAGACATTTGGTAAATTCCGCACAGAGTCAACACCACCTAGTCCTAAAGAGAGCACTCCACCTCCAACGCTTCCAGGAATGCCTCCTGTTCTTATGAATCGGAATATGAACTCAAGTAATTCTCAAAGCGCTTTGACCGGATCTGTAACTGCAAGTAGCCCTATATCTCTGCCAACTTCAATGCAATCATCCTTCGAAGGGGACATGTCTGCTCTGAATTCTGGTTTTATGCTCCCTACCAGCGTCCTTACACCTGATTCACCGCCGCAACACACTATCGCCAATACAATTTCATCAACAGCAGCGGTACCCACGGTTGTGGGTTCTACGATTCCAGGCTTTAATAGTATCGCTGAATATAACCTTCAGCGACTGGCTAACTTAGCGGAAACAACCCCTGATATTTCGGATGCGATAGTACCTGCTGCCAACCCTAATCCACCCACTCAGCATATTACCCTGGCTGATATACTGTCAGGGGACCAACGTGCTTTTAACAATCTCCAAGCCCTTGCGAAGTTGGGACTAAACAATAATGGTGAGCAAGAGTTTTAAGATATTTCGTTTTCAATTTTCGTTAATTTTTTGTTCACGCAAATGTTTCGATTTTGCGTTGTATATGTAAAACAGTAGATTTTCACACAGACTTGACAACGAATCACCTTTTAACGCGAGGACCTTCACCAGGCATTGATACCCTCCTCACCGATTTTGGACTGCCACCATCCACGTCCCCTATGCCATCACTACCACCAATGACTGACGACCTAGGAATTCCAAGCTTCCCAACGATTAGTGTACCTGGACGAACAAAAGCCACTGCAATGCAGATTCGTTGTAAGTTTGGTTCTTTGGGTACATCGAAGGGTCAGTTCAATTCACCGCACGGGTTTTGTTTGGGTGTTGACGAAGAGATTATTGTTGCGGACACCAACAATCATAGGATTGAGGTGTTTGAAAAAAACGGGGCCTTTAAGTTTCAATTTGGTGTACCTGGAAAGGAAGAAGGCCAACTCTGGTATCCGCGGAAAGTAGCTGTGATGCACACAAATAGCAAATTTGTTGTTTGTGATCGGGGCAACGAGCGCTCTAGGATGCAAATATTCTCGAAAAATGGGCATTTCATGAAGAAGATCGCTATAAGGTGAGACAAGTTTATTTAGTTGTTTGAGCGATTATACATATTTATCTTTTATAAACAGATACATTGATATTGTGGCTGGTTTGGCTGTAACTTCTAAGGGGCAAATTGTCGCTGTAGACAGTGTTTCTCCTACAGTTTTTATCATTTCCGAAGACGGCGAATTGGTTCATTGGTTTGACTGCAGTGATTATATGAGAGAACCATCCGATATAGCTATTCGAGGTAAGTAAATTTTAAATTCGTTATGTGATCATGTAGATGGTGGGTCTTAAATAAGGAAACCGTCAGAATTAAATTTCTATTTGAAATTTGCCGAACAACAACAAAAGATTACTTGCTTGGATCTATTTTGTTTTAGACGTGTGTTTTTTAAACATATAAGCTAAAATATTTCGTAAGGGACTCTGCAAAAAGTAAAACTAATGGTTCTTGTAGTTTTGACTGAACGCAAGCAATTTTCGTTTAATAAGTTTTCGACTCTGCTAGATGCTAGATATAATCCAGAATTGTAAATAATTTTGATTGATATGCGGTTAAACCAATTAAAATGGGTACAAAATCGTTTTCGAAAGAGCACATAAGTTTAATTGTAAAACACTATACAATTAATAAATATTGCAATGCATAGCGAGTTCGTGATCGCAATATTTCAAGAAGTATTAAAGAACATTTGCATAAATCGTTAAAACAAGCGCGACTGTTTTTATCTAGTCATTCAAAAATAAGATAAAGTACGCATCTTAAAAATTTCTCTATAATGCTCAGAAATCTGGTCTACAAAGCTAATTCGGTCGGCTTGAGGCAATTTTCGTTTTTACTATAGACTAGCGAACACTGTGTAATATTAATAAAACACTTATTATTTTCAAATTATTTATTAAAATAACGTAATGATTAAGTTACTACCCGCCCCGGCTTCGCATGGGAAGAGTTAAACTGAGACAAATGACTGAGAAAGTAAAATTTTGAAATCAACTCGAGCAACACAACAAAAGCAAATAAAAAAAAATTTTTTAAATACTCTTCGCATGACTTAAACAATGAGACATTGTTTTGGCGTCACTAATAACTTATGAAATATTTATGTGCTAATTGAAAGTACTTTGCGCTTCTCGGGTTCGGGAAATATTAATTTACGCTAGCTTTTAAGGTTCCGTACGTCTGAAGGAAAAAACGGAACCCTTATAGGGCCTGTCTGTCCATCTTTCATAGTCAATTAGCTCCGAATTTACTAGACCGATCAAGTTGAAATTTGGTACGCATATGAATTTTTGTAACCTAAATGCGGAAATGTAACGTAAATATATGTATTTTGAATATAGTAGTCACTTTTGGGGGACAAATTAGAAAATTAATTGCAAACTGTACCGTGTGATAGGTAGGGTAAAGTAATATAATGGCACGGAATCCTCAATGCGAGAGTTCTACTTTCACTTCTCCGTCTTTTTAATTGCTCTTACTGATTCTGCTGTTACCTTATATCTGCACGCAAAGATTTATTGTGTATTTAATTTAAATTGGTCGTATTTAGCTATTTCAATTGCTTCTACGGTCATTCAGTGTATCTAAACAATAATTTGGAAAACTCGGCTTCGGAGACAAAAATTTAATTTCCCGAAATATTTCTATTTGTTTTCATAAAGGTTTTAGTTCAATATCTGTGATAGCTGTATTGATAATAAATTCGGAATCAGATACTTAAAATCCATGCATGTCGATTTTCTTGGAATCACTTGTTGACAATTTGAAACTACTCTTTTGAAAGTCATTTTTCCCATATGCGTACAAATGATTGCAACCGGAGATAGAGTTAGATTTGTATAGCGAACAAATAAACAGACAGGCAACATTTTTAAAAGTACCCATATCATGCTTGACCAAATTTCCTACCGTTTAGTGAAAATCCCATCGAAATCGGTTCATCCGTTTTTGAAAAGGAAAGTATTACTTAATGAGCAGAGAGAAAAATTTTGAAATCGTGGCCGTTAGTTTCTAAGACCTTATAAACTTAATATTATTAAGTGTATAAATATGGCATTTAACGCATATTCCGCCTAGATGGAAGGCATCCCCAACACTTCAAAAAGCATTATTTATTTGCGCTTTGATTGATTAATTGATTGGAATATGATGCTGAAGGATCAAAATGATGATCTCAGCAACTAATGATATTGATTGGGAGAAGGTTGAAACAATGCGGAAAAATTACTTTTCGTGATTGTTTAGGGTAAGGGACATGCTAAGGGTGGTAGTAAACTCAACCATCAATCAATGTTATTAAACCATATGATCTGGATTGATGTTAGACATATTCGTATACCGCGAAGGTACTTCGAATATTTTGTACTTTAGTGAAAAAATAAAGTTTCTTGATTGAACGTGAAATTGTTTCAATTACAGACAACGATTTCTACGTTTGTGATTTCAAAGGACATTGCGTGGCTGTATTCAAAGACGATGGTACCTTCCAGTATAGAATTGGAAATGAAAAAGTTACCTGTTTCCCTAATGGAATTGATATATCAAACGCTGGTGATATTTTAATTGGAGACTCTCACGGCAACCGATTCCATGTTGCTTGCTTTTCTCGAGACGGCATACTACAATCCGAATTTGAGTGCCCCCATGTGAAGGTAAGTGTTTAATGTGCTGCTTGTAGGCTCGTTAAATGTTAATAAAATAAAATTCTATCAACTCCAATTCCCACAAAGGTTTCTCGTTGCTGTGGCTTAAAAATAACTTCCGAGGGCTATGTCGTTACACTAGCCAAAAACAATCATCATGTATTAGTGCTCAATACTCTCTATGTTCATTGATTGACAACTAGAGCGAAGATTTTAAAACCAAATCGTTGAAACGGAAAACAAAAGAAAGCAAGAATATTTTTGATCTCTTTCACGTTTTTATTTTATATTTTACAAACCAAGCATCGTTTTACACTTATTTTTTTTTTCTTAGTTGTTAGTTTGTTATTCTAGAAAAGAAAAAAAAATCCTAAAAAAAAGATAAAAAAGCGCTAAAACCACGAAAAAAGATGCGTTAGCAAAATGTTATTCCTTTTCCGTTTACATAAGGCTGCTGGTTATTATCCAAGACATTACGTTACTATTTTAATTATTACTTTTACTTTATTACGTATTTCCTTTTAACATGTTCTTTTTTTTTTTTGTCATTCTTTTATTGTATTATGAAAATTTTGTCTACGGACGGTGTACAATGAGTCCAGTGCAACGTGTGCGCCTGTTGCGCCTAGGGTACTGGGATGTAACAAAAACGCTAACTATTTACATATTCAGTCATTTTTGTACTATCTTTTATTAGTTTTAAAGAAGAAGCCTTTTTTGTTAATCATAGTTAAAGAAATTCCACACGCTTTTAAAAGAATGAAAACTGTTTTGTGAAACAAAACACGTTTCTTATATCGATAATTAATTCAGGAGAGACAACTATTTAATATAAGTTACGGTCACCTGTGGGGAAGAAACAAAAAAATATTTTTTAAATACAATATTTTTTGTTGTTTAATATTTATATGTTAGAATCTTCATATATGTATACAAATTGTTAACTGGTTTTTTTCCACTTTTTATACAATGAATAATACTTTAGTTCAACCTTAGTTGTGTGATTATTCTCTTTTTACTATTATTATTATTATTAGTATACTTTCTTGTCTAGTTTTATTGCGGTGTTTATTTTTTTTTCGTATTAAGACTTTATAACATGTAAAGCTAACAATTAGAAAGACAATTTAAACCAACTGATTCGCAACAATCGATTTGAACTAGATGAATGTATTTTAGTGTAACTGTTGACGTTATTTAAACTAATGCGGGTCGAATGGATGATTGTAATCCGGAATTTTGGAAGGTAAGGTAAGAGGGGAAAATTGTGAAATGTTTATTGGAATTACATTCTAGTACAAATTTTTGATATATTGGTAAGAGCTTTTGAGATGGTTTGAATATTTTCATAAAAGAAACAACATTCTATTTTAATGCAAGAATTTTATGTTTTACTGCGCACGTTTAGCAATTGGACATTTGTTTGAATAGTCAGGATCTTTCACTTTTGTTTTAAGCCGGATGTGATTTTTTGAGGATTGGAAGCATGGGTTGTATAGTTACCTCATTTCGATAAAATTTAGCTCTATGACTCACTTATTTCCCCAATTTTTGACAACATATTTTTCTGGTGTTTTGTTTTAAAATTTTTTATTGACAAAATTATAAGATTGTCTCTAAATATACACAATATCATTACAAACGTTTTCGAATTTTCAAAGTCCTTTTCATGAAGGCTCTTTAGTGCTTTATAACTAGATGAGTTGATGGAAAATGAAAACAGGAATAATTAAGATTTTTCCAAAACAATCCTTTTAAGCTTTTGTTTTCCATCCATTCCATCCATCTTACAAAAATTTACGATGTCTTCAGCGAAAATTGATGTAGATACGAAAAAATATTTATAAATTTTCGCTAGTATTATTAACTGAATTCCACCATCATTAATTTTATGTTAAACCATGTGCGCAGTAAGCTGCAATAAATTTGCTATACTTTTCACAAAAAAATGGAAATTACATTTCGTATGCTTGATACTTTACGTTATCAATTTGGAAAACTATTTGTCGCCAACAAATAACAATTTTGTCTCGAAGTATCGTATGGTATCTGGTATATAAAAAATATTTTTTGTTTTATGCCTATAGCATCTTTTTTTTTTTTTAATAAATATTTTCGAAGTGGTAACTTGTTCAAACCTCTCTTCATTTAGTAAATTGTGGACCACATACATCCATAATAAGTGATCTACTTTTCAACATAGATACTTCTTTTTTTTTTTTTTTGTATTTTTCCCAATAGACTTTTCAACTTGCACTTTCTATAACACGTATCCATTTAGACGTTTGGCTCGCATAAATCGAACGAAACAAATTAGAGATAACTTTTCAAGTAGATGTACTGAAAGTATAGCTTTAAAGGATTTTTGCCTAAATTAGAGCTAGTTCACTTCTAGAACAAATAATAGCAATAACGAGAAAAACCTCCTTTTGTAAGACTTTTCACGATCAAACCTCACATATATACACTCAAAATTCTTTGAATCGATTGTTGCGAGTTTTAAGTAACAATGCCAAAATATCTAGTTCTTGCTTTAAAATTACGTATAATAAACCTTCTACTACTTAGCAATACATGTTATACGCATTCTAACGTATTGATATTTTTATATATACACATTTTTAGTTTAATGGATTTTTTCTGCAGATTTTACAATTATGTACATACAATATTTTTCTGCATTTAGAGATATAAAAATAAAAGAAAAAAAAAAAGAAAATGAGAAAAAAAATGTAAACAACAATATCCAAAGGTATATTTGATGATATTTTTGCCTTAAAATCTATATAAAGTTTAAGAGAACTTATTAACTTTATAGTATTAAGCGAATTTATGAGAAATAGCGAAAAAAGGAAAACAATAGTCAAAGCAGGAAAGAAATTATAAGGAGGGAGAAAGAAGCACGAAATGAGTTATAAAAGAAAAAAAATGAACCCTTCAAAACACAATTTAATCTCAAAAGAAGAGAAATACAATTGCTTTACCTGTGGTGTATAAGTTCCTCAACAGTCTTTTTAGTTTTGTGTATGAATTTCCATTGTGTTCTTATTACGTATTTTTGTTTATTGTAAAATTATTAAATCATATTTTAAACATTTTACTTCTCGAATCTCCACGAATTTATTGTTTTCTCGAGCGAGATATATAATATGATCTAGTGTGGGGCATCGTAAAATGTGTAGGTGTTTTAATGAAACAGCGAAATAGATTTCATTAAAACTGGATGCGGCGACTCGACGAAGTTTATTTAGTTCATATTCAAACATTATACACATATCAAATAGTATGTCAATTTTTTCTGAAGAAAAAGAATTAAGAAAACGGAGATAATAAATTGAAAAAAAAAAAATAAATCATAAATACTATTTTTATGTTTAAGACTTAAAGTTTTAGAGAACAAGAGAAATAGTGCCATGTTTTTAGTTTAACAATGTTTTGAATTAGTCGTAAGGGCGTTTATTTTTCTAGTAATGTAAACAATAAACCAACTAAATAGCTCTAAAGAAGTCAATATGCAGTAATAATTGATCGGCGAAAAGGGAGAAGAAAAACAAACATTATAACGTAAATCATCCTCTTCCTATTTTTCTCGGTACGTTGTACGTCTCTTAAAGGAAATCTTGGGTTGTTAGGTATATAAGGTACACATATACATGATAACGACGACTATATATACTTTCATTGTAGATAAGATCTGACCAATTATTCTAAACTTATTCTAATAAGCAATATTTTTGAAAAACAAATTTTTAAACGTATAATCAATATTCATATGTGCATTGATAGGGCAGATGTGAAGAAAGTGAGTTTTTAAACCAATTTTATGGATAGATCTTATCTGCACAAGATTCTTATTTGTATTTTTTATATATACAAAGCAAAACCATTATGGACTTTTGTTTTAAACTTATTTAGAGCAAAACGAACGAGTATTACAATAATTAGAAAACTCGCAAACAATTAAGAAACGCCTCGGTTTCTCTGTTTGCGCTCGAAGACGGAAGACAATTGAATTTAGGTAAACGCGAATCTACAAATTCTGTACATTTCGGGATACATGTAATTTAAATTATAAGAAGGAGCAAAAAAAGAGAGGAGGAAAAAACATTTTTTAGGTGAAGTAAGTGAAATAAAACATGTTGCATTGTTAATTCAATATACAAAGAAAAAAAAACATACAAAAAAAAAATTATATACCTTCATATATGTAATCAATGTATATTGGCAATAGTTACTTAAATGTTATATTTGTGAGAAAACGTGTTAAAGATTGGTGACAGTAATCACTTTTTAGAATTAACTCAGTAAGCATTCATGAACAAGGAAGAAAATATTATCATGATTTCAATTCGTAATTATTGACCTACATTTACGTCCATAGTTCCCATTCTAAATAATTTATGTTATCAATGTTTTGGAATTTAAATACACTCATATAAGTTTCATTGGTTATTTTTTGAGCAAAAAGTTTTAATTTATGAATGTGCTGTAATTGATTTTCCTCATGCAAGGTTATTTCTGAGTTATGTGTAGTACGTATTCTTTATATTTAGCGACAAAGATGAATAAATATTCGATAATAAAAAAATATCCCTAACTTATATTTAGAATAAAATTTCGATTAATTGGATTGAATTTATGAAAGTTTTTCAACATTATTCTATTCGTCTTTTATAAATTTCATGCAGTGTGATAGTCACACAGCATTTTTCTTTTACGATAACTAGATATATATTCAATCTGATGATTTCACTAAACAGAGTAGCTCTGCTGATTTTTACTGTTTTATGCAATGTGTAGCTTTTTGCCCATAAAAAAAATTATATTTTTACATTGAATATTTTTCTTGTTTTGAGGAAAATCAGTGCAAGATTGAGTATTGCTTTTTTTTTATTGAGTTTCTTTAAAAAATTATGTGGGTCAACAATTGGCGATAATAAAATCGTAGAAATTTGTTTTAGTCCTTGAAAATTAGGAAACCGTTGCCAACTTAAAAATTTATAACTTAATTTCGATTGTTTTGATTGAAACCAGCCGTTGCTTAGCAAACCACTTGAAAACGCTTAAAGATTTAAGAAATAATTTAAGGAAAGTGAAGAGAATTAAGCAAAAGCGCGTAACCATTTCGAAGCTTTGATACTTTTAAAAAAAAAAGTCATGAAGGCTATTTTAAAGTAACTTTAACGAATTTTTTTTCCTCAGACAGTTTTATTTTACACCTTATTCTTTATTTTGTTTTACTTTTTGTTTTTTTTTTTTTATATTATATATACACTTTTTTCGTATTTTTTTTGAATACTTTTTAATCTGTTTACTTTTCAGTTCATTATTATGATTTTTTTTTATTAAATTAAAAATAATTGTGAGAATTTTCACCTTGCCTGTGATACTACTATTTTTTTTTTGTTCAGAATATTTTTGTAAGTCATTGTTAATTCATCGGTGTTAACTTTTGTGTAAAGCTAATTTGATGGGAATATTGAAATAATAATGGTAAATATTGATAACTACTGTAATCGAGGCTCAAAAGAAAAAGCTTTTGATGTTGTTTTTTTTTTTCTTTTAATTTTTATTTTAATATTTTAAGTCGTCGCTTTTTAATTTTCTCAACGATTACTCAAAGAGATTGTCTTGTAAAGCAATAAGATTTTGTCGAGCTTAAAAAATTTTGATCAAATATTCTTAGAAAGAACATTTTTCTTTAAATACTTATGCGAATATTTATTATAACGTCCAATGGTTTTTGGGAAATTGTCGGTTTTTTTTTTTTTCTTATTCGGTTAAAAAGAACTTAATATAATGTAGCATTTAAGATAAAGCTGGCAATAGTATAGAAGTATTGGTAGATGTCGATTTCGACTTCGGGAAACTCGATATAAGCTTTAATAAAACATTATCGAAATCGATACCGGGGTTTAAATTTTGTAGTGCGACATAGGTTGTGTTGATAATCAGAGATTTGTATGCAGATGCGACATGTAGACTTATCATTAAATTTTGAAAGATAACGAAATCTGTAATTAAATCTCATATTGATATTTAAGATCACAACAATTTTTATCATTTTCTTAAGAGCTGTTTCTATTCTATCTTCGCTTAGCTCACACTCTCATGATTTTAGCACATAGTGTTCATTTATAATTTATAAATGTCGAAAATGTATATTTTTTCTTATTACATATATTTTATTAGATTTTCTTGTCTGTATCTGGTCCTTTGTGTTTTTTTAACTTAATTTTCACTTATACATCGTACAGCTATCAAAGTAACTCAAACATATTTTCTTTATATTATTTAAGCTCTGAATAAAAACAGTTTACATGGGTTAAGACGCATCTTTCTGTAAATTTCTGTTTATGTATGGTTGTATCAGTAGCAGTTGAAAATCATTCAATAGCAATAACATTAAATGCTACGTTGTATTAAAGTCTCATATTTTTTACATTGCGTTATACATAAAATATTCAACAGCAGGTTTATAATTAAAATATTTTAGTTTTAGTGCATTATACAAAGACGAATACAATGACATTTTGTTTGTAATAACGCTGTATTTGATTGTTTAGTAATATTTACCCCACCCCATGCTGCGCCATTCAAAATAAGAAATGTATGAAAAAAAAATCTAAAAACAAAAAAAAAAGAAAAAAAAAAATTAGATAAGATAGTTAAGATGTATAAATGTTTGTCCGACCAATATTTTGTTGGATGCGCATTTGTGAATGTTTTACAGATCATTTTGAATTAAGCCATGTGAAAAAAAAATGTAATACCTAAACCCAAAGGAATATTTCAATGCTCACTAAGCAAAGAGTTCTGTAGGAAAATTTAAAGAGAAAAACTAACTAATTATACAAATTATATTGCACATTTCGGTAACAGAAGTATTTCTAATAGGCGATGGTCACTAATATTTGCTGTTCATATACTTTTTAGTTGTCCTTACGTTAAGCCACATTTAAGAAAACAAGAATATATCACTATGAAAACTGTATTTACTGAATTTATTTAATGTAATGAGAACTAAAATTGCATATTTTACCACTGTATATTTACAAGTTCAGAAACAAAATTAAAAAGTGAAAAACCTTCACAAAAGAAAAAAAAAATTATATATTGAGGTATTGTGATAGAAGTTTTTTTGATAATTTTTACAAATTTAACCCAGTAGAAAGTATGTACAAACAAAAACAAATAGATACTCCATATTGCCATTATTTTTATTGATAAATATACAACAAAACACGACAAAAATGCTTTTTATTTTTGGCGATTTAAAAAATATTTATTGAAATTATATATAAATATATATACATATATATTTATACAAAGTATATATACGAAAATAAAATCTATATACATATTCTACTTTTACAAGTGAGTAATCATTAATTGAAGAAATAACATCAAATCTTTAGCTAAGATTTTATTCAATTTATCACGTTTTTCGGCTAACAACTATCAGATAATGTGTTGACTTTTCTAAAGTTTCTGGCACCACACTTATTGCTCTAGAATCAACGTGGAGAGTATTTCAGAATAGGCGAAAGATTGCTGGTGTGAGAATTATCCACAAGTCCATCAAAAATGAGAACGTCTTTGGTCCCACTTATTTATGTTGGTTTATGCGTTACAAAAAAATACATGCTCAGTCTCCAGTGCCGATTTTTGAGGTGAGTATTATTAAATTTCTTTGTATTGTTTTTTTTATGATATATTTATATACTATATATTAGTTTTTTTGCTTGTTTTTGGGAAACTATAATAAGATATATTGACAAGCGATAACATATTCCTTCCTAGTTTAGAGTAGAACAAATTAAATTTTCCTAGCAGAAGATTATGTATATGCTTCCATCCCATATTTATTTAAGTAATATTTGTTGCAATGTTTTACCAACTTTTATGTTCACTTCGTTATGTTGTAATCAACAAACTGATTAGTACCACTGCGTTATTAATTTATTTAATATTTTTATTCCATTGCATTTAACCTTTTTGCCAAAAATTCAAATTTTTGAGTATCTTTCTCAGGGTAGTATTATCCAGACTTTTTAATTTAAATTAAGCGTATAATACAAAATATTGATTTGTATCGGAACGGTATTAAAGGTGTCATTTTCATTGGACCTATTGAGTCCAACAGCGAGATTTTTACACAGAAGCTTTAACAATTTTATTTCCGTAAGAAGAATTTTCACTTAACTTATACGTCGAATTTTTTTTCGTTAAGGTAAACATAACAATTTTTATTTGTTTTTGCAGTAGTACGGGAAATGCTTTATATATAGGTAAATTTTGAAGTATTTTTTTAGAAATTTTTATATATTATATCTAACATATTGGAGTTGTATTACTGTACTGTACTATTATTTTATTGAGAAACATTTTAGCTGAGGGATTTTTCGCATATGCATGATGGAGCGCTCCCCTTGTGCTCAAAGGGTTAAAATCAAAAACATTTGTTAATTTAACTCAATAACATAAAAGAAGTTGCCTTTTAGAGCTGCTAAGTAAAGAAAATTATATTTTTAAAAGATATAAATTAGAGTGGTACTTTAATTCAATATTTACTTTGTTTTGGTAAAAATGGCACATCTTTCATGAAAGTAGTGCAAACAAATTTAAGAAAAATTTCAGAAAGGAATTAAAAGAATTAAAATGAGCTATTAAATCGTGTTCACCAACTGTACTCATCTTTTATCAAAGATAAATTATTCCCCACTATATGTCATTAATTTACTTCTTATAATTTTGAGGAGCTATAATTTCAGTAACAATAGTTGTGTTAACTTAACGTTAACATTAAATTTAAGAATGGGACAAATGGTGAATTTAATAGGTTATTCATTTGCGCACATGTTAATATATAATACTATATAACATACATCTTTGTTTTCAGTTTTAAACAAATCGAATGGTGCTTGAATTAGAGCTGGCAATGATTTAATCAAATTAGTGCAATCGATTATTTGATTTGATTAATCGAATAATCCTATGATTAATTTTCTTTTGCTATATCGAGTCTTATTTTCAGGAAAATCAAATGATGATTTTCTATAGTTGTGCGATATATCCCTAAATAATTTAAACAAAAAAGTGTAGAATGTTTTCTGGGTCGTGCGACTTAAAAAATAAAGGTAAATACATTCATCGCTTCCCATCAATAATTATTTTATTTATGGCTGTGTTATTGCACCCAACTCACCATTCATGATTATATCCCATAATAAATGATTATTTCTTTCCGATTAATCACATGATTAATTTTTAATATTTACTCCACTCCACTCCATACTGAAAATTATTAATACTGTTTTCTTGTCTTATTATATTATTTTAAAATATTCGGTGAAATTCTATTGTTTGCTTTGTAGGTAATTTCAAATTAGCTTGATAATTTTATAGAAGACAACAATCGTTGTTTTTATAGAAGTGAGACGAAAATTTTTATGATGCAAGTGATATGTACGTAATACTGAAAATTAAAAGGATGTCTTTAAGCACCTATAAGTAAAAATAATTTCTTAGTAAAAAATTATCCTAAAATCGTAATGCCTTTGAAATTGTAGAAGAACAAACTTTAAAAATAAGCTCCTTTAAGATAGCCAGTAAAGTAAGGAACTTGCCCAAATATTTTTTTCAAATTTTTATTCCGGTAAAAATGCTGGGTAAAAACTAAGAATCTTTTCCTATTTTTATTTTAAAGTAAACAGTGCTTTTTTGTTTTATGAGAGGCTTAAATTTTACAATTCCTAAAATGTGTTTAACGGTTTCATAATTCACATTAAAAATGTTAAGAAATTGAATAGGAATTCTATACCTAGCGAGTTTATCAAAAGCTGGAAAATGTTAGGAAATTTTTTAGTATATAATATATTTTTTTTTCATAGATTTGTGTTGCATTGATAGTCTATTATAATTTTAAGGCATGATTCTAAATTTTTTAAATATTCGTACAGTATAACCCAAAAAAGGTATCGACAATATCTGACTGTAACCTCTTTAGGGCTTCGCTTCCCAGGCTATTGACCGTAAGTATCTTTGTGTAATTTAAATGTTAATTCTTTTATTTTTTTATTTAGATTTTTAAAGCAATAATCAATGACTAAAATTCAAATTTTTTGTGTTGACGTTACTTTTCGGTGAAAGAATTAAAGCTCAATTTCGTGACTTAATGGATTTTGCTCGCGCCAGCTTCCTCTGCTTCTGATAGAAATTCTTTATGAAATTAAAGGATTCAGATGATCCTGTAGATATCCTATTCTAAAAAAAAAAAAATAATAAAATAAATAAAAAAATAAAATAAAATAAAAAATAAAAAAAAAAGATTAAAATCGTGAAATACTAAATATAATCGTGTGTTTAAAGTTACATGTAAATGTTTGATGTTATTCGATAATGATTGAAAATAAGCAAAGCCGTAATAACACGACTTAAATGTGATAACTCGTTTGTTATTACTGCGCTAAAAGTTTCATGTGTATAGAGCAAACTGCTTATAATTTTTATTTAAAATTTTTGGAGAACTAAAAAAAATTATATTAAGGAGGAAGGGAGATAGGAGGGAATAAAATCGCATCACACCAGAGAAATGAAACAAAAGTATCATTCCATCCACAACCTTTTGCTAGATGAACCCTTTTTGAGAGAAACTCATGCAATTACAAGACATTTTCTGATTTTTTACATTTACATTAATTTTTAAAGTGCTATTGCACTAAAGGTTAAATGTACGTCTTTATGCACTTGTCATTAAGAAAAGCTCACACTTTTACGTCTTCCTAGTTGTCTTATGCTACTTAATTGAAGTGAGCTTATATATATCTCTTCAAAGGATCCGTTTTTATTAAACTGTGTAGCTCGTGTTTGTATGTAGAAGTTGTGGCTACAAAATGTAAATGTCGTGTATTCAAAAATCAAATGTACAGACGATGCCAAGCTCAAGACTAAGCTGAAAACAGTCGTGTAATCGAGTTTTGTTCCTATATGGTAATATAAGTAAGAAGCTCTCGATTGAACCGAATGTAAGCTAATGCATAGTAGGTGTTGTGTGAATCCGGTTTAAGTGCACAGTTTAAAAAAAAAATAAATAAAAATAAATAAACGACATCCGAGTTGCTTTCTAGGACTTTAATATTTTAAGATAATTAGGTTGCTTCACAAGTAAATTATCGTAGTAGTAACATTCAATTTGTACTCATATGAGCTGAGGTGTTTAGGATTTCTGTCAAAAATAACATGGACCTTCTGAAACGTATCTTATCGATATTTTATTTGGAAGTAGTCGAATCAAAGAAACTTTATATTTACTTTGTATCGTTTAGACATTGTTTGAGATTGAAAAAAATACGAGTAGATTGATTCCAATATACCAGATAAGTCCAAATTTTAAGGTTAATAGCGATTCAATGAGACAACCAAATTAATTTTACGTATTTATACAATGTTGAAGATTTGTTCATTTTTGGATGGCTGTTTATCGAATAGAGTTTACTTATACATATGTATTTAATTTTATGTAAATTTCACAGAGATAGGTGAGACAATACGTATATATATCGAAATAAGAACAAGAAGCATTATATATAGTAACAAACAAAATTTAAAAAAAAAAAAAGTATATACAATTTTTTGAGAAAATTAACAACAAAGTGTTATTTATACGAATAAGTATCAAAAGATCAAGATGAAAAAAAAAACAAAAAAAAATGTTTACCTTTTAATCTACTTAGGGGCACACATTGTAATTAACTAATTCCATTTATGTACCATTTATGTAAGCAAACAACAATTATATTATGAGAAATACCAAAACAAGTTTAAAGATGAACATTATTTTGAAAATTTAAAGCTTTGACAAAATTTTTGAAACATGTAGTATGTACATATATTCTGCCTTCTATACAAGAAAAATCAATTCTACATTAATATTTATATAAACATATTTGATGAAAGTATAAAAAAAAAAATAAAAAAATAAAAAAATAAAAAAAAAACGAATACAATGTAAAAAAGCTGAAAAAAAAAACTGTTAAATGACCTTACTAATACTAAATATACATATTACACAGCGTGTAAAAGTACGTGAATCTCAAGTCTTTCCGACAATTTTTCTGTAATGTTTTTTAATCTTTAAGGTATCAGTGGAGATGAAATAAAAGTAAGGCTTTTTATTTTGATCGCACAATAAATAGGTCAATATGATCAAAATTAATGTTTTTAATCAAATAATCCTTTTTTTTTGTCATATAATGCCATTGACGTTTTATGTAGTAACATAAGTATAAACATCGAGTACACACTCCTGCCGGAATAACACTTCCATTTTTTATAACTTCTTGTGCAATTAAAACCAATATTTTTCAAAAATTCTATTATGAATACAAAATTTTCTATTTTTTTTTATATATACTAAAACGCTAAAACCCGACTATAAAGATATAGGGTGCCCAAAAACAATTTAATTTTTTAAAATCGCCGAAGTGCTTAGATGACAAATAATAGCAAATATAACAAAGCGTGAATAAAGAGATATTCCATGAGCATAATCAAAAAGATTTTATTACCCTCTCAGCGTTATTTTGGTCCAAATACGAAACTAATAAATTAAAACTACAAACTACTTTAAATAATGCACACCGTTTCGTGTTTTTTAAATAATTACAAGGATTGCTTATTAATTGCAAAATTAAATCGACATTATTTACATTTTGGAGGTATCGAAACGAAACTATTTGATACAAGATTTTTAATCGATAGATGACTATCAAGAAATTTTATATTGATTTTTGCGGCATATGAGGAGTACGTTAATTCGTCAAAAAGTTCAAATCATTAACTATAATAGGGGTAATTATTCGAATTTCATATTGATGGTGTACAATTTAAAAAAAAACTTCAAAATCTCATGAAAAATTATAGTTTTAATTTAATTGATTCGTTTTTCGAGTGGCATCGAAATTGATATAAATTTGAATTATAATATCCTACATATATATTAGAAATTGCGTTATATATAGTAGCGCTTAAATTTTCGCACAATAAATAAATATTTAATGGATCGTTTTAACACCATAACTTAAATTTATAAAGCACTTTACAGAGTTATTAGGCACTCTCGATTTTCTGCAAATACGAAAAGTCAAGGTGTAAAAAATAGGGAAAATTGTTAAATTCGAGGCATAAACGCTAAATATAAGCTAAAAATCATCAAATATTTAATTTAAAATGCGATACCGACGTAAATTTTAATCAAATTGAATTCCCCTAATGTATAATTTCCATTTTTAGCTTCAAAATACATTGATACATCACTTGTACCAAATAAAAATTTGTTAATCTATTTAATTATGCATTATTAATTCTATGGAGGTAATCAAATGAATTAAATAATAATTTTATATTCGAGCCTTTTGGTTTTCAAAACAAGTTAGTCTTTTGAAATTTGGTTTAAGGAAATGTGATCTTTTAGAAAAGTAGTATGCTTCATGAAGTTCTATATATAGGGTGACTGAAGGTTATTCATTCTAATTTAGAAAAACCAAATTTATTTTCCATACAAATTTTAAAACCTATCCCTCTATTGTGATCTGTAAATTTCATATGGCCTTTCTATCTCCAAAATTCCCCGGAGGATTTGTATATATGTATAAATTTATATGGTGCTTTCCATTTCAGAAAGTACTTTATAATAATTGTATTAAGATTATTTTTTATTATGATCAAAATAAAAAGCCTTATTTCAATGATTTCCAATTGGATTCCAGCAATAACTTCTACTAACTACCGTATACTACCTTAAATGAAACAAATACGTACACGGCTTCTTTCTATCAGATAATGTAAGTAAAATTAAAAAAAAAATGAACCAAAGATTAAATGAAATGTAGAAAGAGTCATAATTTCGATTGTTTTACATCGTTTTATCTATGTTAAATCCAATTTCAGTGAGACCGACACTATTGACGTGAAAATAAAAATTAAGATTAGTAACACAACAGTTTCAACGAATGCGCAATGGCAGTTACAAACAAATGCAAGAAACCATTAAAGTTATATATTTACTATATATACAATCCAACTAGTGACATAGTGAGCATAGACCCTGATAAGCAAGAATTATATATCCTTAAGCATTGTGAGCGCTTTCAGAAAGTCACGTATTTTTATAAGAGCATATTACTTGTAATTACTACACTCTACCTACGTATATCAAAGTTTACGATCAGATTTAAGAAACAACAAGGTCAAAATAACTCAACTAAATGACAAAAAGCAATAATATATATATACATCAAAACAATTAATATTATTGTAGTACTAAACACGGTCAGATGATCAGAGTGTTTTTATTTTCTGCCTCGTGTTTACATTGTTCACTTTTTTAGTGCGCTTTTTCCACGATCGAGACAAGGTGGGCTTTTTGTTGTTTTGAGACTTCTACATCTCGATATTTGAGGATCATAAGAATACAATCATTGTAGATTATTCATGGTTGTGAATTTTTACACATATTTATGTTTACTTTCGTTTTTAAGCATATTTAACGCGTTTTTATAATTCAAAACTCTTAAATGGAGTCATATTCAAGTTTATTATTACTATGTAGGATGTGTTACTGCATCGGTTATTTTATTTAACAGATTTGAGTTGTTTTTTTTTAATTTTATTTAGTTAAACACTTTTAATTTTAGAATTAACATATTTAAATTAAGTTAATTGTACTAACGTAATTTATTTTATAAAATATCGCTTTGCTGCTGTAGAATAGAAATACTCTGCTATATTGCTCCAATATATTGTCATTTGTTTTTAATTTTTATTTGCATTAATAAAATTTGTTTTTGTCAAAATCGTTATTTTGTTATATTTCCTATTCTTTGTAAGATTGAGCGTACTTTTGTGTATTCTTCATAGAAATAGTATACGCGAGCAGTGATCGCCATTAATTTTCAGCTTGAGCTAAACTTAGTTCGGCTTGGGCTTAACTTTGACTTAACTCAAATTTAAACCGTCTGTTTGTTTCATCATAATTTCTAAACCGTTCAAACGGTTTCAATGAAATATTGTGTTCAGATATCTGGTAATTATTAGTCAGAGATAAAGATATTTATTATCTGTCTAAAACTGGCTTGATATAAGTTTAGTTTAATTTCAGCCAAACTTAATTCGACTTGAATCAACCACATTTGATAAACCATATACTGATGGATGAAACGTTCATACAAAGATCTTCTAAAAATCAATAAAAGATAATTATCATTACCTGCTCCACCCATGAAGCAATAGAATTACTACTTTTACTCCAATATAGAATTTGGGTACATCGCGTTTTTCGGAGAGTTTAATCACAGTAGTTAGTGAAAAGATTATTGGAGATCTTTTGAAGATGAGTTTTTTTAAGAATTTCCTAGTATCATTTTACCAATGGTTCATTTTCAAATATGGATCTTAAGAAACGAAATATTTGTTTCGTCTCTTGCTGCGATTAGTAAAAATAATTATAATCATAACATTTAATTCATTTAAAATACGTAAAACAAACTGATTCGCCTTTTGTTTTTTAGTAATAAATCCCTGGACAGTTTCGCATAACCTCCTTTGAAATAAATATAAATTAATCTCATCAAGAGAGTAAAATTGAATTCTTACTAATAATAAAATATTTATAGGTGACCTGTTTGCTCTGATTAACCGATTTTAATGAAATTTGGTATACATATGTATATAAATTATGGGATTAATAAGCAAAGAATATTCTGTGCATTGCCACACTTAAATCAGAGTTAAACTAAGTATAAATCAACTTGAGCTTAGCTTAACCCGTTGGGGTAAACATGCATTTACCAAGTTTGAGAGTTACTTGTTTGGCTTGGACGTAATTTTTGAAAAAGTATGGTCACATTAAAAATGTTAAGTTTATTTAATATGTTTAAAATTTGCATCTTGCACGAATTTCAAAAAGTTCATCCAATAAACACGATATGTGATGCTTCTGATTAAAATTGAAGAAATTCGAGTTTATAGATTTTAACTTACTCAACAAACGATATAATTTTTTTTAGCTTCAAGATTAAAATTGAAAAGGAAGAATTCTTAATAAAGTGAAATTTTCAGAAACGAGTTGTTTATGCAATTATTTAACTGTAGCAAAGTATTTCTTACATACAGCAATCAATCTACATAGAAAAATATGTTTTGTTTTGTTTTTTAATTGTTTGTTCTCTTTTTTATTCATCGTTTAATTTTATTTACGCTTAATACCACTCATTTATCATAAAAAATTAGAAACCAGATCAGACTGCTAAACACCAATTAAAAAGTTTTTTGAAAATATTAATTATTGCGTCATTAAAGCGGACCTCACTTAAGACAAACTAAAAAAAAAAATGAAGAGGAAAAGATATTTAATACATAAATTTTAAGTATTAGAGAATCACATTTAGTTCTACTCCAAGAATATTCGCTTCCGACAATAAGCTTTGGCCGTATTCCAACACTTTGGTAGCCCTTTTATTAAAGAAAATCAATCTTTAAAACTTATAAATGTAAATGAATGGTAAATAAAAGGGAGACAATGTTTCCTTTTTACAAAATAAAATTGCGATCTGAGCGATTAGAATGGAGGAGAACATTAAATGTAGGCGAATAAATGTAACAGGAAATGCGTTTTGGTGTTTTTAAAAACGCATTTTAACATATCAATACTATTAATATTGGCCCGTAAGAGATATACATTTTTAAATGCTACAAATAAATATTTAAGCCCAATTTACATAATATACAAAATAAAAAAAAAAAACAAAAAAAATATAAAAAATTAAAAAAAAAAATAAAAACCTTATATACATATATGTTGAGCATTTGATTGGAGTTAATAATTAAAAAAAAGAAAAAAAAAATTAAAAACATGGTCACACACTAAAGCGAATCCACCATGAAAGTTCATAAAATTCACTAAACTTACTTCTAAAGTAGAAATTTAAAAAGTTGTAAACTCTAAATATTAACTAATATCACCAAATTACGTTAATGCAGCAAAGAAAGCAAATGGAAGTTTAAATAGTGAAACTAACATAACATTAAACGAATAAATTTACTGTGTCTTAGTCCATGTTGTAACGAATTTAAATGAAGAAGTAAAACGCAAAAAAAAAAATACCAAAAAAAAAAATTAGGAGACAAACACTAAATATTTCCAGAGATTTTAAAATGATATTTACTAGCACGACAGCGACGCAGACCCTGGGCAATTGACCAATTGTGTTTTTGCAAAATGCCTATATATATTATACTTGTATATACCTTTTTTCTCAATCTTGGACATCTGCCTTGGGCCGTTTCGCAAGCATGTCGAATAAGTCTTATTTGTGCGATAATACTGATATTGTTTTATGATGGTTTCGTGTTCTTTTACATATTTTTTGTATAGTGAGGGATTTCTTTATTTTTGTTCCAATGTTTACTGATGTACATTGTTCCCTGAATAAAGTAGTTATACAAAATCAAATTTATGTGTAGTTTTATTTAATAAAACCAAAAAAGTTGAATGAACCTGATTCACAAATTCATCGCTACCTTACTCAAATCAATTTTTCTTTACATACAGTTTTGGTAAGAGCGTATCACTCAGAATTCAATAATACGATAAAAAATTAACAAGGTATTAACTTTTCTTATTATTTACTTTATTTTCTTTTACGCAATACATTTAATATTTGGTGAAGTTAACGTAATTTTCTATTATATGCATCTATTATTCATATTTTCAACTAATTTATCAGCATATTCTAGTGGTAGATCCTTCTACGCTTCCTTTACCGATGATTTAAATTGTTGGAAAGTGAAAGCATTTTTCCTCTGTAGCTTTGCCTTCATAAGGGCCCACTCATTTTCAATTGGATTAGCATCAGGACTTTGTGAGGGCCACTCCATAACATTGATATTTTCTTGATCTTTCCATTCAGTAAAATGACGACTTCTGTTCTTTTGGATGGTTGTCATCTTGCAAGACCCACGATCGGTTTACTGTTCCAAACCAACAATCTGTAGAGTTTAATAACCCGTTTTTGTAAATTTGCAGAGAGGACTGCATTCAAGATTACCAGTAAAAGCAATCAATTATCCAAATCCTTCTGAACAGAAGCATTGCCACACATGAAATTTTATTGGTTGTTTTACAGTACGTATGATGTAATGCCGTCCATTTTTTAACCATACTCGTTTAGGTCCTTAATATGCCCAAAATGATGATTCTTCAGTGAACACGACGGTTGTCCAATCGCGGTTCAAATTTTCATTAGCCCATTTCATACACTTCGATGTGCTTTTCGGATAAAAGTAGTTTGATTATAGTACTGCGGTATTTGATGGAATTTTCCCTTATTCTTTGGAGTATGCTATAGAGAGATAGACACGTTGATAGCTTTTTCCGTTAAATTGCTTCTAGCTCACCTCGGCGTCATTTGTGGATCCTTTTCAAAATAGCGATGTATTCTTTTTTTGATGTTTTTCGTATTTTACCCCTTCTTGGTAAGTCGTCGACGTTTTTACCTCAGATATAGATGTATATATACAGGTAATACCCATTCCCTCCACTTTAAACATTTCTGTCTCTTCCTCTTTCTTTCTGAGAAATCATCGATACGCGTCGATACGCTTCCAGTCCCATTATTCGCTAAGCCTAATTATATGTATATCTGTTTCCTAATAGCCTATAGTTTTTTTTTCGTAGTTTTGCTTAATTTAGGTATTCTTCATTGTTTTGTAGCTTGTATTAAGCGAATAAAATAAACCTGTCTCAACGTATTTTCGCTAGTCTAAAGGCATCTCCTTTAAAAGCCCCTAATAATTTATTTTATTATTAAGAAACCGTCATTTCGGACCTTTTGCTTTAAATACTCATAACCAAATATGAAAATATCAAACCTACCATACTCATATTATATACAAATCGTAGAAAGTTTATCACACCATACACTACTACTTTATGAGTGAAACGATTAATTCCAAACAACACTCATCTGATACGATCGTTTTAAGTCTGTTCGTTGAAAAACTTGACTTTGGCTATAATCATATTAGAAACAGCCAGGACTAAATCTGCATGAAAGAGGCAGTTTATGATCGTGACACGAGAAAGGATAGCAATAGAATATGCGGCGGTTTAATTAAGAATTGTCTATTAGGAGTAATAAATTCCAACTTTAGGGTTAGAGAGCAGGAAAAGAGGATGCAGGATACCAGGGGAATGTATAATTATTAAAATATTTTAGGCAGACAAATAATTAGAAAGCATAAACATGTTTTGTCAGAAAAATTAAAGAAACGAGTTGATAAGTTGAGTTAAAAGATGTATCAGTGCTCCAGTACTGGACTGGACAAACTTATTCACTTACTGCCAGCCTAGATATTTGCAAATTATTATCATTTACAGGACCTCACAGGTGCAGAAACCAAAATTGATTTGACTATCAGCTGATGTATTTTTGTGTTTAAGATTTCCGGCTTGTCTGATATTTAAATAATAATCTCTACCGGAATCAATAAGGGTTTGCAATATGTATTTATATAATTTATGCATAACCAGATCGTGGTAGGTACAGTGACTCACAGAACTGATCACGCTTTTTCTAAAGAATTTAAAAAGTCATAAATTCTTACATATATAAAGGTTGTATGAGCTTTTATATATGTTACACAGATATACAGTATTTCGAAACAAACATCTTTTATTCATTATTCATTTTTACAAAATAATTGTAGTATTGCAATGCTAATGTTATTTTTGTTTCGTCGGTTTTGTATTACTTTCGCCGAGTCTTCTGAAATCCAATGGGCATAGGTTTTAGCGAAATTGAGTCGCAGTGTTTGGTGCCTTTTCGTGAGTAGCGGCTTTTCACTTTTGCTCTAATCCTTAACCCAGCGAGGCGTAATGTCCTGCGGACTGTCTCAGTCGAAATATTAATATGGTTATCTGTAATGAGCGACCGTTGAATTTTAGGGGCGTTTTGATATTTTAGACGTAAATCCATCAAAATTTTTCGTTCTTGCGCCAGAAGCAACATTTTTTGTTCAACCACGTTTGTTCTTGTTTGGTGAATTTGCCATATTTTTCCGAATTTTACTAATAGAATGACACACCAATTGACCATGAAATTTCCTCTATTAATAAAATTTTCTATTTGGTGTACGCGTTGCTGGTTTATAGGCTTATTATTGGACCCCATCTTAGGCTTAAAAATATATTTCAGTAAAAATAATCAATTAATATTACATTGTAGCCGACAGTTTATATTGTAGTTTTTTACCATAAATTTTAATTAGACTGAGTATTTCATTTAATATCGGTGAAATCAAGCAAGGAGATGACTTTTTCACTTTACTCACAAAACTGTTCGCGCGGACTCTTTACAACTATCAACAAAATTACTAAGAATTCATTGCCAGGAAAACCAAACAAATTCTAAATGGAATGAAAAATCTTTTTGCTATAATTTAGGAACAATCTTCCTTTATATTTTAAATCCTTCAGATTCCAGGTTGAAAATAATCTCAAAAATAGACTATGTATTATCTAAAACCTAGGAAAACGAATAAGAGAGTTTCCTACTCTTATATTCGTTGTGTTTCTCCGAAGTAAAATAAAATGAATTCTGTGTTTTCCAAAAAATTGTACGTAATGCACCTTGTCATTTGTAATCATCTGGAAATAACTATACCTTCTGTATTCAAAATAAATTGTTGATGGGAACCGCAAAATATATTAATCTTTTTTTTTGTAGGTCCACCAACGTGTCCATACTTTTTCTATTATTTATGCTTTTCATAATAGTGGCATTCCATTGGCTACTACATATTTAAAAATATAACAATCGTAAACCAAATTTTTTTAAATATCAATTTAAAGCCAACTCATATATACTGGATCACCTAAAAAGACAGTTCGAAACTTATTGGATCGGTTGTAATTACAATTTGATTACCATTAAACGTTTAGTAGTAGTGTGCTTTATATTTCATTACCACTAAACCGTTTAGAGGTAGTATAATTTTCTTTCCACTAGCGTTGAGTAGTTCAGTGGTAATGCAAACCATGTTGAATTAACTTTTCAATGCACTAACCCCCAAGCCTAAGGTAGATGATAAAGAAAATGATTAGACCTTCCACTTATATTTTCATGTAGTATTAGATTTTGTGCGATTCATATACGAATTACGGTTAAAAATATTAATGAAAAAAAAACATAAACACAAACACTTTTTGTAAAATGCAAGTGTATTTTAGAAAAATACAAAAAATCTTACGTCGACTATTACATTTAGGCAATATATCCAAAAGTAGCATTTTCTGTTTTGAATACACATTCACCGGCAATCCATGTGGAACACACGTTTAGTTCGTCATCCAAAAATATAAAATCAGCATCCGCACCATACTGCAGGTTACCCTTAGTGCTTTCAATTTTAAGGCACTTGGCTGGATGCAATGTAGCCGTTTCAAGTGCATAAACTATCGAACAGTCTAGAGAAATAAAATTGTTGTTAAAATATATAAATATAAGTAATTTCATATAGGGCTAACTACCAATTTAAACATTTAAATTATGAACGTTTGAAGGTTAACTAATTTAAAATTGCATTATTTAGGCAACGATAAAATCTTATCATCAACACAGACTATTAAAATAATGTTTAAATTTTGAAAATTTTAAAATATTAACAGGAAAAAATGAAACATTTAAGGATTTCATCCAAATGAGAATAGTTTCAATTTTTAGGGGTCACCAATTTTAAATCTACAAAGATACATTTAAATTGTGAGCGATTTTGCCTAATACGTCTATTGGAATTATTTCCTATGGTGATACGTCTCAGATAAGATTAAACATATAAATTACCAGAAATCTTTCATGTAAATTACGGACGCATTTATAGTTTATTTTATCCGCTTTGAATAGTTTTATTGACTTATTTTTGATAAATGTTTGATTAATTCCGAAATTCTTCCAATATAAAAATATTTATAAATTTCCCATAAAACTGAATTTAACCTAGTTGTTATTTAAGTTCAAGACTTTCGTGAAGTTCTTTCTAGATATATTTAGCTGTTTAAATTCGACGGTTACATTTTGATAAATCTACAGGTGTATCCACACCGTTACATCTAAAATATGTGCTATTATATTAAAATTGGTTCCTAATCCCCTAGAAAAGTAAATTAGCAAGAAATTTACCAGTAGCTTTCTTGAAAACCCTAACGCATTCGTCCATAGGTGCTATACTGCCACAGAGCGTATCAGTTCCAGCCACGTACGCCTTCCCACCTTTTACCTGGCAGGTGAATTGACCAATGTGATGGATACCTTCCTCTAAACCCATGGCTGATATTGCATCAGTGACCAGAATAAGTCCTTTGGGATGTGTTCTATGTGCGATTCGAAGAGCGGCAGGATGGGTATG
Organism: Philonicus albiceps; assembly: GCA_963969385.1. Lineage (NCBI taxonomy): Eukaryota > Metazoa > Arthropoda > Insecta > Diptera > Asilidae > Philonicus > Philonicus albiceps. Next base: position 27,672,624 of record OZ017774.1, read on the forward strand.
AACTCCATCAGATATTATTCCAAAAAAGACAGTTCGCCCTTCCGGAATCTCGTCTGAAGCCAAAAGTCCCACTAAACCTGGATCTCTATGATGAAACTTATAGGATATTTTAGTATGCAATTTTATAGTTTATGCTTGGGCTGGGAATACTTACAGGTAGCATAGCGTTGAACAAGTGGGTAATAAGCGACGCTCCACATTTTACAGCATTTTCTCCGTCGCATAGGTCAGCCATGGAGTGGCCTACGGATACAACAATGCCCTTTTTAGTTAAATAGGAAGTAACCTCGCAAGCGTGGAGCTTCTCAGGTGCAAGAGTGATAATGCTAACATCGTCAAGAGAACCGTATGTTTCTAATAACGTTTCTGTTCCCTGCAAAATAGCCATAATTAATATAAATTAATTTCCTTTTACTAATTGTGAGGATCTTACAGCTTACATTATCAATATCCTTAATTAAATCAATTGGATGAGCGCCCTTCTTGCTTGGATTGATAAAGGGACCTTCCAAGTGAAGGCCTAGGATTGTGGCTCCATTCTTATCACCCTTTTTTCGGGTAATTTTAGGAAGAACCTTACGATAGGTGGTATTTGGCGAGGTAACGATTGTAGGACAGAAAGAAGTAACTCCGTGCTTAAGCAGTTCTTTCGCAACCTTATTTAAGCCATCCTCCACCGTGTCTACGTTATAGGAAAAATCAATACCGTATCCACCTAAAAGAAGTTGAAAAGAGATAAGACGACGAGAAGAATAAGCTAAGCGAGAAGTTCTGGCCGTGGTCAGATGATATTATGGTGTCATTTAGTTTAATCCCAAGGAAATTATCGCAAAAAGCAGTGATAAGGCCTATTTAAAGCTCTTGGAGATGGCAAAAAACAAACCAACTCTTATCATTGCGTTAATACAGTTCCGAAATCTCCAAGTGGTTTACCACCACATCGGTCGGATCATTTACTTTTAGGTCACATTTTTGGGTACCAACTCACCGTTGATCTGGAGGTCAATAAACCCGGGCGCGATTATTGCATTTTTGCAGTCAATCTGCCGATCTGCCTGCTTCTTTTCAACAAAGAACACTTTTTCCGGGTCGATGATTTTCCCGTCGCGCACCCACAGGTCATCGTCGACAATTTCATGGTCCCTGAGTAAGCGACAGTTTCTAAACTGAGTCAGTAGGCCCGCAGACATCACTAACTTTTCACACTTTGGAGGTAACTAAAGCGGCACCCGTACGATCGCGGGGACAAGAAGTCTTTAAATAAAACACTAAGTACCCAAACTCCGGACTCGAATTACATGTTCCGGAGAACCAGTTGACTGCAATTCAAGATTCAGCTGTCAGAGCTGGCGAGAATTGTCGCTGTCAGCTGATAACATTCGGGAAGTTGCCAGATCTTAAATTCTAATTTGATGGCCTGCACTAAATGGATTTACAACCCACATCTGGGATGGAATTACGTATCTCGAATCGATCAAATCGATTCGTCACTTTTAGCGTTCGTTTCGAATATATTTTGGTATCATGTAACTTTTTCGAGCAAGTCATTTTTAACGTAGAAACATGATCAGAATGTAGTAAAAGAGTGTATATGAATGAACTAGTGTGACAGTTATTATTATTGTTATTTAAAAATCAATTTGTCAACTAGTTGTTATTTAAAATTAAAAATGTTTTTTATGGAAGATGAAAGCAGTGATGAGGATGCCAATATGTGTATTCTGCGGCGAGAAGTGAGGGATAAAAGCGATCCTTTAAGTCTTTGTGAAAAAGTGTAAGCATTTTGCAAAATTTATTTTCTAAATTGATACTTAGACATGCTTCTATGGAAGTCATGCGAGGCCACCCCTAGCCTATTGGCTGGAGTTTTCTTAAGATCATTTTATTTTTCAGATTTCGTAAGCAATTCAGACTAAGCAAAGATGCTTTTTATTTTGTTTTGAATGCTTTACGGTTGCCGCATGGGCACAGAAGCACAGTGATACCACCGATTTTAAAATTGGCTGCTACACTGAATATGTTAGGTAATGGATCATATCAGAGCAATGTTGGATCCAATGTTTTTATTGGTATGGCCCAATCAACTGTCTCTAAAGTATTTAATGAAACAATTAATGCTTTAGAGACACAATTGTGTCCTGAGTGGATTACAATAAAAACAAGGAAATTTAATGAGACCAAAAAGCATTTTTACAATAAATATAAGATTCCAGGGGTAATTGGGTGCATCGATGGAACACAAATAAAAATTATTAAGCCAACCCTGAATGAACAAATGTTTTTTAGTCGGAAAGGATATCATAGCATTAATGCAATGATAGTAGGTAAATGTGTTTTGAAACTTGATATGATTCGAATACCATTAATTTTAGATATGTGATGAGCTCTATAACATTATTGCGGTTAATTCTTGCTATGGTGGTGCAGCTCACGATTCTTTTGTATGGAATATGAGCAATGAGAAACGTTTTTTTGAGGAATTACATCGAAACGGTGATACTAGTTCAAGATTATTAGGTAAAGAGATTTAAATATGTACAACAGTATTGAATAATGTTTGTAAATGGTTTTTCTTCACAGGTGATAGTGGTTATGGTTTAGCCCCGTGGCTTTTAACGCCGTATCGCTCTGCGAATGTTGAATCACGGGAAGAAGTGTTTAATAAAGTCCACTCTGCTGCAAGATGCATAGTGGAAAGAACTATTGGCATTTTAAAAGGGCGATGGCGGTGCTGTTCATCTGATCGGGTATTGAGGTTTACGCCAGAAAAAGCTTCGTCTATAATCAACGTATGCGCAGCTCTACATAATATCTGTATCGCATACAACGTGGAATTCACACCTGCGGATTTGGTAGTTCCAGACGATTACATAAACTCCGAAGCAAGTTTTGAAGACGATGCTATAACAAGGACAGCGCAAAGAATAAGGGACAGCATCAGGGACTCCTTATTACGCCGATAGGTTGTTAGAGATTTTGGATACTTGTTGCACAGTTTGGAGTAATTAGAATTTTTATTTTTTCAGGGTTATTCGGAGTCGAGCTCCCACATAAGTGAAAACATTATTTTACTCAAATATATATTTAATCAAATTTAAGTTTTTCATTTACAAAAGTTAATAGCCACAAACAAACTATATACTGTCTAACCTTTGCCGTTTAAGAGTATTGCTTTCTATTTTCTGTTCTAGTAGCATAGTTTGTAATTTTAGTTTTTCTATTTTGTGTATCTCTTTTTTTCCTCTAAATCGTACATCTTTCTCTTTATATCCGAATTTTTCTTTTTAATTTCTAGTATTTCTCTTTGTATTTTGTTGCTTTCTTCTACAGCAGAGACGTATCTACTGAAAAGATTTAGTCTTTCTTCTTTATTGGTTCTGCGACGTGGTGTATGGGAAAAAATGTCCTGCGTTTCTTCACGCGATAATTCCAAATCAATGTTTTCCCGGTGTGAGGTGCCGCTTTCCTCATGGACTTCATCAGTTTCTCTATCGGACAATGCAAATTCTTCCATTATAACTTCTTCTAAACTAACTTCAGTTGGCGCTTCTTTTTCAGAGTTGTTTGCAACAGGAGCTCCAAACGACCTCGAATTTTTAATACCGTTTACTGCAGCCTCAAGGCCCGCTGACTTTACTATGCTCTGTTCATAAAAATTTAAAGATTTTTGTTTGAACGGGCCCCCTCCTGATGCACCTCCATAAAATTGCTTAGGACCTCAACTTGCTGTTGACTTATACCCAGTGCCTTGTTTTCTTCAGATTCCCTTATAGATAAGAAGGAAGTTTATAGGTAATTTAAATTTACCAATTTATTTATTTATGTAATTAGTGTAAATTTACAATACTCACATTTTTGTTAAAATTACAACGGCTATGGTAAGGACGCTTTCGAAGCACTCGACAAACAAAATTCTGTCGACTAATTTGCTAACGATTCGAGCTGTCAAAATGCTCGAATCGACGGCTACGTGATACCAATTAATACTCGAAACTAGTACATTTGTGCAGTTGACGGACGAATAGAAAACGTTTCGAAATTGGTGATGCGAATTCTAGTCGAAACGAACTGAGACGATTCGATTCGAGATACGTAATTCCACCCCTGTTTTTAAACTTTTAATTTGTTTTAGGTTTATTCAGTGAGAAGTCGCTGCGCTGTGGCGCACTGAGAATTTTCAAAAACATCTAGAGCGCAGTGCAGACCCTTTCGTTTTGGTATCTCATCCAACGCTTCTAGCAGAACAAAAAAGAAAGAAGAAAATTAGAGCTGTCAGTTCTGTGTGTTAAAATAAAAGTGTGTGAGAGAGAATTTGTGAGTGCTTAAACTAAATTTATAATAAATTAATTGCTTAATTCTCTTTCAAATGTCGTTAGCCGTTACATTGATTACTCGAGGGAATAATTTTACCCCAACATAAAACTTGGGGTAAGTTGGTGCGTTATGTGGCGTAAAGTTTAATAAAAACATTATTTAAAGATTTAGATCTGTTAATTGACATTTTCTATAGGGGTATGTTAAGTCATTGGTGTACGCTAACACATTGAATTTTATTTTTATTTTTAAAGATCTCACCCTCTTAAAAAAACACCGTATGTATGGAATCATCAAATCAAGCTGGTAATATTAATTGTGTTTTTGCGTTTTGTGTTTTCTTATTTGCTCTAAAATGGAAGGATCTGAAAGAATTTGGTAGCGGTTGGATTCAGATTAAAAGTTTCCATTTCCACCTCAAAATTCCTAAAAACCGCATAATTTCAATTAAATCCGTAGGAATATAAATAACAAAACTAAGGGTAAGAACATAACGAGCAGGTTTCGGTCGCGGTTTAGGTGACTGTTCAGCTGACTAATTAGCTAACTATCAGGTCAACCGAGGGTATACTGCGCATAGTGCGGTGGTTTCGCTGACTTAAATTTAATACGTTTCGAACAACAGGCGTGTACAGTCTTATTTTATACAATACAAACTTTGAATTGAAATGTTCGAAGATAGTAGCGATAGTGATGATATTAGTGCAGGAGTTAAGTGGTGGATTTTAGGAACTACTCTTTTAAGGAGACAACCAGCAGTTCACCCAATCAATGCAGAAAGACCAGATTTCGGCGAATTCTATCATCTATATAACAAACTTAAACTTCATCCAGATAAATTTTATGACTATATGAGAAGGACACCTGAAACATTCAACTACATATATTCTCACGCTAACGGCTCCAAAGCTATGTGATCTTAAAAATCATCAAAATTTTCATCTCAATCCAATTTGTCCAGAGGAAAGACTTGTAATAACAATAAGGTAAGCTTTCAATTATTGCAAATACAAAATTTGTCTTAAAAAAATTAGCATAATAATAATAAACACAACAAAACAAAAACACTAGAACTACACTTTCCATTCCCGAAGTGAGTTCGTGAAGTAAATGATGGTAGTGGCTAATCATGGGAGCTGGTAATAGGTGGGCGATAACTCATTACCATACTCTTGATAGGAAAGCTCTTCTTGTGAAGTTACCATAGTTTCCGCGTTGCTTGGACTAAAGGTTTGTTCCTGAGTGTGACTTTCTCCAAATGAAAGATCGTACAATAACTGTTGCGATTTCATTCTGAAAATCATTTTTTTCCTAGGGCACAACTTTTTTACTTGTGACAACATAGAATTGAAAAAACTAGTTAAATCAGGCGATTCGGTTAAATCACGTGATTCGGTGTTAGACTCGTTTATGACTTCTTTATAATCTAAACAAACTGTAGTGTTGTTACTTATTAATAAATCAGCCTCATTTGGTAAATTGCCACTACTTTCTCGTGGCGTGAATTGATCTTTTAAAAAGAGCAAGCTTTTAAAATATGGCCAAGATGAATTCAGTTCTGCTTGTGTATTACATAACACAATAATTGACAAAGAAGGACTGAAAAATCTGCCAGATATCTCGCCCACATCACCACAGAGGAATGGTTTACAAATTAATAGAAGGAATAACAGGTCATCTTTAAAATGTATTGAAATAAGAGATAAATTCAACGACGAGAGAAGATATATAGAAATTTATATAGCGCTGTATACTTTTATTGCATTGCATGGATAGGTTGATTCCGCGGTTTTTTTAATGCGGAATTGCTGAATGCTGAAAAAATATTTGAATTTAAATATTCGTGGAATAAAAATTTGTAAATATTTTACTTTAACCCATTCGCTGCCGAGATCATATTCAGCCACATATTCAGCTATAGGCAACTACGAGATATCTCGCAGTTGGCAGTGAATGGGTTAAATTGTATGAATGCCAATAAAAATTATTATTAATGCAAGAAAAAGGCTTTTAAAGCAGGGAGCCAGACTGCCAATATTTTCAAGAATTTGTGATTAATAAATTTTAAGTCATAAAAACATTGTACTATGTATGTATAAATGTGATTGATAGAACAATTATTATGTTTTAATTAAATAATTTCGAAATAAACGCAAACGTTTTAATTTTCTAAGTATTAAGTTTGTGTAAATAGCGCACTAAATTCAAAAGCTTCCAGGAATTGCACGTGACTGAACAAAATCTTCAATATTTTAAAGCGAATTGTTTAGTGATTTCTCTGGCGATTGTTTTATTTTTCGATTTGTTTTGTAAACTATTTTAAATGGTTTGACTCGATATTTCGAGTGCAATATTTTGTTACGTGTAAAAAAGAATACGAAAATCGGCAAGTTTCTAAAATATATACACACAATTTTTTAAAATGATTTGATTGAATTGTTTTTATTATAAAGTTAAAAAAAGTACATAAAGGATGAAATGGATTTTTGTATCAGGCCAGAGTGCTCTAATGCGCAAGAGATGAAGAAAGTAGGCTGTGTCGTATGGAAATTATCATAAATTGTTCTGTATTAAAGAAATTTTCGGTCATTTGATAGTTCTCTAGAGAATTGCCGGAAACATCTGCAACTGCAATTCAGCGCTCTGAAATATCTCTGGCATTATACAGCGTTAATTTGACGTGATTTCACGAGCTGTCACTGCTAGAGGGTGAAAGAGAGGGAACAAAAAGCACGCACCGTCCAATTCTATAGAAAATTATGTCCATGAGCCAAAGATCATGAAATACTAGATGGGACTCTCTATCTTCTTTTGACCTTGGTCCCGTTAGCCCACCGGCCTTGCAAGATTTTGCTAAAAGTTGATAATAGTGGATATAAAGGGCTCACACGTGAGACAAAGACAAAAATTTTGGGGGACGCGGAACCAAAATTAAAACCACATTTCACTACCAAGAGCAGTGCACACGTTCGAATACTTTGGCCCGCCTTTAAAAATTCACAGTGAAAAAATGTAAACAGCTCGCATCCGTATATATGCTCTGAGTGTGCTACCTGCCGATTCCCCATTCTCAATTCAGGATTTCCCTATGCTGAATATCGCCTGGGGACGGCACTAACACCATCCATGCAGAGGCACACAGCGACCCCGAGACTTTGGCCCGCCTTTAAAAATGCTTGGCTGACTATTCTTATCTCTTTTGTTCTTATTGGAATTGCGTTAAGGCGTGGGAAGCAGTAGTTCTTTGCTGCTTTCTCTAATGGGAAAAATTTCCCCAGGCAGTTTTAGAAATCTAACCCATTAGAGCTTTGGGCTTGTATAGAGAGTGTCACATCTAGTATTTCATGATTTTGCCATGAGCGGTCCATTGTCTATGTATGCCTCTGGGGGGCAAACAGAATGTGTCGCTGCTCTTCTGTCAAAATATGAATTTTTTTCATATTAATGACTTTTTAAAATAAATATCAATTTTATTTATTTTTAATAAAAAGAAAAATCGACTCTTTATCATTAATATATGTAAACAGGGTATTTGGATTCTTCGTAAGAAATATTATGCCAATCGATTCCTTCGAGTATTCTGAGCAAACTTTTGTTCCAGACCTCCCTCTAAAATTACTCAAAATCTACATCAAAGTTTTTTAGGGTGCGCCCACTTAAGCTCTTATAAATCCTTGTAAGAACATCGAGCAAAGGCTCATTAAAAAGATAAAAATGCTTTTACAAGGACATTTAATTTTTTAGGATCCGTTTTGTAAAAGAGAGAATGAAAAGTTATGGAAGTTCAAAACAAAATTTATTGGAATTTTTGCTGAAATATAGCGATTTTCGTTAAAAATGAAAAAAAAAGAAAATGGAATAGATTAATATTTTTGAATTTGGACCCCTACAAATTTCCATTCCGAGTGACGTATCGTTGAAAAGGTATTTTTATCCTCTTTTGAATGAACCTCCGTTTATATGCCCTTACATATATCTGATCTACTGATATTTTGAACATTTTTCCAACCTTTCTTTGTTTTCTAGATATTTAAATAAATTGTTTCACAGTTAAATAGTAAACATTTTAAGTAATGCTTACCTAAAATTGTTAAAATAAACTAAATTGTATTAATTAATTTTTTTTGCTAAAAAATGTAGGTTTAAAAATCCGGGAAAATAGAAGTCATTTAGTGGACGACAAATACGTTGACAAAAAAGGTCATTCCAGAAAATAATACATAAATCATAAAATTTGAAGTCTAGTTTAAATTTTCAACGAAATATCGTAAGGAGTTCCAATCGAAGCCATTTTGAAATAAAACTACAGAGGAATAAAGTCTACGTTATTGTTGCTTTAAATTAGTTAGATATTTATTGGTTTTACTCGAAAACATATATTTTTTAAATATATATCTACGCCTACTTCTCTATTAAATTATATTCATGTAATTTAAAAACGTCTAAACGAATTTCAATTTTGATGTATTTGTCGATCAATTCAAAAGGAGCAGTACATACATTTTATATTTAATTTATTTGTATCTCAATAATATACGAGTACCTTTCACGTTTTAATAAAGATCAGAGCATATAAAAGTTATAAGCATATAGTGCATATCATTCCCATAACTTAAAAACTATTAGAGAGAGAGAGATTGTTTATTTTGATAAAAGAAAGGGTTTGACTTGGGGCTTTATTTACACCACTTTTTAAAAATACCTACCTTAAAGCATGATTTGCCAATTACTTTTTATACACTCTAAGAAAATCATTAAAATTACATCTATTTGACTAGCTCGAGTTGTATTTAAGGCCTTAATGCAAATTTCTCTCGATGGTACTGTCTGTTTTCTCTTGTTTCTTTCTAATAATTTTAAATTGTTGTTTTCCTTTCCTTCTACCTCAAAAATTCAAAATATCTAGATTATGGGTTTCTAGTTAATTTTCTTTGTTTTTAAATGTCGAAATCGCTTCAAATTAAGACATGATACCAGATAATTCGCCCGCGGTATTTTCTTAACGGTCGAAAGGGTGGCAAAATAACGACTATACTATCCACACTCTTATTAAATTCGTAATTTGTTACAACTTGTCTACAGAGTGCGGGTAGAGAGAGAACACTTGTTCCCGGTAATTCCTGTGCCGAGTGCAAAGCATTTATAATGCAGAGCAGGAGAAATAACTTGAGATTTTCTTTCCGCACAGAAAACAATGGAACAATTCAAGGAGCTTTAAGACGCTTTCCTTGACAAATGAAGTAGACATATGTACATGTATGGAAACACCGAAAGTTAGTCCTCACTATGCTACATACAGACCAAGTGAGTGAAACTTGCCTGCTGCTGTTTGCTTGTTTACCCTGTAAGTCGATGAAAATCAGCACTGAGCAGATAAGGAAGAAAATTTACGTTGATCTTGTCATCAAAGGAAGTTCATGTAGCCAGGCCCGTTGACAGCGTCTTGATGATTTGCTAAGTGTGGCAGCGTGATGCCTGTTTGCCGGCTGGTTTGTACGGTTTTGTACCTTTTCTACCATGAGGACATTCACTCGCTCCTCTATTCCTCTGTGGGGAGCTCGTTTCCTTCAGGTGAACATAGAGCCCTCATTTTCGTCACCCCTATTCGGAGGAGGGTATTTTTAGTCATGTGTGAGATTTACATGCATTTAGTTTTTCTTACCTCTGAGAATATTTCCCCAGGTTATTTGAGCTAGAATAGTAACATTGTCGAAATCGTCGTTGCTAAAACCAGCAAGTTTGGTAAATTGATACTGACCGAGAGAAAGTTAGCATAACGCTTCCACTGGCGGCGATATGGAAAAATTATTTATGTCTGAATTGACATACTAGAACGACAAACATACGTCCTATACAGAACTAATTTACAAAAGTAATTTACATATTCGAATAAGGCGTCTTATTCAAAATGTAAATTCGCTTTTTTTTATTATTGTATGCTCGCATACAATATAGGATTTCAAAATAGCCTTGGGTCTGCCATGCGGACCAACCTCATCCTATACAAAATGTCTTACGTGTGTTATATCAAATCTATGTTTTCAAATCTTTTGAAAAGCATATCTGAAATTCGTACGGTCTCTTAAGTTTTTGGTAGAAATATTATTATTTAATGATGAGAATTGGTATTTCAGTGTCTTATATTGCGAATACTTCTAATTTTATTATTCAACTACCCCAGAAAGAGTTTGTGTGTTTATATATAAGTATATCTGTTTCTTTGGCGCATCCTGCAGCCTAGACGGCTTGATGGTTTTTAATAATTGAGGTGTCATTAGATTCATCTTAGGGAGTGATATAAGCTAAAGGTTTAAACGAGTAGAATACGATTAGCTATCTGAATGATGTCACACACGTTTGGTTGATGCTCTTCCCATCACTGTTCTCTAAATATAAATTTAATGGTCCCTACTAAAAGGAGATTTTTTTTTCTCGTGTTTTAAATTCTGTTATATTCATATTTGTAAGTATTACATAAGTTAAATAAGGCGATATAATAAAATCACACTAAAAAAGTTATTAATTCAGATAAAAAAGGGTTTGAAAAGCACACTAAGTTCCCATCGTTTTAAAAGTTTCTTATGGTTAATCGTATTTTTCTCGCAAATCATTTTATTAGATATTAGACATAGCGATTTGTTTATTTTTTATTCCATTATATAATAGTTTAGTAATAGGAGTCAAAATCACTTAATTGAAATATATATATATGTCTATATATGTATACTTGTAGTTTGAAGTTGATTAGAACTTTATAAAGGATATAATATATTAATATATCCCCCATTAAAGAAATTCGAAAGTTGACAAAATAACGTTCATCCATACATACAATACATATGTGTTCACAAATAATTTAAAGTATAGTTCAATTTCAGAGCCTAAACCGACAATTTCCATTGGTGGAATAGCATTACAGACAAAATGTTTTCGTTTTAAAATAAAAATATAAACACTAAAACCTGACTATGCAAAAGTTAACTTACCTCAATAATATTTTATGCATGTGTTTACCTTTTGGGTACTCGAGTTTTTAAAATTATATTGTATTTGCAAATTGTTAGTGGTAAGTAAATCTTTAGATCTTATTTTATTATAATTTTGTATCAATGTAAGGTATGCTCATTAACACCTTTCATAATCACTAAACAGGATATATGGTATTTATGTTAATGTTTTTTTTTCGTTGTGAAATTTATTTTTAAAATCCGCTATATTGGACTTAAAGAAGACATTCTACCATATAACCTATGATACACGGAGTATTGAGACGTATCAAATGATTACCGATTTTGCCAAAATACGATAAGTAGTATAGGAGATATGAAGGAACAGATGAATATACCCATATACGAGAATACGTACCTTTAAGAATCATATTCCTCTTTCGGCTTACTTGATCGGGTATAAATGGAGGACCAATAGCATACTAACTACATACTGTTGATTGAAATAATATCTTATAGGACTTTTGATGTATTCTTGTATTCTGTACTTATTACCTCAAATGAATGTTCCATGTTTAATCAATTTAATCAGTCAGGCTACCTAAAATTAAATCGTCGATCGATTCAATTAAAAACATTTCGTTTTAACTTTATCTAAAAATTTCCGACACTGGCCCTATCTTTAATGCATCCCCAATAAATGTTTCTGGAACTTCCGAACATAATTGGCGTAAGACGATATCTTGGACATCCGAAAAACTCCTTGGCAGATTGATCCCTGCTAACTTAAAATTTTAATGCAGTGCGCACTGCAAAAAATGCGATTTCATATTCCCACCAACTTTTTTCTTTTCAGCAGCAGAAAATATAAATTTGCCCCGAAACTCGTCCAGTCCCTGCCCTCTAATAAAAGTGTTCTTCGAGAATAACTTAAGTTTCATCAGAGTACAAACTTCTGGCGTAATTTAAACTGGGAAACTTGCTCCCTTTTATGATAATTCATTGCACGTCGAGAACGTAATAAGTTGCCTTCACTTCCGAATATGTAATTTTCGGTAAGTTGAGCGCGGCGAGTTTATATTTTGTGTTTGATTTTGAAAGTAATCCTTTATTCAGTTCTGGAAAAATTCATGCAATGTCCACTGGCTGGGGCCACTGCCGCAATCTCATTTCATTTTAATCACGTAATTGTGGCCCAAGTCTTCACAGTCTTCCCCTCTGGCCGGTGTGCCCTGGTCCAGATCACAATGTGCTGATGCTGGGGCCAGAGACGTTTTGCAAGTGTCTACCGACGAGACCGGGATGTTTTTCTTTTCATTTTTTTCAGTTTTTTTTTTTGTTTCCTTATACGCCTGAGTGTTTTAAAGTTTTGACAATTTTATGTAAATAACCGCTGTTTACCTTCTCTTTGAAAGTTGTAACGTTGTTGACTCAGTTTGCTACAAACGTTTGAATACTTTCGACTTAATTTATATTTTTCAATTGGGTTTTCGTGTAGGCATATGGTTTTAGTTGTCCACCAACATATATAAAGTGTTTGAAAGTTAAACTTTAACTATAAAAGTTTTAATGTCTAATTTTTAACAACTAGTATCTATCTATTGAGCTTTTTTAATTAAAATTCGTGCCCATAATAAGAACGCTTTAGCTCTAAACACTTTCTTATTTGACGAAATTATTCTATTAGTATTAAATTGTTTTACAAGTCTTTATGTTATAGTACATGCTTCTTTACATTATTTATGGCATGGTTTACTTACATATTAAACTATTTATTAATTAATATTTTTAATGTAAATAACACCTTCTTTTGTTTGTATTCAAAATGTTCGCGATCTTCTCCACCTACAAAATAAAAAATTTAAGAATTCCAAAGTGGCAATTATTTTAATTTTGTACTGTAGAGTTTGATTTATATGTTTTTATTTCTTATAGAAAAGTTTTATTTCACAATTTTCAGTATTTAAATACAGGATGGGAACTCTTTTAGTTCTTTTTTAATTTGTAAATAAAACACACATTTGGGGATGAAAAGTCAAAAAATTTTTATTGATAATGAAAGGTGGTTCTATACCATTTATGTATGAAAACCAATATAATTCATATGTTCACCATGGCTTTACCTACAGGCCTGCATCCGAACATCAAAATTTTCGATGACTTTTTCCAATAAAAGCGGATCAATGTCATCAGTTTCAGCTCGAATGTTGCTTTTAAATTGTTTAATTGTTTGTGGATGATTCACATATATGTACATACATACCTTACCTATCAAATAACCCCACAAAAAATAATCAAATAGTGTTAAATCCGGGCTTCTGATGGCCAAGGAACTTCAAAATTTCTTGAAATTAAGCGATCGGCATATTTTGTTGACAATAAATGGAATGTTGCATGATACAACTTGTGTAGTATGTCGTTCCGTCTTGTTGAAACTAAATATCATTGACACCCAATTCATTCACTAATTTGGACCACAAAAACCAGTTAACATGTAGCGATAATGTTGCCTATTCCACTGTAAGAGCATTTTCTAAAAATGAGGAAAATTTTCCCATTCGAGAAAGTAGCAAAGAACTACTGATTCCAATGCCTTATCTAAATTTCAATAAGGGCAAAAGAGATAAGAATAGGCAGCCAAATATACTCATCTACTGCACTTAAAATGTAGGCCATAATGAACAGCGTTTTTTATCACGAATTTTTAAAGGCGGGCCAAAGTTTCAGGCACACTGTGCTTTTGCATGCATGGTGTTAGTGCCGTCCCTGCGCAATGTTGCAGCATAGGGAAATTTTGAATCAGAGAACGGGAATAGGCAGGTAACATACTCAGCCCTGTTTACATTTTTTTACTGCGTATTTTAAAAGGCCGGCCAAAAGTATTCGAACGTGTACGCTGCTCTGGGTAGTAAAATGTGATTTCAATTTTCGTTCCGCCTCCCCCTAAATTTTTGTCTTTCTTTTCCACTTATTACTATCTACTTTTAGCAAAATCTGCAAGGCCGGTGGGCTAACGGGACCAAAACCGAAAAAAGATAAGGAAATATATCACGAGTGTCACATTTTGTATTTGATGATCTTTGGCCTGTTCCTCTTCTCTGATCCAGGATCGTATGCCTGAGCATTGCACGGGGGCGGCACTAACACCATGTATGTATAGGTACAGAGCGTGGCTGAGACTTTGGCGCGCCTTTAAAAATACGTGAACATTATTTTCTACACTGTAATAGCTGTAAATGAGAATATTTGGATGTCTATTCTTATCTCTTTTGTTCTTATTTGAATTTAGATAAGACATTGGAAGCAGTATTTCTTTGCTGCTTTATTTAACGGGAAAAATTTTCCCTACGACGCTGGTATAGAGAGTGTCACATCTTGTTATGGGTAATATTTCCGGTGATCCCCACGGCATTCATTGTGCTAAATAATGGTAATGTTATACAAGTGAATAATTTTAATTTTCTATTCTAATTCTAGTTTTGAAATAATTGATTAATAATATAAATATTATCAGTAAACATTTATTTCTAAATTATTAGCAAAAATTAGTATATTATGAAAAAATCTCCTACCTGGAGTCCAATGTTATACTCCACTTTTTTTTCTTCTTATTTTTGAACATTTTTCATTTTCTGTAATTTAAATTTCAATTTTGAAATTGGTTTTATTTTTAAGTTAATTAGAATTAAGATGAATTGGTTTTCTCAATGAATTAAATAAATATAAACGTTTCGTTTTATGTATTATATTTTGAGATTTATTTTATAGAAAAGATGGGTCCATATACGCATCTCTTACTTTAAACTAAAAAAAAGGTACTTGTCAAAATAGGGAGCCTTAAAACTGTACAATACCGTCTAAAGTTACATACATATTTGTAAAGGTTTTCTCCATATTGCAGATGATTAGAGTTTGCTTTGAATAATTTGATTAAAAGGGAAGATGGGTGCGTTTTATTAGTTGGCATTGGAATCTCATTCACAAGTTGAGTCAAATAAAAGAGAAATTAATTAAGAACGTTCTAAAACGGATTGCTTGAACAAAAATGAATTGATTAATTTTAATTTAGCCTTTTAAATTTATTGTAACAGTACTACTGGTAATTGTCTTGTAATTTTTAGTAATCTATCTAAAAGTTTGTTCGAAGCTTATGTATTTAGGTTTAAACAAATATAATTTTAACGTTTACCTAAAAATAATTCATATAGGGCATGCAGCATAATTTGAACTTAAAAGAAAGAATGTTAGAAATTAAAGTGCAATTAATATCAAAATATTTTTAAGTAAGCCGGGGGAAGTCAGAGATGTGAGAAAATATGAAAAATATATTTACATTGTATTTAAAATAAACTTTAAAATACTATAATTTCAAAATAAAATTGTTGTGTACATTTAGATCCGCCAAGTGTTTTTTAAAATACAGTGATGGCCTTGGAGATGTAGTTTTTAGAAAAACCTGTATAATAAAACTTTAATTTAACTCAATTAATATATGCCGTCAATAGTAAGAGAGTCCTACGGTTATTATAGGATATCTTAAAACATATTTATTGTATCAACTTGCAATGCTTACAGAATATTTTTATAATGTTTTTGCAAAAACAAAAACGTTGATGATTCGAAAATCGACATAGACAAGAAGTTTTTTTTTATTTAATATTTATTAATAAGTTTCTTCATTATATTTTAAGTAATTTTCACAAAAATTTCTAATAAAAATATTAATCCTGGACCAAGTTATCAGCTCGATTGTTGATCCATCCCTTACAAATAGCGCCTCACGGTGAGCATCAGTACTTAGTGATTTATTCAAAATCCAACTACAAAAAGTTGTTAGTTATATAGTTAGTTATATAGTTGTATATCTAGTGCTTAATTGATTAATTAATTTTTTTTTTAAATTTAGTAAATTTAACGGCCTCTGAAAGCATTCTAATGATTTTGTGCTCATTATTTTTTTTTATAGAAATAGTGTTGGTAAAAAATCCTTCAATTAAGCACTAAAGTGATCTGTTATCTGTGAATATTAAGAGGGTCCTACAGTCATTGCATTATAGGATATCTTTAAAACTATTAATCGGATTAATTTTTGCCAGAATATAAATATTGTAATAATTTAAGAAAATTTTAAAAATAATATAATAATAATAATTATATTTTTTGAAAATTCCGACAAACCATAATCCTTTAAAGAAAAATCGGCGATTTAAGATTTATTTTTTCTATATTAAAATAAAAATGAAGATAAAAGGATTTAGGAATTTATATGTATGTAAAGCTACATACACAATAGTTAAGATGACAAAGTTCAATTGGAAAATTTATATCAGAAATGGTGATATAGAAATGTTTCTATGGAATATGTAACCGAAGTTTTGTGAACAAAAGATATATACGTGCATTACTATTACTAGTGATTTTTTGAATATTGTTCTTCACTATGCTATCATTAAATAAATAAATAACGATAACTATGTTGTGTGTTACAAACATTTTGGTGTATTATTCCGATATTGGTTTTTGAAATTTTACAATGAGACTTCTCAAAATATGGCTTTTTGAAGAAAAAAACTTCATTAATGTTTCAGATGCATACATCCAAAAGGCTCGGTGTATCCCCAACAGGCTCGGTGTAGCCTCCAAAGATTTCTGTAGAAATTGTCATAACGAAGAGGAAGAAGAGAGTTTTAAGCACCTTTGTCACTGTCCAGTCCTCGTAGTTCGCAAGAGCAGTTATTTGGGCGTTCCTTTCTTTAATGAACTGTCTGACCTGAGCTCGAAAAGCATCTGAGGCTTAAGCCTGCTCATCAGAGACACAAAATGGGGTTCCGGTTAATCTCTTGGTCGCTTTGTGTGGTAACACAATGAGCTTAAGCCTTGGTCTAAGTGTGCCTTATAGGCAGCTACTTCAATTTAGCCTAATGTTTTAGGTTGATATTTTTCATAAATTTACTCAACAGTATTTACGACGTTATTTCTCGGAATTCCTCCATAAAATTTTATCCAAACATACTTGACCTTTATCCATTTTGAAATTGGTTGAGTTTAAAATAAAAAAAATTAATTTTGAATGTTATTGTCATGAACATGAGCTTATATTTATATACATATATTCATGTGCATATTCTATTTTTCAGTGCATTATAACATTTCAAAAGCGGCAGTCTTTGCTCAAAACTAGTAGCAAAGTAGCAAAGTTGACTTGGTTTAGAGTATTAAAAAGAACCAGCGAAACCGCATCAAAGTTAGGTTGATAAGTAGGTGGATTTCGAGAATTTTTAAAATCTGTGAAAGCATTGAAGAGGGCATAGAGCTATGCATAAGCCCCTCTTTGATAGAAATTTCAATGGCAATTTCTTTATAATACACTGTGCTCAATGAACCATTCTGTCCACTATTCTTCCCACACAAACATAGGGTAAGTGGGGCTAATCGAAGTTAAACTCATCGGAAAAATATAGTCACCAATCTTTGCTTTCGGGAGGGGCTAAAAGTCACTTTGATCTTATCCGATTAAGTTCTCAATGAAGCAAAAGGTGGAATACATTGGCAGGCTGTAAGCACATTTTTCAAAGCAAAAGCAGTACTTTTTGGTAATTGATGGCGACGGGGAAACGACGGCGAGGCAAAATTTATCCATCGAGTTTCGCTTATCTCATTAGACCACATTCAGCAGATATAGAGGAATACGAGAAGAGCTCAAAACCACTGCCTCGAGCCACACAACAAAAACATGCCCTGGGAAAAGCGATGAAATTTTCGCTGTTCGGTACAATTATGGTTTTGGTTTTCACCCTCCTCACCGCCTGCATATTTTTTCTGCCATTCGCCGCGCATAAATCAATCAATTCCGCCAATAAGTAGAAACACTGAAACATAGCTAAAAAGCTAAATGTGTTTACACATTTCTTTCGTACAGCCCTCAATCAATTGCACCCTACATCCTGTTTTTATGAGGGTGTGCGGGTGATGAAAATCTATTGGAAATTTGCGTTACAAAAGCTTTTCCCATCCCCCAGTTCCGCTTAAATGTTGTTATTCATCAATTCTCCCATGCAATTAACATATTCAAACTTAAGTCTCCCCATGGATTAGCGGATGATGAGCTGAGCTCGCTTTAAATGATTCAAATGTGTCGTTGGTACCCCGGGCATGTTCGTTGCCCGCACTGTTGGGAAAACTTTTAGCTCGTTTTAAATTAAAGCTTTTTACAAATACCATAGAGGAATTTCTTAATTATAACTGATTAACATCAAAAGGATTATCCGGCGAATCCTGGGTGTGTATGGTTGCCTCTTTGTATGTACGGCGCTGCCGCCGCCTCCGGGACGTGACTATCATAACAAGAAATTCATGGCTTAAGTATGCGAAAAGGAAACTTCTGTGCCAACAATGGAAGGGCCGACGAAATTTGATAAATTCGCCTTGCGGGTAGAGGCATGTTACTTAATTTAGAGTGGAGGGCCACTTTTCTGGAATGCCCTCAAATGTGTATTACCTTTTTCCCTCCTTGAACAAATTCTGTTCTGTATTTCAATTCAATCAGGGTAACTTTCTGCCACCATCCCTTCAAAAAAGAAAAAAAAAGAAAGAACCCATTGCGCCCCAACGCGGTTCGACAGTGCTATTCATACCCTTCCTGATTTAGAGCAAATATGAACATTCAAAACGCCTCGGGTGCTTTGTTTTTGTCACATTTTTCCTTTCCCGGAATGTCTTTCAAATGGGAGCTTACGCAGACCCCACAATTCAGGGTCTGCAGATACCTGGGGCCACTGCATTGCGCCGTGACACTCCCTCAACATTTTGCGGCTAATTTTTTTTTTTTCAAATATGCAGACCATGAACTTTAATTCACTTCACTTTCATCGTTATCGCCGCGGGGATGGACGAATTACTCCATTGAATTAAGCAGTTCATATTTGTTTTAAGGTTTCAGCTGTCGGCGAGCTTATTTTCTTTTAATCTTTTGGCTCTGTTCGGGTTAGCGGATTAAAATGGATAATAATAAATGCAATTTCATTCAGGCTAAAGGGGTTTGCAAAATTCTTGTAGCTTATCAATGAAGCCTTAAATACAGGGTACGGAAGTAAAGAGTGGACATAATTGAATTTTGAGTACGAATTTGTAATATGTAGTAACATTTACTCTCGTATTGTCATTTTGCAGTCTTGTTGCTCCATTCCATTACTCTTTAGTCGGCTTGCCTTCTTGCCATCTTATTATTAGAAAGTAATAATCCCAATTTATTAGAATTAACCCAAAAAGTCTTACTTTGACCATATTATATGAATTAAGCCAGAAAGTTTGACTAGATTCGATAATATGTAGTCAAATTAAATATGGAAAATTTAAATGGTTGCTAACGATGAAAAAAACCCTATTAAATAGCTACACAAAATAATAAACGTAAATCCTCTGATTGTATCACTTTAACCAAATGAAAATGAGCTGAAATAAAAATTAAACACGACAAATATAATTTAAAAAGTCCTTTCCAAAATCCAGAATCAATCAAAATTCCTGCAACTCAATAACGACAAATAAATAAAGTTTTCAAAGTACCGAATAGACGGAGAGCTGGCTACATAAAGTGTTATGATTAGTTATGATTTTTTCTTATAAGTTTCCAATCAATTTGTACCAATTTTCAGAACTATGTCGTTGGAAACTTATAGAGAAAAAAGCATAACTACATATATTCGATCAGTTCACTTTTATGTAGCCAGCTCTTAGGCTTCAAGTAATGTTTGGGGATATTAAAGTTTGAATTTCGAAGTTCATTTACGTGTTACTCGGAGAAAGTTGTGTGAAAATTAAAAATATGGAGTTACCAAATAATGCGTAACGAGATTTATTATTTATAGATGCATACGGGTTAATATCTTCAAAGAAGTAGCGTTTCGAAGGTCGATTTTAAATTAACTGAAATAAAAAGTAATATCTTATTTACAGCTGACAATCATCTTACATCAATCCTGTTTTTTTGATAAGTGATAAACTCTAATCACGTAACAGAAACTGGTCCATGGACTTCTGAATCACATGGAATATGCCAATAGTAAATTTATTAATACAGTCGAGCTCTGCACACATTTTGCTAAATTCTTTGAATTTGTTTATTGTGATAGTACTATTAATGTTTCTTTGTTTCTCAATCGTGACAACCTCATGAATATTGGCTTTCTTACTTTATTTACTAACTTTTTCTTAAATATTTAAGAAGATAGCTGCAAAGTCGGTATACTACACTGATTTATCTAAAGCATTTGTTAATATGTAGCATTTGTAAAGTTAACATACTTGTTAAGAAATTTGAAATATTCATTCTACATTTTTACAATGGAAAAGAAAGATTTGCAAGTAACGATAATTTTTCTAGAGTTTTGCAGCTAATTCTTGTATTCCCCATAGTAACAAGTGTGGTCTCATTTTACTTATATTTCAATTGTTTTTCACATCAATCTTTAATTTATGAGGACGATCTAAAATGGTTTATTACAATAACTGACTATATAATTGCTGTTTATTGTTGAAATAAGATGAACTGGTAAAACTTACATATTTATTCCTCACATGGGTTTTTATTGATCCACCTTCATACCATATATGCTTTAATTCAACTCATTTTCACTTTTATTGCAACAGGCATGGGTTCGTGCGTCCTAAGGGTTTCATCTGTCCATGAGGTTGTTTTCTTTTAATCTATCGGCTCTGCTCGAGTTAGCGGATTGAATGGGAATCCCTTTCAAAGCTAACAAATGCAATTGTGCAGGGTGTCAAAGGACACGGCGATGTTGCAAAAATTTCCGAAATTCTAGTAGGCGCGCCAAGTACTTTTCGGCGAAATTAAATTAGTTTGTCGAAAGCACGCTATTGGAAACTAAAGGAGTTTTTCACGCTTGTTGGGATTAATCTACCAGCGTGCACCTTCGTGACCTGCCGAAATAAGCGTTGAATGGACCGTTTTATTGCACGGGTTAGTTGTGCCCGTATACGGGCCGGGAAACAAAGGCCGCCGGCGAAACACACAAAAAATATAACATTTTGTGTGGGTTATAACAAATATCGGCACCGGGTAATGGTTGGGTTTAGGCCCCCTCTCCCGCGATGAACGTTAGAGGGGCGACTGACTAGCAAAAAAGCACCTATGATGGTTGGCTCTGTGGGCTTAAACCTTCATGAAGTTCGCGAGTGGAAGTCATTGAATTTATCTAACGGGTTAAGCTCGCTAACGAGATTTGTACGCTTCACAAATATGCAAAAACAAAAAGGGCGTAAACACGGAAAAGGCAGTTTGGTCGATATTTACGCGGCGGCGTCAAGTGCCATTTTTTGCCCCCTACTACGTTGAGTGACAGCAATTATAGGGGCATTTCACATTAAAGGGGATTTAATGAGCCTTCATCATGCTCATTTAATAAATTGTGTTTTAATATTTGTGAATATCTGGTGCCGCCGGTCCTGGCGGCTCAGTTTGACAGCGCCAAAAATATGGGATTTGTAAAAAAATGTTTCAAACCCATTAAATGTGGCGCGTAATTTGGTTCCCCTTCGGCTCACTCATATAACCCTTTTGAAAAGCTTAAATCAATCAGTGGAATCAGCCGCGAACGTTGAAATGACTGAATTAATTGCACATTGAGTGTCAGGTTGCTACACGAACGAGCCAGATAATCAAATTAATTAAAAAATTAAATGAGTAATTTAATTGCAAACTGATTGCCGTTTTACTACGTATGTCATAGTAACAATTTTCTTTTCTAAGAGCAATTAAAATTTTTAAGTATCATAATTATTTTAGGTTTAATACTAGAACACGCGTGATTAAATTAAATGGTGATTGCAAACAATATTCCTATTTATAAAAACAGGAGTGCATAATGATACCACTATTTATAATTATGATATGAACAAGGTATGGGTAACTTATTAGCTTAGCTTGTCGTTTTATTGTAGTTTTTTGTTTTTAAGCTAAAACGCCGAGACTTTACAATTTTAGGTTAGGTAACGCACGCTACTCTTTGTATTGTAATTCAAGTTATGTAATATTTTCATGTTCGTATATTTCATAAAGGTTTTAGTCTCTATCGCCAGTATTATGGCATCAACGTGGTGTCATCGGCAAACAAGCATCGGCTCATATTTATATGGTTTACCGATGACACCCGCTTGGTGTCACTGGACGTGAAAATGTTAACGAATTTTAATTATTATTACCTCTATAGAAAATTAAAAGTTTTCGAATATGTTTTATTGACCAAAAATTCCTTTTGCTCATGATAATGTATTTAATCACCAGTCACACAGTAAAAATTTCTTATTAAAGAGATGTAGTCCGACAATCTTCATTACGCAAGATTGCTTTTTTTTCGGAGTATATTCCGAGCATTCTAATTCCATGTCATGAACTGGCGGAGGTGCTAAACTAGTGTATAATACTTTTATAGAAAATGTATGTTTTTTTTTTTTAATTGTAATTAGGGAGAAAATCATTATGATGCCAATATACCCAATACTAGAATTTTACTATTAGGCGTTTGGATTCCAAACGAGAAAACATTTTTAATATCAATCGCAAACCGTGCTAAATTTAGTCACACAGAAGTAACAACAAAAATCCTAAACAGGTGATGCATACTGTTTCAATATTATTGATTATTATTTTCCAAATGCGTATTTAATGATTTCAGTATAGCTTTCAGGAATTAATCGTGAATTATTTAATTTTATTCTTTCCAAGGACTTTTTTTTAATGTGATACTCAATACTTCTGGAGGCTACCTTAGTCTATTTTTATTTATTATTTATATTAATGCTATATTCGCGTATATCAAACACTCGGAAATTTTACGTCGGTATAACATAACAAAAGTACGTAATAATTTTATCTAACTCACCGTGCCAGCATGTACACGTCCTCTTAAACGTGTGCGGGCGGTGTAGTGTGGGGGAAAGTGTTTGATATTTAACTTTTTCTAATTATCTGCCGTTCTCAATTACCCCACCCTAATAATTTTTCCCCGTAACTTCATTATGAGATATTTGCGAAATAAAAGTAATGAAATTTAAGAATTTTAATTGATATTCCATAATTTAAGGAGGATGAATTAGTGTAAAAGTTATAAAAAGTAAACATAAACAAACCATCTTCTTTTTTAGAATTCAGTTTTTAACTGTTTAACTGTTTTAACTGTTTACTGTTGCTTTGGCAGAGCGGAAAGTAATAATATGACAGAATATCAATCCGTTTTGGTATAATATGTGGGTGCACTAGTTTTGATAATTTTGTTTTGGTCCTTTTATCAGTCAACAAATTATAATAATTAAAACAATTTTAAAAGTATTTATGAAAAAACTAGCTAATTTAATTGTTGTACTATTATTAACTCACTTATCATCGAAACCTTGTAATTTAGCACCAACGAAGGTGTTATATTATAAGTAAAACCTTCTGATATTTAAAAACTTTAATATCCTTAGAATTTTCAGCGAGTTTTTGGGGTTCCTTACGTTCGAATGAAAAACCGAAATCCTTATAGGATTACTCCTGTGTCTCCTGTCTGTCCATCTATCACAGCCAGTTTGCTCCTAATCTAATAATTTCTGAGACTTTGGGTCTCGTCGGACGTGTAACGTAAATAAATGAATTTTAAATATGGGGGTCATTTTTGGGGGGCAAATTCCCATACCGTGTGACATATCAAATCAAAGGGTTAGCGGCGAGAGGCTCAATATATATGTATTTTAAAATAAATAGTTTTAAAGTTATTTAAGAAAATAGAAAACTCGCAATTGTCGGGATATGTGAAAATTTAGAGATGCTAGTTCTCTTGGTAATGTCATAAGATATTTAATTTTACAGGAATCAGCCATCCCGAAAACTGATAAGAGTCATTTACCTACAAAACACTTACTATTTGGTTCTTGGTTTGCTTTTTTTAAATTTTAATAAACTTATTTTACATTTGAAATTGTAAATAATTTATATGGAAATATAAAAATGTTAGCATTTAAGAATTCAAAATTCGTTGATGGTTGTTGCATACCCGATAAAGCTTAAATAAAATTTGATCTAGAATTTCATAAATATTTGGAAATGGAAATATTGTTTATTGTTAAGTAATAGTTTAATATGTTTTTCTGAAAGACGAACGATTGAAAACCAGTATTTAACTCTCGGGGAACACCCACGAATCTAAAAAATTCAGGAATTCAGTTCACAAAAGGAGTTATCGAATACAAAAAGTAAAAATTGCTTTTCTCACTGTTATTTTGCAGTAGGACACACGCAGAGTGGCTGCAATTTTCGTGTTTTTGTTTCTTCTCTCGCAAAATCCCTTAAACGTTGGGGCTGTCGTATTGGGGGTTTGGCTCTTTCCTCGCAATAAATTTTGCAGGAACCAATAACCCCAATTCCTTTTTCATTGCCCCCCAGTAGTGCGGCCGTCGCCTCTGATTATTATCTAAATTGTATCACATAACGTTGGCCCAAGCCCTTCAAGTGCTGGAGCAGCATTTGTATAAAATCGCCGCTCTTTACGGGAGGCTTCTTGGTTTATATCGCACACATATTTAAGGGGGAATTGCGGTGCTCCATTTATCCTGCACCGAGAACTCATAAAAAAATCTTTATATGAAAATATAAAAGCGTTTATTGTTTCTCCAGACTGCAGAAAGGTCGTAGTACATGGGGCGGTGTCCTAGAAACTGCGGCCATCGCAACCCTTGCGTCATTAATCTAAACGATGCTGAAAAAGGCCGGGAAAACTAAATGGACCATTTTATATCAGCGCTAACAATATTGTTGCTGTCCCGGCCCCCTGCTTATTTTTCCATTTTGTCTTGGATATTTGTCTGCCGGCCGGCCGATGCGAAAGTTTGCTCATAGGCCCGAATCATTTGGTAACGAATGAATTCGGCTATTGGAGATGATGACCAAAAATTTGTTCCAATATAAAGCCCGGCTCACAACAGCATTTGCTATTGAGCAGGATGAATTCTTTCGCATCGAGGAGCATCCGCCCGGACGGCATCAGGATATGGGTCCGGATGGTAGATTCTAAACACATATATCGGAGAATCGAATTAGGCGTTATGAAAATTTTGTACGAGCCGTGTGGGTTTTACGTGAAGATTACCGAAAAATGGATATAGTTGGGCAGGACGACCGGGTCAGGAGATTTCTATCAAGATACTCAACTGTGGGTGGCTGCACAAATAACATCCCAACAACAATTTTAGGGAACGATTTTAAATTTCTGAATGCTGAGTTAGGGAAAACTAGCAAATAGAGTTTTATTACTTGAGTATTTTTCCTTGATGTGTAGGATGTAGCTCGCTGGAACTCTGTTACATTTTGGATAGTTTTTAGAGATCTTCTTAACCAGATTTTGCAAACGAATGATGCCAACATTTTTAATAACCAAAACTTTATACTTCTTTCATTGTCGACTCGAAATCCTTTATTAATCAATCTTTGGCCGAAATTAATCCTGTCTCTAATGTTTTTGTTGGTCAATAAAGATTTTGTTGGTCTAACGTTTGCATGCTTTCCCTAAGCTGTGCTTTTCTGATGTAGTCCTTTACTTTAGTTCTATTGATTTTTTTACTTGCTTCCTGGTATTCTGGGGAAAAGTTTAAAATCTTTGTTGCAGTTCTTGCCTCTATTCTGGGTTTGTCCTTCGCCAGTTAAGGAATCTTTCTTTTAGTTTTAGGTGAAAGCTTTGAAGGTTTACCTGTGCCTTTTATTTTTCTCGTACTCTTCTCTTTTTTGCCCATAATCTCACAATGGTTACCTTCAGTTTCCGACTAATTTCGGATATATTGCAACCAGCTTTCCACAATAATTTTTGGATTTCTTTCCGCAGCTCTACTCTCCCAACCATATATTAAAAGACCGCGTTAAAATAAATTTTACGTAAAATCATAACTGATATTTTAAATAACGAAATATTGTTGTAAATACTTGTTTTTTAAAAGCACGAAATTTGTTGGAATTTTGGAAAATTTCTAGTACTTGGATTACGACCGTTACTACATGGTGTACAGAATTGTATTAACGATGGAACTCAGTATAATCGACATCCTAGGTAGCATGTAACTCCAATTAATATGCATATTGAAACCAATGATTTACTTGAATTCTATTTGGTTGAGTGAGTGTTTACGACAATTTATAGTAACTGCTACCTTAATTTCCGTGGGAGTTACTTAAAATTGGTACGCCTTTGACCAGAGGTAGAACACGAACCTGCATCCTTCAAATTGGCGCTTCGTTACTCTATAACCAATTAAGCTACTCGTGGCCTCGCTGCCGATGCGTTTTCGAGCAATTTTTGTTCCGATGAGAAGTGCGATTGACCGATCTCAAATGTATAAATCCGAGTATATAGCGTTTTTCATATATAATTCTTTCAATTCATACCAACTGATTCTAAGAAGTGTGTATTCTAATTTGACCGAAAAATTGGTATTTTTGGAAATGGTAACATAAAATGCATTAAAATAATAACAATATTATTTCCGAAGTCTGGATAGATTGAAGCCCTTTATTTTACAAGACTTATATAATATTATAACAGATTATAGCCTTTAACAAGTTAGCTGTTTTGAAATCTTTTCAAAATGTGCCCCGTCATAACACAAAATATTGTCATTTATCCATGACGAATATACTCATCCAAAACAGTTATCTGGATAATGTATGCAATATCGTATACAAATTTGAAGTCTAGTATGCTTATTTTTTACCATAAATGTCAGGTAAAATTAAATGTTTTATGATAAACGCGTATAAGGTTGTGCTAGTTGCAGTTAAAATAGTTCGAATCGAATAGTAAAATTTTGGTAGTTTTCATCCCAAACATTAATTTCGAAAGTAGTAATGGATAGGGTAGAATATGTTGGGCTTAATTTAAAGGCAATCCTAATATATCAGTCATTTGTTATACATACATATATTAAATCTATAGTCCTAGCGCTCAATTTGTTGGATAAAGCTTATCATCAGAATATGAATCGTAATTTCAATTACCTCATAATTTTTTCATTGGAGTTTTTTCGTTGCATAAAAACAACAAAAACCGGTCAAGAGGAGTCGGATTGGCGCAATTAGGCTTCTGTATCAAGTAATAGTCTATAATAAAATTGTATGCGTGCTAATACTAATTGCATTTCAATTTCAATGCAGTATGAACGAATAATGAATGACTAATCTAATCTTTATCATGTTTTACACTTTGCAACTCTCAGTGTAGGGATTATACAAAACGTACGTTTTATAAATAATAAAGAGCGCATGGTAAATATTGCTATTTTGTTGCAATTCCCATTAATTAATTAATAAAGCTTAGTGTACTTTTAATTACTTCCTAAAATTGTAAATAATACTAACATTTTGTTGGAATTACAAAACGTTTTTTTGTGATTTTGGCAAAAAAATTGTGTATATACCCATTAATCCTAAACTTGATTGCGACATAAGTTTTACAATATAAATAAATATATCTAAAATAAAGGCTATTTGAATTCGTCGTATCCTTAGAAAGTTGACAGTGTAAAACGGCAAGGCTCGTATTTACATACAGCAACAAGCCCACCCACCATTTGATGAATTAAACAAAAAGTTACATACAAGAGCGAAAACTCTTAAGCAAATTAATTTCCCCCTTGTAGGTACTTACGCTGATTTTCTTACGAGTCGCATGCACGTCCGCCCTCCTAGTCCCCGACCAGAAAGGTAGCTTCAGCCCGGTGAGCAGCGCATAAAAAGAATTTTATATTCTGAAAAGGTGCTACAATGCCTAAAGAACTCCGCCCGTGTAGTATTTGCTCAAACTTTCATCTAACTTTCCTTTTGAAAGATAAATTATTATTCCAGAAACCGCAGTACGTGCTTCAGCTAGTTGCTGGTGGAGCCGCGGGAAGAAAGAAATTTTCCTTCGAATGTAAGTCAAATACCGGGACAGAGACAACCGGGGGCGATTACAGCAATGAAACAAAAGAGTTGTGCAATATGTAGAGCAGCGGCGTTCGAAAGTAAACATGTGAATATTTATTTCATCAGTAAAGTGTGCGCAGTTAATTTTATGTGAATTTTGGACCTTTCGGGTAGGTATCGTTTCGCGTTGCCCGGCGCTCACGTTTCATTTAAAAGGGTTCGGTACCTGTGGGTTCTATGGAAGGCCATTTGATTTGGCTGGGCCGATAGAATTTGAAAAACCCCCAGTGAACAATATTTTGCTCGGTCGCATCAAATCCGTGTGTTTGGCCTTTGAAACAATTTGCCTTGCCTGCCTCGGAAACATTTCGCTCGTGCAGAGTTAAAATCCAAATTCAGGGTATAGGTCAGCTTATAAAATGTAATTGAGAAACTTCAGTCATTCATCACGATTTTGGGGCGGACTGGGCTGGATGGCGTCGATGGGCAGTTCAATGCGATGAGATATGCATGTGCTCCTGCTTTAAATTAAATCTATCGAAAAATTTTCCACATTATATATGCAAAAGATACTCGTGGACAAAACGTATTAATATTACTAAAAATAAAAACTAACTAACTAAAACTCGACTACAAAACAGTACAAAACAAACTTTAAGAGCTTTTGCGCGCCAATAAACTGATATAATTCTGTGTAAAAAACAGAGGGTGATCCAGATGATTCCTTTGTAGTTCTAGAGTTAATAAAGATAGATTTTAAACTGAAATATATCAGAATGAGTAGGAATATTCAATTGAATTAGTTTTGTCGAACCAAGAGTGATTCTACCAATATAAATTCTGGAAAAAGCACAGCACAAACATTCAATTTAAATACACATACACAACTATATATATTTGTAGAATGTGTTTATCAAGACCATTCATTTCATACCAAGTACGATAAACGTATTTATAATTTAAATTTATAGCTATTAGTGATTTTCATTTATTAATATCTGATATATTGGATATAGGATGACGTTATATAACACGTCTAAAGCGCGGGGAACGTAGAATGTAGACGCATTTAACGAAACCTCATATTTTAAAATCTGTCGATTACTTTAGAAACTAAGTATGAAGGACGATCCATATCCATAGAATCTTAATTTCACTACCCTTGAAAATAAAATAAAATACAATGTAAAATAACATTTTAGAAGTTATGTTCCCAAACAATTTATATCTCAAGGGTCGAGGGATGTTAGATCGCACTATATTGGAGCTCAAATTATAGGCTCATATTTTAAAATCACATAATCGTCAAATCGATGGCTTGAGTCACTGTAGGCACGTAGCGTGATTATGAACATTATAAAAATAATAATGGCAGCGATAAGCCTTGCGAATTGGTAATCAGTTTTCAAAACAAATTCAAATCATTTTTGTTCCCTTTCACCAAGAAACATTGCTGGTTACACTTTCATCTTTGAGTTTCAAAGAGATATGTAGTATGTATCAAACATGTTTGCTATAAACATATCCTGCTATATTATGTTTTCTGAGATATGATCAAAAGTCACCATAATTTTTTTGGATTGGATTGGATTTATGGTAAACGAAAATAATATAGTTAAAATTATTTTAATTCGAGTATAAGTTAAGTTTATAAGGTTATTTTATTTATCTTATTTATACATATGATAGGTTAAACCATTCATTTATTTTCTATTCAACCACATGCAGTTAAAAATTTTATTTAATGTAATAGTCACTACTATCAGTACATATTTTAAAACAAAGTCCCCCAAAGCGTCTGTCTATCTGCTTGTCTTAGATTTTTTCCGTAATTGCTGAACGGATTTTATTCTGGATTTCAGGATTAAATCGACTGATTCATCGGGAAGGTTTAGATGAATATTTGATGGCGTTTTGTGTACATTAATCGATCTAAGATGATGAATATCAGTGAGGTCAGAACAAAAGCATACAATGGTTAGATTATTTTCGCGTGCATTATGTGAAGTAAATAATTGGTATCCGGGCAAGCTTGTTGCTTTATAAAAATCAAATATTTATAATAATGAGTTTGAACTAACTGTGTGTATAGAAAGTAAATTCTGGTTATTAATTAATTCAGTTTTTGGCCAAAAATTGCACTTCTCCTTTGTCTATCAGTAGTTGAGCGAATTGAATTTACGCGATTTTTGGATATTGATTTTCCAAATTAGATGGAGCTTTTTGCAACTTGTAGCTCTCAAAGGACTGTAAAGGGTTTTTGAAATATGAACTTTGAGTAACCGAGACTAAGACCGAATAAATTACTTTTCAAGCCAGCACGGATTATGCTGGCGCAGATGAAATCAACAATCGAAAATTAAAACGACTGGGGATGGCTACCGAACGGGGGTGGAGGTGTCGAAAAGACGAATTGCTGGGCAGAGTCAGGAGCGGACACCGACAAAAGACCATTATTTGAAAACAAGCCAGAAACAAATTTTGAATAGCCTGAGAAATCTCCGCTGCGAATTCCGGCGGATATAAAGCAAACCGAAGTGCCTGAATAATCCCAGGGTACGGCGAAGCACTGTCGCTCTGTCCCTTTCGAAATTACCATTTTGAAATTTTCAGAAGCCATAATTAATGGGCTGTTGAAGTGGAGCAATGATAAGACAGGGCCAGACGCCGCCGGGCCGTCACC
This sequence comes from Philonicus albiceps, assembly GCA_963969385.1. Taxonomy (NCBI): domain Eukaryota; kingdom Metazoa; phylum Arthropoda; class Insecta; order Diptera; family Asilidae; genus Philonicus; species Philonicus albiceps. The sequence continues at coordinate 27,703,510 of OZ017774.1, forward strand.
CCGACCTATAAGAGAAGAACAAATTTCTTCTTATACAGGACGAAATGTCGTCAATTTTACAAAGAGCTCTTTCGAGAAATCCACTTTATTTCAGGGCAAACAAATCCTAGTCGGTCGGGGGCATCGCGGCCATCTATTGTCTGGGGCGATTGCGAAACAAATTCATTTTGTGTTTAGCATTTCAATAAAATAATTATCACTCTTTGAGTATTTTGCAATTATTTTGCTTAATTACCTCTCGGGTGTTCTCGTCATAATGGTTTCGCTTTAATATCATACTTTTCAGCGGCCCCATTGTGAATGTCTCCGGAAAACGTTTAATTAAATTATTTTCGTTTTGGATCCACTTGAAGCCGTTTCGTCTTCTTTATCTAGATTTATTTTATCGAAAGAAACTGCAGGAAAACTGCATATCGAATTGGAAAGAAATCCTTTTTAGTTTATGATATGATAACTAGTTATGATTTAATGTAGTAGAGACACTGAAAATATTATTTAATCCATAGTCGGAGACGAACTTACCGTTGCGGTATGTGGCCGCTGAGGTAGAAGGGTTCCAAACATGAGCAAGTAAAAATCGGAAAACATTATCCATATATTAGTACAATTAAAGAAGTTGATATTTAATTTAATTTTATAAGTTTATTACATTTTAAAGTCATCTTGATAAAAGCCTAGCCCTAATGAATAAGTCCTATATTTTTCCAACTTGGGAAAGTACCGATTGGACAAGTTGAGCTAAAGTAATATGTAAGTTTCCATTTGTTAAAATATCTAGATATTTAATTCAAACAGGAAATGGTTTTTACCTTTTTTAATCGAATATATCGAAAAATAATAGATATTTTAAACAATTACCAGTTGTAGCGGAAAGTTTTTAATGGTGTTTTTTAATGAAAAAATACATAATTTTTGAAAAAAATGACAAAGTTATTTATTTAAAGTATTGGCCATTTGATTCTACATACTTTGTCCATTTTCCTTGCAATATATGAATGCCATCCCAGAAAAACCGTTTGTCCTTTGAGCCAAACCATTTATCGAGCCATTTTTCGACTTCTTCGAATTTGTAGTGTTGCTCAGCCACCGCTTGTCCCATTGATGCGATAAGGTGATAATCGGATGAGGGCAGGGATGCAGAGTACGGCAGGTGCAATAATACGTCCCATCCATGCAATTTCAATGCATTTTTTATCGGTTTTGCTATGTGTGACGATGCATTGTCATGCAACAAAATCACTTTACGGTATCTTTGGATCCATTCTGGATGTTTTTCCATGAATGCAGGGTTTAAATTTATTAATTGTTGTTTGTATCGATCGGTATTAACTGTTTCACAAGGTTTTAGAAGTTCATAATACCCCACACCACCCTGGTCCCACCAAACGTAGAGTATTACCTTCTTTTCGAAACGATTGAGTCTTAGAATCGATAGGCCAGCTTGGCCAGGCGATAACTACGATTTTTGAGTTTTAGATTTTCGAAATAAAACCATTTTTGATCACCCGGCACAATTCAATGGAAAAATAATTTCCTTTTGTACCGTTGAAGCAGCATTTCACAAATGGGTTTTCGATTTTCCATTTGCCTGTCATTTAGTTCATGTGGCACTCATCTTCCCAGTTTTTGGATCTGTTCCATTGCTCGTAAACGGTCGCTAATCGTTTTTTGTGCCAAATTTAACGATTATGTCAATTGGTTTTAAGCTTGGGTTAGGTCTTCGTACAATAACTCCTGCAATTCTGTATCCACAAATGGTTTTGGTCTACCCGAACGTTTATTGTCTTTTAAATCAAAGTCAACACTTTTAAATTTTCGAAACCACGTCTCACATGTATTTATGCTTTCAGCATGCTCTCCGTAAGTTTCTACCAGCAAATGATGACTTTTAACGGCCTTTTTCTTTTGATGAATTAAAAAAAGTAATGCATGCTGCAAATACTATTTTTCAGGTACGAGGCGACATGAGACAAATCGGTAAGGACTTTTCGGTATACCTGGTATTGTTAAAAAGTGGCAAATGTAGTACAACATTTATTTAGAGCAGTATTGTGCATACTTTTAAGAGAATAAGAATATTTTTATTAAAATTTGTTTTTAAGAAATTTTGATGTCAAAAAAAAAAAGAATTATTTTCTTTAGAATGGTGTTTTGCGGCCGGAGAAGTTACTCCTTTGAGGTTTGACCCGGAACAAAAAATTATTTTATTCCAGTTCTATACGGTAATAGTAGTAGTTAGCGAAAAGTTCTATATAGGAAAATGTAGGTCCACTAAAACATTTCAGGTAATATGTTTTATAAAAAACAAGTTGCACTGTATCAGAAAACCTATAGGTAATATAGTCATATTACTTTAAAAATACGCTACTAAATTTCAAACGAATCGATCGGCCAGTTTTCAAAATGAAGTTTTGGGATGAGCGCGTTTATAGCTTTATGTGGTATTATTTGATTAACATTTTTAATGAATAGATATATCGTCACAATTTTGCTCGCTGAGAGGTTGACCGACAAAATTGCCTCGTTCGGCCTCACTTATATATACCCCACAATATGGGGCCTCTGGTAGTTCAGTTGTTAGCGCGCTGTCCTACCGTTCCAGAGGCTGTGGGTTCGAATCCCACGAATAACCATGGTCTCCTGCGCTACGTGGTAACACAATGGGTCAAAAATTAGCTTAAGTGTGCCTTTCTAGGCAGCCACAGTTAAAAAAAAAAAAATGGTGACAAGTTTTCAATGTTTTTTTAGGAATTCTACTCGTTCAAAAATTGGTTGGCAATTCGATCCAGGGCACTAGACTGATCTCATCAGTTTAGAAATTGCCTGGTGCCCTTGCCACGATCGCTTCGATAGATCGCCAGCCTCCATGTACGCTTAGTTTGCAAAACCAAGATGTACTATAAGCAAATTGTGCAACAGCATTATAAATCTTATTTTACCTATAAAATCTGTAGCATTAAACCTTAAATACGAGTAGTTTTGGAGAATCGTTAGACCAAGCTTTTAATAAGCTCTTTAAGTGCAATAATTCTTAGAATTTTCATGGGATAAGAACGGCTATAAGATTTCTTAATATTGTTCATAGAAAAAAATAACTTGAAAAACTACAATCTCAATGTAAATCTCTGTTTTATTTCAGAACGTTAAAAGTGTTTTATTGTGAAGTGTCCCATTTGAGTAACATAATAAATAAATAAATAAAACATTGAGATTAACAGTGAGCTTGGGCTATGATTGATACAATAAATCCACAAAAAGAGTAGATATTTGTACTGAGTTTTGCCCCTGGCATTGATTGTTGTACGTCAATTTTCAGCAAAGCACCTTAATGACAATAATAATAATAATAATGATATCATTGCTTACGATAATAAGTTGAAGTTAATGCGTCACAATTCTGGATTATTATGACTTTACTAAAGAAGATGTAAAAGAGCGGATGGAATTCGTCAAATAAAAACAGTTCCATTCAAAATGCATACAAATTGGATATTCTGTCTGTCAAATACCTTAAAAAGTATAAAACAAGGATTATTTTGGATTTTTTCATTCCTGCTTACAATATAACATCTTATACGAAATAAATGTTTGAAATCAAAATAATTCTAAAATATATAAATTTTGTTTTGCATTCTTGATTGTTGTTGTTTTGTTTTTAAATCTTTTTCTGTGAATATTAAATTGGTCCAGCACACAATATTTAAAACAGACTCAGATCAATTTAACATAAAGTTAAGCTATAAAGTTAAGGTAAAAAAGTTAAGAAGTTATTTGTTAGGATTTTTAGAGCTCATTCTATCTGTTAATGTAATCAGCACTAGGAATAGCAGATAATTGTCGAATATTTTGAACCTAATTATCATCATCTGAGCCATCAGTTTATTCTATTTTAAGAAATTGTTTCTCTGGCTTACTGGAACTACCATTGAATTAAAGAACAAAAAATAATCATTTGCCACCCAGGAAAGAGCACTCTGTTTTTATTTCATAATTACCAAGAACACAGGTCAGCTGGGAAATTAAAAAACATTATTTTCAGCTAGAGGTAACCCTTGTAAGTTGAGCGGTTATCTCAATTTCCAGAAAGATTAAAGGTTGCACTAAAAAGTGTACAGTGAAGGTGAAATGTTGTGAAAAGTTTCAATTTTTAACGAAGTTTGAGAGGCTTTTATTTCATCTACTTATTATTATAATTTAATGACGTTATAAGTATATATTTGAAACATTTAAAGAGCACTGTACTCGCAACTGATTAAATGTAGAACATTTTTTTTAAACCATTAACGAGTACTCTGAAAATACTTAGGCAAAAACATATAAAGTAGGTTGGTTACGGTGGCGAAATCTTAATAAATTTGTAGATTAAAAATTCTCTTGTATTGATTTTGTTCCTTTACTTATTATTATAGTCGATAAATTCAATCAACACAGAATGTAGACCTATTCTAACCGATTCGACTTAAGGACCTAAAAAATTGGAAACGTTTTTAAAAATTCATATCTTTTTAAGCACATCTCTATGAATAGTACCTTCAACAGTTTCAGTATCTTTACTATGTTTCGGTATAGGAAAATAATTTTGATATGTCATTATATTGACTACATCCTCAGTTATTATAAGACCATTGTTAGATATTGTGTTCAAAATACCTTGAGGGCCACTGAATTAATTCACACTTCAATAATATGAGTATGAAAATATGTAATTAATTTTTAATTGTATGTATATGTTAAGTATATAAGTTACTGAAATACAAGTGTAAAATTCAAAAAATTAATTTTGTGCTTCATGCCTTTTTATAAAAAATAGTGCTCGTTAATGGACAAAGTGTAATTTCGCATAATTATCAATATTTTTTATAGTTCCTTCTAATTAGTGATAAACAGTGATTTTGGTCTTGCAGAAATTCCAAGATTCCGGTTAAAGCGTTTAAGGGGGATTGTTAAGGCTGTTACTGAGTGACGCTTTACTCAGGTGGAAGTCAAAGGATGGGAGAGAGTTGGCTTTACGAAACATTCGAGTGAGGGGCTTAGAAAGGCCGTACAACTAAGCATATATTTTTCAAATAACTATTTATTAAATAAAATTTATTCTTGTTTTATAATCTCTGGAAGTCATCCTCTTAAATTATTTCAAAACATATAAAAATTCAGGTCGCAAATTTAGTAATAATTTTATTTTGCATTATTGAGTAGCCATGCAAAACAGTTGGTCAAGTTCAAGAGTTGACTTGCAAGATCGCGATCAAGATCAGACCATGTCAGACTTGACCAAGAACAAAAGTACTAACATTTTTAAAACACATTTAATAAACACGTCTTGCATTCGAATGCAATCATTTGTTAAGGCGAAAAAAGAACAGATATGTTCTATTCTATAATGACAATCTTCTACAAAAAGTCACTATTTTATTATTAGAACTATTCAATAATACTTATTTCTATTAGTTTTCTACTTGTAAAAGACATATTAAAAACATTACATGATTATTGTTGTTCAAGAATAAAGAATAAATTTGAACGAAAATACTTAATTTCAATTATAGTCACCGATACCTGGAGTGGGTAGATAGGTACCTCCTTTTATCTCCCTGAAAATAAAAGCAAAATCGCATTAAAAACAGGAAAAATTTGATGTAAACAATGTAAATAAATTGACAGCACTACAACAATTACATTGAGAACAAGAAATACAATTTAGGCGATTTCCTGTTCCCGCACAAACAGAAAACATAAAAAAAACAACAATACTCGTACATTACAACACATCAAATGCACTTGGGAGACATTTTTGTTCTGTGAAGGTGAGAAATTAGCCGAATTTCATCACCTGTCATGGGACATGTAAATGTTCCAGCGGCAAACTTTAAGTGAGCTTTTTACTTGGAAAAAACATGTAAAAAACTACACAAAACAATTAACTCACTTTTAACTATTTCGCGTTCTTTTAGGCAATTCACTCGTTGTATAATTTAAATCCGACGATCACTTAATTTATGACAGGAATCCTGCTGTATCTGGGGCAATTTGATCTGACAGATGCAATAGCATTACTAGATTTGCCGTAAATTGCCCAGGTAATTAATAATAATAAAATTAATCGATGAGAAAACATTCAAATTCGTGCCTCAAAAAGCGAATTAAATAACGATCAAAACAGCCAGAATTGTGATAAATGGCGGACTACCGCCATCTTGGGACGCAAACACCTTTTTAATATTTTTTGATCCGACAACTGAAGAAGGGAAGGTGTTTTGCGTGTGAGAGAAATGAAATATTAATTCTACCCATTCAAGGTATGGTAAGTGCCGTCTAAAACACGAAATACAGGAGGAATATCAAAAAAGATACAAAGATACACCAAAATTGTGAATTTTTGGTAGCCTTATATAAAAGGGGAGCTAATTCATTTCATTTCATGATTTGTTCTTGATCAGTAGATTAAGTAACACATGCCTTTCAAGGTCAGTTTAATTAAACATTACGACAAACAAAGCAACTCTCAATCGCCAAAATTAAGCAATTTCGGACTTAGGATTTTTTATCGTTTATCTGGACTCAGAATATTTTGTAATAAGTCCGGACTTAGAATTTTTTATTATTTAGTAAATCTGGACTTAGAATACTTTGTAATAAGTAAGACTTTGTAAAAATAAAAAATTTTGTATCAAATCGGAATCAGAGTTTAAATAATTGAAAGGACTTAAAACTTAGAATAACTTTTAAAAAAAAGAAATGACTTGTCATAATATTAACTTAAAATTTAAATTGGAATTTAGTAAGACTTCTGTTTATATTTGCTTTCGGGATATATTTTATTTGGTTCATAAATTTGTTGTAATGTTTTATTTGAAATTTGTATACATTCAAAGGTTTCTCACCATTTTGTTTAGTCAAGGTTTAGGTTATTCAACGAATTCTTCATATTTGTACTCCGTTTGGGCAGAATAAAGAGCCATGTGAGTAGGTTAGGTTAGGTTAGGTTGCTGTGGCTGCCTAGAAAGGCACACTTAGGCCAATTTTTGGCCCATTGTGTTACCACGTAGCGCAGGAGACCATGGTTATTCGTGGGATTCGAATTCACAGCCTCTGGGACGGTAGGACAGCGCGCTAACAACTGAACTATCTTCTCATATTTTTTCCGCTATACTTCCACCAATTCTTGTTTCTAAAACAATTGAGGAGTGTCTTTTCAAAAGGGCTTATTTCATCACTAACATATTTTTCAGAAAATCAAAAAAACTTCAAACAATGATTTGATGATTAAATGTATTTTGAATTTTAATACTATGTTTACATAATGTTGACATGATTTTTATAGCACTGTTATTTTTTTACCACTGACCCCACGAAAGTATATATTTAAGGCTGTATCTTAGAAATAAGCACTTTTGACAAAGACTTTTAGAATTAAGTTGTTTTGTTTAGTACCTGTTGGAAATAAGCTGTTTTGATCTGTACTAATAAAACCCTTTCATAATGAATTATTTTTTATTAAGTCTCACAATTAGAAAGAAAAATCAAGTTATTTATTGTAACCTAAATACGCACTTCTCCTACATCATCATCAAGGCAATTACACAAAGATTCATCTGGATTTTCCATGTCTGTATCAGGGGCAGGTCTGCAACTGTTAATAATATCTTTATACCAAGCCAATTCTTGTATATTGATCCACTCTTTCCCAAATTGTTTAGTGAGTAAATTATTTACATCTTTTTTCTTATTTGCTGATAGTTCCTTGTTCTCAAATACAGCAGTACATATTTCTCTAGGTATTCTTTTTCCCCGTTTCAACAGTGTTTGAGCGACTTCATTAGTCTCAAATCTGTAGTTTTCGAAAGCTTTTATTTCACAGCCTACTGTCATTCCTCTTTTGACTTTTTTTTCTATCTTAATCCGTTTCATTTTTTGCAATCCCTCTAAGTTATTAAAATTTTCTTTTAGATCTTTTATCTCGAGTAGTTGCCAATCTTGCCTTAATAATTTCAAAGTTCCGTGCCTTTTCAAAATTTCGTCATAGCCATCCCTTGTATTTATAATAGTTTTTTTGCGGATTTCCTTTTCTAATCGCCCAAACACCCTATCCGCTGGCAAAAAACTATGACCACGAACTGGAAAGTACAGATGGATGGCCTTAAGATGCATAGGAGATTTTGAAAACAGCCATTGGATCAGCGTTTGGAGGACGTAGTTATTTTTATTTTGCCCTCCACAACCATCACAAAATAAACGAATAATTTCTACATTATTTGCTAAATCCATGCAAGTTAAGTAGTGATAAAGTGCAGATGAAATTTCTGTAGACCCTCTGTTACCAACTGTTTCGTCCCATGAGTAAAACCAAGGGCTTTTTGAATCTAAATTTACAATACAAAAATTGTACAAACTTATCTGCCTAGCGTAGAAGGCATCTTGGATGGGGGTTCGCGGCAAGGGCAGAACCTGTTGTAAATCAAAACATAGTGAAACAGAGTTTGGTATGTCCTGCTTCATATGATTATAGAAGGCTTTGCTTCTTAGTTTATGCACTCTAAGTTCAGTTATAAGTAGTTGTTTTCTGCTAGGATCCTTTTCCATTTTTATTTTATTTGACCAAAGTAAACATACACTGCAAGTGTCTGAAGAAGGGCTTGAAAAGCCTATATTATAGTCATGATGGAAAATCTTATAAAACATTGTCTTTTTTACTCGTAACTCTGGTATTACAGAATTATTATATAACTGCAGCAATTTCTTACAGTTCAGTTCGGCACTTAAATACATTCTTTTGGATTTTTGTCTATTATAATGACTCTCTTTGGCGGGAAGGCCGTTTAAAAATTGTCTCAAAGATTCCTTTCTGTTCACAGATTTGTGAGACTTATGATCCCCGCCACGGTTTTCTGCAGGGATATTTCCTTGGATTGTCTGTTTATTAATGTTATTTAACCGTTTTTCAGATACAGAAAAGACTGCAGAAAACATCTTCTTGCATACACACTTCATTTTGTTTTTCTTCACAAACAAATTGTATGAACAGCTCACATTCCGTGACTTCACATTTTTTTTAGGTTTTGTCGTATTTATAGGTTCATAAGAATGGCTTAATCTTGACAAGTAAATATCTTGACTTACTTTGGTTTCTTTGGAGTAAAATGCATTACGGTTCTTCAAAACCATTCGCATGTTAAAAGACGAGCACCGGAACTTGCTATTTTCACTGTGTTTGCATGGCACTTTAAATTTTAATCCAAGAGGATCATCGTCAGTATATCTAAAACAACACAAATAAATAATAAAATCTGGAAAAATATCAAAACTTGTGGCTTAAATTACAAGTAGGACAGTCAATGCAAAAGGCACACTTACGATTTCCTTGTACGACTTTTAAGACGAGACCTAAATTTTCGACCACCTGTATTCAATACCCCGACAGTTTTTTCAGCCATTTCTCAAATTATTACACTTTTTCGAAGGTTTTGTAATAAACAATTTAATAAAAACGTCGATGAAACAAAGAATCAATGACAGCAATGACGTCATCCGCCGGGCCCTTGTGACTGCTAACGTACCCGCCGTTCTAGAGCCTAGTGGCGTGGTGCGTAGCGATGGTAAGAGCATACAAAGAGGACAGATCTTCAGAGGACGTTTTTTATTTGTAGTTTTAATTTATAAATCTAATATTATTTTTAAGTTAGTTTTAGTTTATAAAATTATTATTATTTTCAAGTTATATTTAGATAAAGTTGAGTAGTGTATTATAGCATCTGTTGTTGTAAAATAAAACCATTATGACAGCAAAACAATGCGCCTAAAATCTTCCACCGTTTGACATTTGACAATCGTTTTTTTTTATTAACTTAATATAGAATAAGCAAGAGCCTCATAAGCCATACAGCCAAGTGTGATGTATCTGTTCAAAAACTTAAATGGGGAAAAAGCATCAAAAAGGACAGCGATGTACATATATAAATTATATAAGCCCTTTTGTTCCGTAAATATTAGAAAAAAAACAATTTTCTATTAGAATTAAGCTGTTTTGAAAGAGAATGTTTAAATTGATTAAATGGACTAAAATGCTATGGATATAAGTCTATTTGACGCGTAAGGCTTTTTTTGTAATCGATTTTCTAAAGGAAATAAGCTGTTTAGAATCAAAATATCATTGAAAATCATTGAGAATATAGTGTTAGGATCGAATCGCATCAAAAAAAAGAAATTTTCCAAAATGAGAAATAAACCCTTTTGAAAAGACACTCCTCAATTGTAGAAATTAGTTTGTTTATAGATCAGAATCGTGTCATCAGTAAATTATTTTGAGTTGATCTTAGAACATAAATTTATGGCTTTATTTCTTTTATAAATAATTTTATCAAATAGTGATAACCGTACAGAATTCTGAATATCAAAATATCAGAATATTGTTATCAATTTTTAATAAAATTGATAAGGAGTTTCGACAAAATAAATTTGTTTTTTAAGGTAAGTTTCATTTCGGTCTGTATATTCGTTTATATGAAAGAAATTGAATGACATGATAGTATTAAATTCTTTGTTTTGGAAGTTTTAAAAGCAAAGGAAAAATTGAGATTGTTAAAAGTGTATAATAAGCCTTCAGCATCAAAACGCACCGTTGAATTTTGGGCTGTTGAACGTTGTCCAACGTGGTCGTAGAAGCCTTGAAGATGATCCACGTAGTGGACGTCTAAAAACCGCTTCAACAACAGAAGTCATGCAACAAGTCCATATTATAATATTAGATGATCGAATAGTAAAAGTTCGTAAAGTGGCTAATGATAATAGCTATATGAACAGAACGTAAAATTACTATATTTTCTTTTATGCTAATAAATTGACCAAAAACGCATTCGAATATGTGTTTCTCAAGATTGTGTGGATCGTTTTAAGCAAGATAAACTAGATTTTAAACGTCTTTTTATAACTGTTGATGAAATTTGTATCCATCATTATCCACCAGAGCGAAAAAAATTGTCAAAATAAATGGATTCCATCAACAGGAAATGTTATGGTAAAAGTTTGTTTGTTGTTTGGGTCAATTATCTTGAGAAAGGTAAAACAATTAATTCTGAATATTATTATAACTTTTTTAATCAGCTGAATAAAACAATTTATGGGAAAATGCCTGGTATATAGAATAAAAAATCAGTTTTCGTCAAAACAATGGACGTGTTCCCACAAGTGTTTTGACAATGAAAGAATCCAACGAATTGTAGTATGAATTTTTGGAATATCTACCGTATTCATCAGATTTAGCTTCCTGCCAATATTATCTGTTTCCAAACCTGCAAGAATTTCTGTCTGGAAAGCATTTTTCATTAGATGATGTAGTTATTTAAGCCGGGGATGAGTATTTTGCTGGCCTTCCGTGTATTGAAGTTTTGGGAGAATATAATGTAAAATAAAATATATTTCAAGCCAAAAATAATTATCTTTCATTGTTAACGCCGTATCTTCTCAGACTGCTTTCGTAGTCTTTTTCTTGGTCTTGTTTTGATCATCACTACTTTTAAATTAATTGATTGTAAATTCTAAATTGATTTTTATTTCATTTGCCTGTTTATTAATTTTTAAGTCAAAAGTTTTCTTAAGGGTATTCGTTACTTGTTAACAATTTAATCTTATGATTGATGGTAATTATATTTAGTTTAAATGCTTTAGTGTAAAATATAAACGAATTAAAATCAACTACGCTTTTATGTAAAATGAAGGTGTTCTTCGTAGCTCGAATAACAGTTCAATAGATTCTACTAAGTGTGGTTTACAGGGGCGGATTTACGCATAGGCAAAGTAGGCCTGTGCCTACGGCGGCAAAAAACATAGGGCGGCAAAATCTTGCAAGATTTTGCCGCCCTTTTTTTTCAATCATGTTTCAATTATTCAAAAAATTTATGATTAATAAAAATGTAAAGATACACATTTTTTTTAATTTCATTGAATTTTGCGTTAAATAATCATTTCAAAAAGACGTCACTTTAATGACAATTACATATTTTTCAATTTTTAAAATTACAAAACAGATTTTTATTAAGAAAAAAAGGCGGTACTTTGTTGCCTGCCTACGGCGGCAAATTCGTAAATCCGTCCCTGGTGGTTTATATTTACTTTTGCCTTCATAGTAGGGATTTCTTTATTTAAGTCATATAAGGTTGCGAAAATATGTGTGATACTATACTTAATTATGGTAATAAAACATTATATTTCGTAAAAACATTCAAAAATTTCCTAAAATTCTGTTTGAGAAGTCGGCTAAAATACAAGTTTTCCATTTTGTTAGTTCAAATTTACATTGTTTTTAAATCTTTTTAGAAGGTTCTAAGAAGTATTGGCGGAAATGTTGACTTCATCACAAATTTAAGTCCATTAAGTCCAAAAAATTGTTTTTAATGGAATCGATAGTGGCTTTAGACACAACTATCTTTCATTATGGAAAAGTCTTTTATTTACTAATTTTTCATCACGCAATTTCTAAGTGGTAACTAGGAAGATAATAATTTATACCTATGTATGTATCGGAAATATTTTGGACCGAAATGAATTATCGTATTTCCGAAATTCATTCGAGTGAACATTTGAAGTAGTGTGCGTGTAAACCCGTAAAAGGCGAACGAACAAGTGGAAATACGGATTTATTTCCATTAGTTCGTATTCATCGCTGAATTTGTATCGGGGGAATCTTGAATTAATATTTGGGAAAACCTCTGATGCGTGTTCCATAAATGAACTGGTTGACAGGATGATTTAATATGTAAATGAAATAACAATTTATCTTTGTGAATGCAATTAAATCCCCCGTCCGTATAGCTACTTCGTGCTTACGTTCCGCCAGAACGTCTTCCGATCAGAGCCATTTGTAGCGTAGTGCAGCAAGAGCATCAGCAGCACAAGGTCTTAAGACAGAAGTGCATTATGTAAAACATTTCCGCTCGGTGAAAAGAAAGTCGGTTATTTGCGAGAGAGCACATTAACAAACATTTGAAGACAGTTCTCAAGAATGTTGTCTTTTTGTAATTATCCTCTATGGCCCGAGTACTTTTTGCAAGACGCGCTCCCCGTTTGTTCCCAGAATATATCCTGGATGGAGGCAGAGTGCTGGCACAGATCCCCATAAGCCTCCAGGTTCATTGCATGCGCCCGACTACGTCATATGTAATCCAGCAAAATCGTGACTGCATACAAAAATTTAAATTTGTGATATCTGCAAATGTTTACAGAGCGTGCAAGATTCATTACCATGACTTACGAGTGGGTAAACGTTCCGCTCCTTATCACTAGGATGGTATCCTTCATGCGCATAAAAGCGCTTTACGTTCGCCACTCTACATGCATACATATATCGAATGCAAATCACGAATTGGATACTAATTTTTACAGCGCCTGATTCTGTTCAAGAAATCCACCGGAATTTGCGGAACTCGCGTTGGTGGCATACGAGCCCCATATTTCGCCGGTGGAAAATCGAGGAGATAATCCGTGTGGGAGTCAGCTGCAGGACTCGCGGGGTTCCTTGGGCTCACCCGCAGATATAGCACACTGTAAAGCAGCGTTTATTATCCAATCTCCATTACTCTTATCCAACATGATGACCTCCCTGTATCTATAACACTTCGGTTCGTGGCTTCTTCCGGCTATTTCAGCTTTTCCGAAGAGCGCGGAGCGCACCAAGATAAAATGAGGAAAAATCTATTCTCTAGGAAAATGCGCTAAAACCTCCGCAACATGGCAATAATTAAAATCCATTTTTATGGGCTACGAATGAAACATTGTGTCTTCACGTGTGGTCTTTGCTTCACATTTCAAGAAACCCAGCTGGATGCGGGCCAGGCGGCGTCCGCGTTGAGTCCGGGCCGAAACCGTGCAGAGATCGAGCTGCAGCTGCCCGTTCATCGTATTCCTTCCAAGTACCTTAAAAAGCTTTCGAGGTGTTTTCCACCTTTATGTCCCGTGCAGACGAGGTCGGGTCGCACGACCCTAGCTTTTGTCTGTACACAAAATGCATAGCCGTGCATGCGGATAAATGAGTCCTCGCGCTTAAATAAAATATCGCAATGTATCAATGCCGGGCGAAATGATCTAAGCGAAACGCCATTTACTTTTTGCAGATGCGGATAAATATTGCACATTTTGCAGGCGTCGTATTTTCATTTTCTAATGATACGGCTGTGTCCTGAACCATGCAATGCAACACGGTTCGCTTCGGGTCCATTATAGGAAATTATTGTCCCAGGTCACTGTGCAAAAATATGTAGAACTGGTGAAGTTTTCGTTTTAAACCCGATCCAGCTTCAATAGAAATCCTGAATATTCTCTAATGTTAGTATATCAAAATTTAAATTTTGCGGCATATTTTCACTAGGATGAAAAAAAAATGACCTTTATGAGTTCTAATAGCTTTCCCATATAAAATCCATATTTTCATATTTAGTATAGTCCCGACCCATAAAATCTATTAGGCCCGTTTCACACAAGCGAGAATATCAGTCCCGGACTCATCGCAAGCTAACTTAGAGTTCGCGAGGTTGATAAAAATTGAATGGTATATACGAGGTGAGAAAAACCATAGACTCAATTTAATCTCAATCAATTTTTTAAACTTTGTAGGAAATTGATATGTGCAATAGACTATAGTTTTTCTTTTATATTTGGTCTAGCAAAACCTTATATAATGATTGGGTTAGAAGTAGAATTCAGTCATATAATGTTAATTCCAATTTTTCGCGCTGGAGCGACAAAGGCTTCGCGCATTCGATCAAACTTTATTTACGTATTAATAAGGTCAATATTGGGCGAAAATCATAAAATATTACAAAATTCGAACATTAGTCAAGGGTCGTCCCTCGCTTTCAATCAAGCCGAGCCGAAATATTACCATAGAGGATATATTGTATTAGCTAAGTTTAATTAAAATCGATTAACCACTATAGAGAAGTGAAATCCTTTCCGCCTTGTCTAAACCACGTAATTTCTTAATATAACTTAGATATCAAGATTTAAATGTATGTGTAAAGTTTGATTAAAATCTTTTAAGAAATGCGGTAACTATCGCGGTAATAAAATCTTTTTTTTTAAAATGCGTGTAGCCCTTTACCCCCCTTGACCAATCACCGCCATTTTGATACACGCCTTAGCAAGACATCCTGTAAATGATGTATATACCAAGTTTGATGGGTAGAGGTTAAGGCGTAAGAAAGATATCGGGACCAAAACATTTTTACGTAAGTTAACGTAGCCCCTATCAATCCAAACCCCTGACTAATTTTTCCCATTTAAGGACTTAGCCGAGATATTATATATATATGTATGGCAAATATCAAAATCAAAACTGATAAGGAAATACGGGCTCTATCGTGCTCATAAAATTTGTTCTATCCCATATAAAGTTTTTTCCGCTCAAGAGTACTCAAACTTTGAAATAAAATATTTAATGATACTATTAAGTAAGGTTTATAACAACATTCAGGCTTCGTGTCGTAGCTTGAATTCCTTGGATTTTCCATGATTCTTGCAATGCATTAAGAAGTGGCATAACACATTAATCCACACATCCCATAAAAAAATCGGTTTTTTTCGCATAATCTTAGAGACCAGTTGACTGGTATATTTCTCAAAATAATGAATACCTACTTTTCTTTCAGCAAATTGAATTTTTTATTAGCTGTATGACATATGACACCGTCTTGTTGAACCCCATTTCGTCAAGTAATTCACAAATTTGGATTCTCATATACTCGTATACACTTTCACTTTAAAATCAGCAATATTGTCTTCACTACGTACATTCCCTTGCCTCAGTACCACTTTGGTATCAGTAACAGTTGAATATCATTCGATTTAAATTTATTTACTAGACGACAAAGTGTGCTTCCTGCAGGACTATTGTAATATAACAAGTAATGTTTTTCGTACAGATTCAATATTTTTATAATTTTCACGTGTTGTTTAATTGAGTGTCTATCCATGATGAAATGGTTGAATGCATTAGCAATAAAGGCCACAGAAATTTTAATGATAGATTTTTAGTATTGTAACAGCATAATGTCAAAAGTCGAGTGCCCTCATTTGGAAACATATTATTTACTCGTATATTATAATTGTTATGCATAATGCTCGGATTTTACATAGGAAACGCTATACCAATCAGTTTCTTGGGCTGTAAAATAAGTCCATAAAAGAATTGTAAGAAAACAAATATGTGGTTTTTTAGCCTAGGTAGTACTAGTTATGGTCTTGAAATTTAAAAAATTTGGCGGTATTTTAGTCTATTCAGAGGAACCTGTTCTTTAATCGATAGTCCACGTTGGATCTTTCTTAGCCTGTTTTAGTTTGTATACCGCCATGACAAAAATGCAATTTGTTAACGAAAATTTCGGTAAATTTTATATTTGGAAACTGATTCTAACCAATGATATCGTATAGTTATAGAGGTACTTTTAGCCTACGATTTTATTTCACATAAAATTTGCATAAAATTGTATACAGTGTCATCAAACTGTAGGGTAAGAAGAACACTTTCATTTTGAAGGTTTTTTGAGTTTATATACAGACCATTGGAAAGTCTATTTCCAACTTTACTACGCCTATCGTGTTAGTGTTAAGTTGTCAAAAAGAGGACATTTTCACCCAAACGACCTTCCTTTTGAAATAATAATTTTGATGTAAGTCGACGTGGGAGAAGCGGATATGACATTCTTCTTATTTATGCATTCTTAACTTCTTAAGGTTAACCAGATTTTAGGAGCGAGGCATGCATTGCATCTACAGTTTAAATTTTATGCGCTTGCGACAGTAAATTGCCACAGAATCTTTCTAAGGAGCTGCTCTGTAAAGTACATAATAATTGAGATAATTTCGTTCCGCATGGCGCCGCAGTATCATATCATCTCGGGGCGACAGTCTTAATGTCAAAATTTCACCAAGTATTATGGATCCCGTCTAGGCAGAGAGCAGGACTTATCCCGCTTGCTGCAAGCGCCCATTAATCACAGATCCCCGGCCAAATTCGTGGATCATACTGAGCAATGAAGGGACATTCCCTATTCATTTTAATTACATTTCGTGAGGGCTTAATTCGAATTAATGTCAACAGCAGCCATCACTTGGTTAAACTGCAAAAACAAACCGCAGGTGGGGAGGTTGCGAAGGGGAGGGCACATTAGTAATAAAGTTGTACCAATTATTTATCCTTGGCGCATTGTCAACACGGCCACCCTCAGACCTTCCACACCTCCCCCACCCCAGCGACTAATTTTAGTAATTTTCACTCTTCTCTTTTTTGTAGCTTTTCTTCTAATTTAATGAACGTGTCTCACACATTTATGAATGTCGGTGCCGGCTTCTAGCGCGCCATGGCGCTTCTTTTGAGTAATTCCAATTTATGCTAGCGCAAAGTTGGCTTTATATTTAATTAAGGCAATTTCTTTGATATGATAATTGCACCCCCCTCTGCCCTGCCGCGCAGGCTACGTGTGGCTACAGTTTAAGAGGCGTTCCGTTCGGGCCTGCGGCCGCAAATGAACCGCCCGAACGCTTGAGAGGCGGTTGATAAAAACGCGCTCAAGATAAGTTTAGACTTCAATTAGCCGCAGACAAGAGTGCGCGAGGACGGGGCCTTGACTGATGGCTGTTCAAAGTGGTTGCGCGAGCGAGCCCCCGATGAGGCGGCGCCGCGTATCCCACATAAAAATGAATTTAAATTGAAGGCAACCTCTTTGCTCGAAATTAACGAGAAGTGGATGTTACCCCACGTTTTGGGGGCACATTATGCGGCCCCGTATCACAGTTTATCGGGCAAAGAGGGCGGAAAAAGAACAAAGCGAGCACACCGGCTTAATTCTCCCTTGTCAAAGGTGAAGGCGTGAAAGCAATTAATTACAAAGACGCTAATTTACTTCCTAATTAATTTTCATTGCGGCAAACACTCTTCCTTTGCCAGCATTTAAACGTTGTGCCACGTACCTATTGGCGCTTGGCTGGACTGTGTAATACGAGACTACATTTGAAATTTTATAATTCCCGAAGGAGTTACAGCTTAAAACAGAAACAACGCAAATAGAGATTCTAATTAGGTCTTGATGTACAGTCTGCTCTATAAGAGACTAGTATACTTCCAAAACTTTGAAATAAAATCATTGCAGCGCCAATCTGCCATCCCTTACTGGAAATGTTAGGGTGTTTTCTTTTGCACAGTACCAATTTAATCGAAGTATGCGATACATTTGTATTTACCAAATCAACTTTTTCAAAATGAATGATTATTTTTTAGTTGTGTGGCTACAAAATCAATTAGAAAGTCAAAGTCAATTGTAAAAGTAGGTTTAAACACTTAAAGAAGTTAGAAATGTGGACTACTTTCCAGAGAGAGAAGAACAACTTGTGTGATGATGCAGAGTCTAGGTGAGTGTGACCTTTTGACTTTATGATCACTTGATTCATCAAATTGAGTAAATTTTCTTTAGTTCAATAAAATTATCATCACGAGAACGAAATTTAGCGAACATATGCATCACTAAATCGATATCTGTAACTTTATTACAAAATGCGTTGTATGTATGCCGTATATTAAAGGTTCGAATCCCATATGATCCCCTAGTTAACAATTAAAATACTCGTAATAAAAGAAAATAATAATAATTATAATAAATAAATAACGCACCACTTCATAATGTCTTAGTTCCCGAGTGCGCGAAAAGAAGAGATATATGACATATTTTCTTCAAACCTATATAATAATTTTTTTCCTTTAAATTAGTTATTTTCATTTAACTAAAGACAAAAGATACAACATTCTATGCATTTATGTATATACTGCATGCAACGTCGTACGATCAATTAATTTTGTTTTTGTTATTTCAAAGAAGTTTAGCTTCTTATATTAAAGTTAATAGACGTTTTTTTTTTTATATGGAATTTATTCTGCCAGTGTAGCAAGCACTTTTATCAAGCCAGTTATGCGATTGTATGGAGATGTGCCAGCTAAGAGTAAATGCTGAGAACCATGACTATTTACAGCTGACGGTAAAGAATTTTCTATTGTATTTCCGTCTTTTTAGTTTACTTTTAAAATACATAGTTGGATGTTTTGTTTAAATTTCTTGTGTTTTTCTGAACATACGTTCCAAATAGCTTCACTCTGCGGAATGTTTGTTTTGATTTCGGTACGTAGTTTTTGCTGAGATAGTGGACGGTACAATGTCGTCTGAACCAAGATATTCTTCTAAATTTGGTTATCAAAACGATGTGAGAATTGTTGGTTGCCGGAGCTGTTTACAATGATTCAAAATTTTGAAGAATACAATTGTTTTTGGTTAAATCATTGTTCGGGGTGGGCGAAAAGTGTCCATCTGTGCACTCGTCGTCTTTTTAATTTTGAATTGAATAGACATTGTATAGACTGACTATTTGACGAAGAGCAATTTTCGAGAGCATACCAAAACATTTTTATGTTGAATTTTTGCAGCGTTATCCCTGGATGACCACAATTTTCGCAGAGGCGAGAATTTCTGAAATTTTATTCAAATTCATCCTAAAATGGCGTTAACAGCCACCCCTCTTTCACTTGGCCTCAAGCGAAGATTAACGCTGCGAGGTTAAGAGCACTACAATCCCTGCTCGCGAAAAACGACAATTTTCAGCTGAAGCCTTCTAAATCTAATGGAATAAAACGATTTGATAAGAAAATCCAATTGGCGCTACAGTATCGCAATGAAAAGTAGGAGAATGCTGGCTGTCTCCGGTGAATTGTGCTCCTCTGTCGTAAAGCTGAATGCGGGGCACAAGCCTATTTTATTGAATTTAACATCTTATCAGTAACGGATTATTCAATTTCTATCTATATTCATCGTGTATGCCGGCGAACCCAGACTCGCATTCAAGGAATTTTTATGTGCACAACAATGGAACGTTCTTATGAAACGCGAAGCGTTCTTTGGATCCCCTGAAAGAAAAAAGAAAAAAAAAATTCTTTGCCGCGCGCAAGTTAACAAACTTCATTTCAACACTTTGGAGACCCTTCAAGACTATTCCAGGGAATTCGATAAATTCTTAAACGCGACGACGACGAATCTTTTTTTTAGCTGAATGGGCGGTAGTCTTTCCGTTTTTGTGAATTTCGAGGACATGAGATGTAGTGAATAAGGGGTTCGCGAAACTGTGCATTTTGGGAGGGTTGTTTTCAGGGGGCTCGATTTTATAATGCTTCATCTATTTCTCTTTACAATATCCATAAACTGGATTATGTACTCTAACAACTTCGCTAATATACTACACCTACTAGTAATATACTCGTATGTAGGTGAGAACATCACTAACACCATATTTTATGTTACAGTACTTTAGTAGTTAAATTAAAAAAAGTAGTTCAAAAACCGATTAGGTGCTGGCCGAAAACAAATACCTTTTGAAGGCAGGCATAAAGAAGAGATCGATTTTAATGTCATAAGTCGAAAAAAACTTTCCCAGAAGAAGGGGAGGGTATTTTGGTCAACTTTATACTTATGCCTTAATGAAGTCAATACCTCAGTCGACTTTGGAAATGCAAACAATTGGTCAAATAGATAAAGATTTGTATTTTCGTCTATACCGTTTTTTATTTTAACCTTTTTACTTCAAACGTTTTTCTTTGCTCCTTTTTAACTGAAAACAAGGACCATGCGCCCAAAAATTATAGATAATATTAATACAAAAAATCTTTCTTTTTCTTCTCTTTACGATGAAAAATTTAAATCTGAGGTTTGCCGAACTTATTTATTAAATTTGCAACTAATTATAAGCAGAGCAACTCGTGGAAGGTTTTTTGTTTTAAATTCACATCTCAAAGATAAATTGATCGATTGAAACGATTTATAGTAAAGTGGAAATAAAATTTTAAGCGTGCTCTTTTGAGAATAAAATTCAAATATTTGTTATGTGAAAATATGCTTTTCTATTTATTTATTTCGCTTAGTACTAGATGGCCAAGGAAGTAACTCTGCGCCTAAAGTATCTTTAAAATTTGGTATCTGTATGGAATGATGTTAAAATTCGTCATTATTGTAATCATAATGTTATTAAGAAAACGTACCATTTTTGACCTATGACAAGGTGTAGAATAATCTTGTAAAATTGGTTCTTCCACATTTTCAGATAATTCTTCTCTTGTCGGTAGAACGCCATCGTAATCGCCCTATAATCTTCTTCACATCACTGTTCCTTCAAGAATAATAATTCGGCCCTCACCGTAGGTTGTGATGCATCCCCAACCAATATAGGGAGAAAATTTTATAATATGAATGATGCATTCAGCACCATACCTTTCCACAGATTTGCGACGACCAATCTGGTTCCCGCCTGGTACTATTAGGTTGAATTTGGATTCATCTGAAAAGACGACATTTCTACAATCAGCAGCCGTAACATTTCGCCCAATCCAGGCTTTTCCTTCTCATGAGCTGTGTAAGTAGCGGTTTCCTTCCTGACAATACGTCCAATTTCGGTGAGTATCCTGCGTATTGTCCTGCTTGATACTGTTGTCGCTGTTTCTTACACAAAGACCTTTTTCAGTTGGGATGAATTTGACAAGTGATTCCTTAAATCTAACGGCTCCAATAACCGATGTTCTCCTTGAGTGTTTTTTTTGTTTTCTATCCCTCCTTTTTTTCCGGGATAATTCCTCAGTTTCCTGAAATTTTTTCAAAAAACGTCTCACGGATAACTCGTTCGTTACACTCTATCCGTTTAGCTATGTCAACCATTTGATAATCCTGCGTCCGGAAAAACGTAATATTTTAACTTTCTCCCGTTCATTCAAAACCATGTTCGTTTTAAAATTTGTATTTCGTTTGTTATAAAAAGTGTAATAATTACATTAATTGTTTTACAATGCTTCATCATTACCCATTTATGAGGGTTGCTCTCATTTTTAAACAAAACAGGTAAAAATCTAAATTAACTTTGTTTGGTCAGGGGTGTATGTTTTAAGTTGTTACATTATATAGAATAGCCCAATGTCCTTTGCTTATTAAAATGAATTATTATCAGTGCATATGTACCTTAAAACCTTTATTTTGACATGAACATTAAAATTTGTTGTTATTTTCAAACCAATTCTCTTGAGTTGTTTTTTAAGCTTACAATGCAAAGTTTTAATGCATTTTCTAAAAGCGTTTTGATGCACCCAGAAAGCACATCGATTGGGACCGGGAAGCAGAGGAAAACTATTAAAATCGCATTCTCTACACACGTACAACTAGAGAGTCTCGTATGAAGATATAAGACATATCGCGGAACGTGCCCACCCCGGGATTCAATTAATTTTTCATCACCTTCTTGGGAGTGGAAGACAATTTCGCTTGAATGATGTCGCAAACGTGCGAGCTACTTAAGTCATCAGCAAGCACCTTGATATATAAAATTTGGGATTAAATTTTATTTTACGGGGGAAAACTAATAAAATTTCCATAAAATAACAGTGACAGATTGGAGTTTTAGCGGGACAACTTTGCCTGCTTTTCTGGCGGGTGTGCGACGTAAAACTTTAGACCTAGAGCCCCAAACGATGCCGGCAAAATGAACCCAGCGAAAAACTTTTCGCGCTGATAACACGATGCAATGTGCAGCATCTTTCACATGTGTACGGCGTGGGTGGAATATGTCCCAGCCGAGGTGGCACCGCTGGTGTTTGGGGACATCCAGGGACAGGGCCATATCAATGACTGGGAAAGTGCAACTCCATCTCAGGAAGAAGCCACTTGAGAACTTCTCCGGCGTCGTGTCGTCGGCGTCGGAGGTTTTCATGAAGCCTGATAAATTTTTTTTTTGAATTTCCTGCCATTTGTTCGGTGAACGATGCGCGTGCCGAAAACCACCCCGGAGCCGTGGGACTTCCGCTTCTTTGCCGGGGCTCCCGTGAGTTATTCGAGCCAGGCCAGGGTTTAGTTAAACTTTCAGTAACACGCCATAGAATTAGCAAAGTCATGAAAAAATAATTTCTCGATGGAAAAGTACTCGTGGCTAAGTCGGAGCCATTTTCGTTGCCACGAAACCAGCAACCGCGCTTTGTTTCTGCAATTGTTGAAATCGTTCCGTGCTTCTTTGGCCGTTGTGGCCCTGGCCGCGCGCATTCCTTTGCCACTTTTTGCATGAAACCTAATTATTGGGCTGGCTAATTCTTTAGCAGTTGTTTCCAGACGGTTGGTCTTCACCAGCTTAAATTGATTATCCATGGATTTTGGGCGGAATGCCATCACGATTCGATTTCGCAAGTGACTAATACTGCACAATCATTTTCGGCAATTACACAACGAATGGAATTTAGTTCACAACTGGGGTTGTATTCATATCCGAGGGATGTCCGGGGATCGTTTCGTGAATTATTTTCAATTCGTCAACTATGCATTTGGGTAAAACTCGGAATTGGTGGCAAATATTTCCTGATGAAAACATAAAAAATTATACTCAAAATTGAACTTATTTTATTGATTAGTACCACTAGTATTTAGACAAAATATCTTTACAGTATATGTCTGCCTGCAGATAAATACAAGGGTATAGTAGTTTTCAGTACTAATACTATATATGCCTATGATTAGAAAAAAATAAAAATAAACAAATAGGGGCAAGAGCCTGTCGATTGAGTTTGAGCAGAAAATAGGACACATTTTTAATTGTTCTTAAGAAAAGCGTTTCTTTATTTCATGTAAAATATGTGGAAATAAATACTTTACCAATAAGAGCCTTTGAAATTACGAACTGAAGATTTTAATTGATCGTAATGCACAATAGAAGTAGATATTAATCCATGTAATATGATTGAATTTCCAGATTTCGCAGTTTAGTCATCGAAATTCTCTTTTTGATTCGAGCAAAATAACTATGTATTAGACGTAATCAATTGTTTTCCAAGAAAAGTTATATTAATATATATATTTATTTATTAGTATAGTACAAAATTAGAAAAAATGTTTGGGGGGTCTTTACTTCTGATCACCAGTGTGTTCTTCGCACCATCAGAATATAGTAAGATAGATTATTTTTAATTCTATTCTATTCGTATATTTTCAATTTTATTTTACATTTGTATATACAATAGGAACTTATCTAATTTAATGCCGGAAGTAGTTTTCTTCATTTATCTAAAATATTACAGAAGGGATGTATGCACATATGTGATCATGTACCTAGTTTTGCCATAAATTCGGTCACACAATTTCTAATGCGCGCTTTCTCAGAAATTAGCCTGGAATTGTACCGTTATGTTACTTTTTCTTAACAAATGAAATGTACGGCGTAATATTCCGATCAGTTTGGTGACAGTCTTTGACTCGTAATCATGGAGTGGGGAGTAAAAGAAAATCGTATCGCTGTAATAGCACTCCATAAGTGTGGAAAAAATGCTTCTGAAATTTTGAATTTGTTGAAACCGCTAAAAATAACAAAAATATTCATTTATCGTGCCATAGAACGATTTAATGAAACCTTAGGCATAGATGATAGAGCAAGGACCGGTCGTCCACGTACCGTTAGAACAATCAGTGCCATCAAAACTGTCCGAGAGCGCATCCGTAGAAATCCACTGCGCAAACAAAAAATTTTGTCGAGGGAGTTGGAAATCTCCACAAGATCGATGAGTAGACTCATTCGAGATGATCTTCATATGAAGGCTTATCGTCGGTCAACAGCCCACATGTTGACTCCACGGTTAAAGGAAATAAGATTGAAAAGATGCAAGAGTCTCTTGCTTTGGCACGCAACCAATGGTCATGCCACGTACTCTTTGCCGACGAAAAAATTTTTACTGTGGAGCAAGTTTTTAATAAACAAAATGATAAGGTTTATGCAATATCATCAGAAGAAGCTAAAAAAATGGTTCCCAGGGTGCAACGAGGCCATCATCCAGCTTCTGTAATGGTTTGGTGGGGTGTATCCCACAAATGGTTTGGTGGGGTGTATCCCATAAAGGTGTCAAAACCGGTGCGGCGGTTTATCAAACCAACGTGCTGGAAGGTGTTGTGAAACCTTTATCGCAAACTCTCTTCGGTGGACAACATTGGGTCTTCCAGCAAGACTCTGCTCCTGCACACAAAGCAAAAAGCACACAGGAGTGGTTTCGCAACAACATTCCTGATTTTATTGCACAAGAAGATTGGCCATCCGGGAGCCCAGATTTAAATCCGCTGGATTATGCATTATGGACAGAGTTAGAGAACAAGGCCTGTAGAACTCCCCACCGCACTTTGGACAGTCTGAAAAAATCGTTGGTGAAAGCAGTAAATGAAATGTCGTTGAATACCGTGCGTGCCGCTATAGACCAGTGGTCACAACGTTTAAAAGCTTGTATAAAAGCTAAAGGAGGTCATTTCGAGTAAAGCTTTTATTAATTAATTAACAATATCTTATTAAAATAAATTTCGTTGGAATACACATATTATCTTTTATTGTTTAGATTTTATGCTTCTTAAAAGTTGTGACAGAATTTATGGCACGACTAGGTATATCTGCAGGCAACATTTTGCAAACCCCAGTGAAAGTTTAAGTTTAAATCCTACCTACCTTTGCTACTTACTATTTTCTACTTAATTACTGCTGTTAAAATGCAATAAGTGGCAGAAAATATATTGTTAATAGAAAGGTAATAAAACCAAAACTGGATGTTCCGTAAATAATATTTTTAAAATTTTTATTCTCCTTCAAATAATATACAAAAATATTTTATACCTAAGAGATATTCGGTACTTATTTTCGTTTTGGCCGAAAACTTAAATTTATTATATTTATAAGCTACCTGATACAGTCACAGATTTCATTGCTCTGCAAATATCTTAATTTAATATTTTGGTAACGGAGAACAAGGAAAATTTCACGTTTTATATTTAGTTACAAAATTAACACTTTGTGAAATCACTACACAAATTAAAGACACACTGTAAGAGCTAGGTGAAATAATAATTTTATCCAAACGTGTCTTTTATTTCCATTCAATTTCATATTTTAAATTTTATCGTCTGAAACTCAAAATATTTACTTGGGAGTCCAGACGTACCATGGCTTTATGTTTCTCGCAAAACAAAAATACGTTTTATTAACCTGAGCGAAAGGGTTCTTTTTTCATATAAAATTCGTATCTTCGGGGTTGTAAATTTATTAGTCGGTCAGTTTATGGCTAAATTTTTCTTGCGATTTTGTTTTTTGGGGTATCGAAACGTTTTTGCTTCAAACCTGGCTGACAGAGGATATGTGAAAAAAAAACATTTTTACTAAACAAATCATAAAACATTTTTATGAGTACTTTAAGTCACTTGAAGATATT
This sequence comes from Philonicus albiceps, assembly GCA_963969385.1. Lineage (NCBI taxonomy): Eukaryota > Metazoa > Arthropoda > Insecta > Diptera > Asilidae > Philonicus > Philonicus albiceps. The sequence continues at coordinate 27,729,791 of OZ017774.1, forward strand.
AAATTAAAACAGATATAAATTTTAAATAAGAGTCTTAAGCATACATGATAGCAAATATTTATGTAGGAAAGGAATAAATGAATCTAAATTTTCTTTTTCGCTCAATCCTCCTACGTATTATATAAGTGGCAAGTAAATTCATTTCTAAATTAAGTACCATTCAAAAAATGTATCTGTAAAAATTACTCTAAATTAACCTTACTTAAATGATTACTTAGCGATGATTTACAGCAAAGTAAAGAAGCTTCTAAAATGAGTAACATATTTTTTTTTATTTTTATATTTAGGTAGAGCGATGTTAAATTAGAGGATAATTTTTCGTTTTAATACAATTTTAAAATGAATAATAGTTATTTAGTCTAAATAGTTGTAATCAACAAAATGATTTTGTCTATTTGATCCATTGTTGAATTGAGTGAGAACGTTTGTATATCTTGAAGATCACTTTTAGATCGTTGTTAATAGGGTTTTTAATTTTACGGACTCTGCAGCGTATTTTACTTCATTCAATTTAAAAATAACATAAAAACTAAATTCAAAATTTAAAAACCTCAGATGCAATAAAGCAAACCCGTAAGAAAAAGGTGAAAAATAATAAATTTTTAGTATATCTGACCCGAAGTATCGACTATAAATAGATAATAATAATAAATAAAGTCCTAAATAACCCTACAGGTCTGGTGCTTAATTTAAGGTATATCCTTAAATAAATATAAATTAACTCTGTTCGGTATGTACATACTTCGCAAAGAAGAATAAAAGTTCGTAAGTAAGTACATAATTAGATCCCTTCGGTGTTCAAATTATATAATGATGCTTATGCTTTAAAACGGTATACTTTACTTTACTTGAAGTATAAAAAAGTAATGATTTGATTAAAATGAAAAGGATGTTTGAGTTCGAATATGGTGCTTTTTGTTCAATTCAGTTTGTATAAAGTTTACGTAAAAGGTGGTGCCGACCTAAGAAGTTTAATGGATAAGTCGCTTTATCCAGGTGAAAATTTAAGGTCAGTATAAGCATTACGTTTTAGTGTCTTACCTATAAATTATTTTAACCTCTAGTTATACATGTTGCTGTGCTCAGGAAAGAAAACATAAAATATTTAAAAGAGCTGTGTGCAGTTGAAGAATCTTAATCAATATAATAATAAAATTATATATCTAGATATTTAACGATGGTTATATTATAAGTAATTTATTCATTATGAATGTCGCTTATATTATTTTTTAAGTACAAATTGAATAAAAATTAGGGCTTAATGTTATTTGCATGATTAGTAATCCACGTTTAACATAATTTTGCTGTATTTTTATAAGATTTTAAAACCCATTCGAATTTCAAACATTGAATCGGATATATTTTTATGGTTCCGTGCCAGCATCAGCGGAACCCTTATAAGATCACTCGTGTGACCTTCCGTCTGTTTGCCATAAACCATTTTTATAGTTCTTGGCAAAGTGTGTATAAATACAAGCGTTTTAATTTTATTTTCCAGGAATAAAAAAATGTTTAATGTAGTGTATAAATTTAAATTGAATACGAAATATATTTATAAGATATCATATCATATCCCACATAACCAGAATCTCGACCCGATTGTGAAAAAAGCGGTTTTTGACGATTTTTTTAACTAATTATATGAAATAATAATAATATGTAATTACTACAACAAGATATATCTAAAAGAAGAACCGTCTGTGCTTTGGGCTTTATGTTAATGCATATAGTAGAAAATAATTATTTTACGCTTTTGGGCGTTCGGAACTTTTAAAATTTTTAATTTAACTTTTTTAATTTTACAGGCATGGAATTTGTTTTGGGCATAAAAGTTACACTGTAAATATAAGCAGTGACCGAGGCAGCTTCACAAGCTCTAATAAAAGCTAAAGATCGTGGAAACGGTTTAACACATTCATCGCCAAGCTTTTTCTCAGAACGTATTTAGCTATAAGGCGTCTTTCAAATGTGGGTGACTGGGTGACGGGGTGACGGGGTGACGAACGTGTTAATCGATCAAACATCGCTAGTACATATTCATCTCGCGAACATTAACTTTCAAACAAATAGAAAATAATTGAAATCGATTCATCCTTTCTAGAACTAATGATACTACAAATAGACAGACAAAAGCTTTAAACTTATGACCCCTCGTTTTGCGTCGGGGTCAAAAATTGAAAGTAATCGCCGTATAGACGTTAGCAAATCAAAACCTCTATAATGTATTAAATAGACGTTTAAAAAAGGGGAGAAATACTTCTATAAAGTTAAGTAAAATGGTCATTTTGACGCCACATTTATACAAATCTAAAGTGCTCGCAGAGCTGAGATATCTACTTTGAACTTGCGAACTTCAACTCCAACCGTTCAGTCAATGTGGCGATGTGGAAAAAATATATCAATTGGGATAGTGGCCGGGCCGACAGGGTCTTATTTATGGTATCTTCCCCCAGGAAAGGTGAGCTACTGGGTGCAAGACCAAGTCCAGTCGGACTCTCCGGTTAAGTGTTTTCTAGGTTTAGCTGGGTTCAAAATCATCAGTGGAAGGGGATCCAACGGCGAATAAATAAGCCCGACCACATGTCACGGGGCGGCGCATCATAAATATTCAAAAGAGTGAAAAATGTTCATCTCTTCACTATCCACCCAGTTTGTAGCCAATGGTCAGCTCTGCAGCGCGAAAGGGGTTTATATGCGGGATACGGTGATATGTTATGACAAACGGAAGCGAATTTATCTTCCTGCCTCGTATTATGGCCGCTAGACGCTGGTGAGTGGGGAGCTTGGGCCGAAAAAGACAATAATGCCCTAATTCAAGACTGGAACCCAAAAGGTAAGTCGTCCTGCGGGGAATCGTGAAACTTTTGAAAATTTAGGGTAGGGTGCACAGTTCCTGTCACGACCTACCGGCCGTTGCCGCCGCCTCAGGGGCTATTGTGGCAATTTGAATTGAAGAATAAAGTTCTTAAGTACAAAATAAATCGCCCCGAAAGGAATGTCGTCTTTTCATAGATTAGGGCACTTTTAGAACGGCTTTTATCGGGTCGGGAAGAGGGGATCTCATTCACAAAATTTAATATCTTATGTTTGATCAGAGCAGCTAGCAACCAGACCATCCTTCGCCATGTGGCTGACATTGTTCCGAATCCGCGGCGGCAGGCTGTGGCGTGGCGGATTTTAGGTTTTTTTGTTGAAATAACATCCACGCCGCCGCCGTCTTGAGTCAGCGAATTTTGCTAATTTGCCCGGCTTTGTGGATTCTTTTTAATTACAACTTAGGGAAACTGAATGACTACCTCTCCAAAATTTTGTTCTCGCAGCACTGCAGGATAACGTTTGGTGCCAACTTCTATTTACAGGCGCTTTTAAAGCATCTAGGCTTAAATATTACTTTTCTTTTATGACCTTTAAATTGGATTTCGAAGTCTTTGATACGATTTAAATGTTACCCGCAGCTAAGCGATCTCGAATAATTTAACAGCCCTCTTACCGTGCCTTCTTCTACTTCATAAATTCAGAAATAAATTTTAGGCATTTTTACGGCGTAGATCAAGACTGCTTAAACATCTTTAAACAGGCTTTTGAGAAATACAATGAAAATTATTCTTAATGAGTCTGCCTAACTCGCTGGAACCATGAATAAATTTAGAGAGGTCAAATCCCTAAAATAAGATACCTCGTGACTCGAAACTCGGGACCCATTGCACAATTGCAGTGGCCATTAGCTTTTGCGAGAGGGAAACTAATAAAAACAAAGGAGCGTAACTGTAGAATTATGTTCCTCTAATATTTTCAAAGTCCAGAAGGGACCGCACAGACCGAACAACTAAGTTGCGGTTAAGCCAACAAAAATCTGTTTCCTCTTCTGTGTGTACAGCCGTATTATGCGCGCCGATATTTTCTCAGTCATAATAAAACAAATGGAAATAAACTTGGGAATCCTTTCGTTTCGTACCTACCGCAGCCGCACACGTATGCATCGTGGTTCACTCTCTGCTTTTAGCGATTCGGCTAGATGTGTGTGGGTACAGTTTACCCCAGAACGAAATTGCAAACTTGTGTTCTACGGTTATGAAAACTTGTAAATTCTCAAAAAAGTTTAGATCGAATTTTTCAGATAGTGCAATTTTGCGTACAGTGAATGTGGAAGTTCATTGGCTTCAGGGTGTTTTTAATACACAATCCATTTGCTAAGTGAAATTTATTTAAGGGTTATAGAAATGGTTCAAAACGGTAACCACGTATGTTATATGATATCAGTTATACCTACTTTAAATATTGAGTTTTAATTGGGAGACCAGAAAATGTTTAATATTCTTCTCTAAAAATTAATTCAAATATCCATTAAAACTAAACAAAAAATTATACTTATACTTAAACATGATATGCCATATGGCAGAATATGCTTTGATGCTTGAGGCTAAAGCTCTCATGTATTTTTAGAAAATGTAAATTAAAAAAAAAAAAATTATACAAAAGGGAAATTTTACGATAGAATTATTAGAACGGCTACTTTTTCTATTATAGTAATCAGATATTACAAGATGCACTTTTATGGTTTTGTTTAAAATATTTTGCAAAATATTCATTCAATTTTGAAGTTTAACATTTTTGGCATTAAATCATGAGTTAACTCCAGACCGGTCAACAACATGTTATAAAATCTTTAACAGATAACTTTCCTTACCCAAGTTTCCTTATAAACTTTTCTGCTCCTTTCACAAGAAGCGTCTTTATTTAAAAAAAATTTACTAATTGTTTGACCCAGACATTTTTTACATTTTTTAAAGCAAACTATTTAGTTGTTCGCGAGTTTTACTACTTTTCAAACTGCGTTAGAGTGTGAAACAGTTTTATAAAAGTACGTAAGTATGTTATAAAATTTCACATAAAATTATAACCTTTAAACTGAACTACCTTGGCTCTCCGTCTCGCCTTATTCTATGGATTAACTCCTACCTTGATGGCCGCCATTACATGGTTCGCTTTGGCTCCTCGATTTCTAATCCCTTCGTATCCCATTCTGGCCTACCTCAGGGCAGCCACCTCGGTCCCCTGCTTTTCATACTAGCCATCAATGATGTGGTGAACGACGTGAACCACTCTGACATCTTAATTTACGCTAACGACATGAAAATCTCCAAACAAGTCTCTAACACATCCGACTTCTTCCTTCTTCAAAGCGACTTGAAAAATTTCTCTACCTGGTGTTCTAAAAACTTCCTCGACCTCAATGCTTCCAAATGCCAATCGATCACCTTCTCCCGTAAACGTTCCTCCATTTCTCCCAGATCCTATCTGCTTTCAGGAGAATCCATACCTTCGGTCAACTCCCTTCGCGATCTTGGCGTTATCTGGGATAGTGAGCTTAACTTCCGATCCCATTTCGATCACATCATTAGTAGTGCCAATTCTGCCCTAGGCTTCGTCAAACATTGGTCAAAGCAATTCTCTGACCCTTATGTAGCTAAATCTCTCTACATCTTCTTTGTTAGGCCTATTCTTGAGTACGCTAGTCAGGTCTGGTCACCTTCCCAATCTACAATCATCAATAGAATTGAATCAGTTCAACGCAGATTCATTCGTTTCGCGTTGCGACAGACCAGCTCAACCTCCCTCCATACGAAAGTCGTCTTCAACTTATCAACCTTCACCCCCTTTCCTTACGTTGTGATGTCGCCGATATTACCTTCGTCCATCAAGTCCTCTCTGGTTCCATTGACTGTCCCGAGTTCCTACACAGCATATCCCTTAAAACTAACCCTCGGAATGTTAGATCTTTCCCCACATTTCGCCTCGAAAATCATCGCACTAATTATGGTCACTCCGAACCCTTCACTAGAATCTTGCGCAAGGCCAACAGCTCTTATGTTTTTGACTTCCATATGGACAAAACATCCCTCAAGAAAGCTCTTTATTCACCTAACCCACCCCCAAACTAACCCTACCTGCATCCCCCCTAATATTTGTCTGTTTTCGGTGCTTAGTTTAGTCTAGTTTTAGTTTTTGTTTTTAATCACATACTCTAGCTTGCATTAAGCGAACTGAATAAATAAATAAAATATACGGGGGTTTCCTTTAATTCTCGAAACAAGTTTCAGCGAGTAGATGTTTAAATTTTGTAATCCCCAAAACATCTGAACCGATGCACAAAAATTGTGAAAATTCGTGATCTTTGTTCAAATTAAAGGTTTAGAATATTTCTTGTTGCATTCATTAATTCAGACTTTCAAATCACTGTACATCTCAAGTTATAACATATTTTTTGCCATACATTTCTCGCATATATATGATATATAGTGATTATGCACCTCATGTGCACAAATATTGGCAAATAGTTTTGTGATATGGAAAACTCATACCGGAAATGGAAGAATCCTCCGGTGGTTTCCTTTTTCACTGTTTTCACACTCATATTTAGCTATTTGTTTCCATACCGAACTTTTTAAGAGTACAAGTGGAGTATCGTAGGGGATATTTTTAATAAGTAGGTATAAAACGACACACCCGGCACACAAATGCGCTTACTAGCTACATTGTAAAAATTTTTTGTGTAATTTTATCCTTTTGGGAAATTGAATACCTTGAATAATGTTGCGTGTAAAAATCCTTCTTTATGATGCGTAGAAGTATAATACCTATGGTGAAAAATTGAACCTAAAAAATGAGATGTTTGTATAATAAAAGCGTATTATTAACTCCCTTACGTTTGTTTAATTTACTTATAATAGATGTAACTTTTTAGACATACCTAATTATTTTGCGTTTATTTTAGAGGGCATTAACTATATATGTGAACACATTCATACGACTGTACCCATTTTTTTAAAAATGTGATTAGTACTTCAATACAAACCAAAATACATTTCGTTCGACAGTACGCCTTAATTAAAAAAATCACATTACTAAATAATTTTGCTAAGATTTAATGTAAATAAAAGAATTTACGTTGCAGGTTGCCTGACATAATTTTACGTATTCAATTCAATTTAATTCAATAAAGTGTAAGAACTTAAAATATTTGCAAAATTGATTAAATACCACAAGTTCAGAAACAATGTAATTATTTAAATTGATAAAATTATAAATTGCTCTTAATTTAGGTGTGGGTTTTCCGGAATGGAGGCTTTTTGAAAATGTTTTCAACTCTAACTAACGTGGATGAAAACGAATAAAAAAAGGCATCACTTAAATAATATCAATAAGTGAGTTGAAATAATGCACTTGGATTTGCAGTACAGTATGAGCCTTCTTTTCTCTTCAATAAAATTAAGAATGCCCTTCTCATCTCATCAGGAATAAAACAGGAAATGAAGAAAGCACAAGGAGGATGCAAATTAATTTTGCTACGGAGAAACCTGTCTATTATAGTGACTATAGTAAACTTTAGTAAATATTATCCTGTACAATATAAAACTGCATATGAAGTAGAATTCATGTAGTTTTAAGTTTTGAAATATTTTTTACCATAACATTTGAGGGTAGCATATATTTTCATCTCATGCATTTATACCGTTAATGTTTTTCTTCTTATGGCACAAACAAAGTAAAGTTCGACCTTAAGGAAGAAAACCGCCAGCTCTTTAACGTGGTAGTATAGCTAAAAGATATACAGACAATTCCTCTTAAACTTAAAGGATGTTGCCCACTGCTCTGATGTTTGATGGAGCTGAAATGAACACTTTAAGTTTAGAAGTGCATTCCGGATGCTTAGTACTCTCGTAGAAAATGCTTTTCCAGCCCTCTTCGTTCAATAGAATAAAGTAGCAAAACAATTCCCATGAATAGAATCAAAATGTTGAAAGTTTGCTGTACTTATGCACATCCCCAAGCATTTCGACATGAACTCGCCGATGTTCTGTTACAATCGATAAAATCGGAATTTTTACATTGTACGTGTGGGAGCGGTGTATAATGGTGGTAAAACGAGATGGAGATAACAATGGGAAAAAAATTACACCAAAACATTTTTATTTTCACAACACAATCTGGAAAAGTATAGTGATTGTGTTAAAAATTAAAACTTTGTTAAACTCACGCTTGAACAAAAAACGGTTTAACCTTAAACAATTCCTAAATCACGTCATGGACGATCACTAGGTTTCAGTTCGTTGGATTAAAAATTCCGAAAATTGTTGGAAAATATATACAGGTTGTATCTATCATTCAATTAGAGAGCTTAAAAAATAAAATTATAAAAAAGGTTTTTTGATAGTTGTTACAATTAATAAAACTGTAGCTGTTTTTGGTTTTAGATAAATTATATACTTTGCGGTCCTACTCATGATACATAGTGCATATTGAGTGATGTGTGTGTTTCAATTCGGATTGTGGATCGCCACCTTAACCTATTCTTCTTAAAAGCTTTTATTTGTAGCATTGTATGTTAATGTGTTAATCTCAAATCTTACAATCAAAATTTTGACTAGCTCTAATGAGCTACAGCTTTGAAAGTTCGTATTCGTATATGTATAAGTCTCTTGATAATGCAATTTAATATCGCATATACAGTGAGTCACTTGGGTATTCGTACAGAGCTGAACATATCATTAGTACCGTAGATAACTCAGTTTTCTATAATGATTTTTTAAGTACTGTTGGATCACAACATATTTTAACAAATCTGCACTTAGATAGGAAAACAATTTACGAAATATATCAATTCTTTAGAATTTATTTAATATAAAAATAAAAACAACCTCAAAATTGATGTCACTTGGTTATTCGTACAGCTCTAAATTTCCTGTTAAAATGTACTTCACCGTTATTGTTTTGATTTATAAAACACAACCCAATTAGATGTTGCAGTTCTATGCATTCAGTGAAGGAGTTAAGTAGTCGCTTGAGTGTTTTCGAATGAACATTTTTGAGAAAAGCGAAAAATGGGACGTGAATCAAAAAATACATCTGTCGATATCCGTGAATTGGCAATATCTCATCATAAGGCCGGGAAATCGCGAATATACTTAATAAAAGTCATTCTACAATTCAGTACATAATTAAGCGCCTTAAAACCGAAAATCTTATTGTAGATAAGAAAATAAAAGGACCCCCGTTTTTGTTGAATGAGCAGGACAGTCGTTGGCTAATTCGAAGAATTCGTGAGGACCCTAAATTAAGTGCGCCTAAGTTAGCGCATTTGAAGAGCATTCAGGAAAGCGGGTGTGTGTGGAGACAATACGGAGAGTACTGAGAGTACTGAGTACTGAGAGCTGGTTAAAACGCACGAGTGGCCAGAAAGAAACCGTATCTATCGGAGAAGAATAGAAAGCAGCGCTTAATGTTTGCAAAAAAACACCTTACAAAGGATGCAGAGTTTTGGGACAACGTCATTTTTGTAGATGAGTCCAAATTCAATATATTTGGCTCAGATGGGTGGACGATAGTTTGGCGAAAACCAAATGAAGAGCTTCACAAGCAAAATCTCCGTGTCACCGTAAAACATGGCGGTGGTTCCGTCTTAGTTTGGGGTTGTATGTCGGCACATGGTGTAGGAAATCTGCATATTATCAATGGAATAATGGATAAGATAGTTTACCTCAAGATTTTGAAAAACAATCTGAAGCAAAGTACTGTCAAAATGGGTTTAAGTGATAGTTTTAAGTTTTACCAGGACAACGACCCTAAACATAAATCATACCTTGTCCGAGAATGGCTTCTTTACAATTGTGTAAATGTCATAGAAATTCCAGCACAATCACCCGATCTTAATCCGATCGAGAATCTTTGGCACGAGCTTGATAAACGCATTCGAAAACATACCATTAGTAATAAAGAAGTTCTTATAAGTAAACTAAAGCACGAATGGTCTAATATCTCAGCTGAATACACCAAAAAGTTAGTGGACTCTGTTAATAAGAGACTTCAAAGCGTTATAAAGAACAAAGGACTCCATACGAAATATTAGTTATTTCTTATACTTTTTATTTCTCTCTACATTTTACTTCTGTACGAATATCAAAGTGACGTCAATTCATGAAGCCATTTATTCACTTTTGTAATATTATTAAAATTATTAGGAGAAGAACGAATTTTTTGTTATTGTTCTACTACATATGTACAAAATAAAACATTTATTTACAAAAATTTTAACTTTTTTAATCCAATCTCAAAATAGCGCTATCTAAAGTTTTAATTTTCACGTGTACGAATAACCAAGTGACTCACTGGTATGTAGTTCTAAACCCAATATGGTGGACTCCCCAACATAGCAAATTACCGTTTTCTTCACAACTCTCTTGAAAGGGTTTGATAAGTATAATACGATAACCTATGTCACGTCATTCTAAGCCTAATAGCTCTACAAATTTTATAAATTGATTTCGAATTAGTTCCAGGTGTCGGAATGAGCCGAAATTAGTATATCACACCAATATTTTTAAGAAAGGCGTTTATTTGAAACGCAAAATACCTGTTTTTTTTTCTTATTAGAAATTAACATTGTTCTTTATCTATATACATATATAAAAATTCAGCCTACGTATGTTTGTATTCACAAAATTTGAAAAATAGTCGGTTGATTGACTTGAAATTTTGACACAGCGTTGCATTCGAATTGTATAATAGAAGTCAAAAATTTGTATACACTTAATACTTACTATTTCTGAAGTGAAATATTTCCTCGTAACTAATATATACCGAAATATTTTGAAGCAAAAGTGAACCCTATAGTCTAGTGTTTTATTACTTATTATATTATATAATTCAAAGTAAAGAATTCATGTGTTCTGGATAGAAAAAAAAAAAATTCCTGAAAAATGCAGTCAAAAGTTAGTATATAAACAATGTTTTTCTAATTTTTTGTACTACAATCACATTTTTGCTTTTTGTGAGGTACGTGTCTTTTCTCCTGCTTGATTAGTGTAAAATATTGAGATATAGATTTGTATGTTTACTCAAGTGGTTGCTTAGTTTTGTACAACACGGTATATCTACATGAAAATATACATAAAAAGTTCAAAAACTATTAGGGTGCAGTTGGCTAAACTATTAGGTTTCTGTTTTTATCATTTTACTATGAAACCCCATATTATTTTAAAATTATTAATATCATATTGATAAAGAAAGAAAAAGAAAGACATTTTCAAAATACTGTGGTATTAGGTATAGGTATAGGTATAGGTATATATTTTTTTTAAAAAAAAAGGTTAACAAGAACGTTAATCACAAACTGTCCATCAACGTTTCTTCTGACGCACTTTGTCTTACTCTTAATAAGCCAAGTGTTTAGGGGCCTTAAAGTTAAAGATTGTGGTGCTGAAGGTGAGGGTTAAAATTTTAAATAAAGTCTTATTATTTAGAAGAAAACTCCAGATGGATTCAAATTCTGCTATGTTTTGCACATTAGAAAGCTCCTCTTCCGTGTATTCGGACTTAGGTATAAAAATGCCTAAGTCAAACAAGTTTAAGGTATCTGCAGAAGAGTTATCTTTTAGATCAGTCGTCATGCTGTCTAGCATAAATAAAGAATATAAACACATTCTGCGCTTATAACTGCCGTGCTTTGTTTTGCAGATTTTCCAACATTTTTGAATTATGTGAGTTTTTCATTTACAATGAATGCTTTTGAATTTGAAATTTATTTAAAATTTTTGTAAACTCTCGAGTTTTAGTCGATTTTCCAAATCTGTGTGGATAATTTGGAAGAGGGTGAAGGTTATGACTCCTGTATCCCTCTTTCGCAGCGCGCCCATAAAAGGCTGAGTTTTTCAAATGAAGTCTGTATGTATAATATTTAGTAGAAAGTCATAGTTGTTTTTCCTTAATTTCATATAAAATATCTACACAGTCATTAAACGCTACTATTTTAATATGCTCACTGAATTTATCGAAAATATTCCCTCAGGTTACGTTAGTAACTCGAAAAAAGATAAGCAATTCAAGGCAACACACTTTAAATTGTCTTTACATTAAAATAACAGAAGTGCTATTGTGCGTTATTCACTTAATAGCTTAAAGACGTAATGAAAGTAACTGCCGCGATTCAGGTACGCCCGACCCCATGCCGAAGTATTAAAAGGTTTTCGCACCAGTTCTTTGCACTAGCGGCATTAAGGTTAATATACCCAGCTATAATTACCACGCGTGCTTTCCACACCGCATTAAGGTGTGACAATTCGCATAGAGCGAATCCAGCACCTTTCATGCCGAACTAAGGAAACTATTCAAACGTGTTCGCCGGAGAAAATCTTTAAAAGCGCCATAATAATTCAATAAAGACTCCTTAACTGTAGGTACACGGTGCGCGGGACACCGCCGGGTGTGGCGGGCGTAAAGCAGCAAAAACAAAGCAGGTAAAACGATCACGTCCTTTAAGTCATTTACTCTCCTCTGTACGAACATAATTTCTCACGTTTTACCCTTATTAACTAGCGGAATAGCTCCCTTCTTGAGCGCACCCCTCCTAACTACATTGATTACGTGATCAAGTTTTGTGTGCGTGCAAACTTTTCTGCTTGTCTTCGGCTTATTCGTTGAAACTGGGTTTCCAGTCAGTTGAGCTTTTTATTAGCAATTTTTTGAGCATCAAAAGCGAAAATCTAGAGAACTCTTGCCGGAGTGTTGGAATGAAAGAAAGTAGCAAGAAGTGCTGGCAATCAAGCGCTTCGTGGGGCCTTAATTTTTAATTCCTCTTAAGGCTTTATTAAACGGGCGACACAATGCCACCTTCTTGGTGCGTGCTCTCGCCAACAGCGGGACGATCCCCTTTTAATATTATCTCTTTTACTAGTTGCTCGCGGGGCTTCTTCAAAGTACGTTATCCTTTGACTTCTAAGGGAATTTTTTAAGTGCGCTCGTCTTAGAGGATGTCGGAAAATATCCAGGTACCTTCGAATGGATTTAAGACAAAAGCCAATAAAAAGGTTGGCCGTGGGGACTGGCTTACTTATGTATTCTTCTTGAACGAATACAAGCAGACTTTACGAATTCAAGAAGTCATGAGAAATGATGGGCATTAAGTAAATGAAAAACATGAAAAAATCAAGATATAATTAAACAATAAGAGAACTTGTTTGAAAATGTTGTTCAACATCATTACAAAGCTATCAACAATTTTGCATTTGTAAATTTTTTAATACTATTACTAATTACATATTTAGAGGAATCGATACTGATACCGATACCGATACTCGATACTCAATACGCGAAACCTGATATCCGATACCCGATACACGATACCCGATGTCCCGATACCCGATAGCTGTATCCGATACCCGATGCCCGATATATGATACCCGATACCTGATAAGCGATATTCGATACTTGATAACTGATACCCGTCCTATGTCTGGTGCCCCATACCCGATACGTGATTCTCAAAACCCGCTTGATACCCAATTCCCAAACCCCGATGCCCTATACCCGATATCCGATAAGCGATACCCAATATCCGATATTCGATGCCTTATACCCGGTATCTAATACCGTATACCCGATATCAGAGTTTTATTTTGTATTAATAAGTCTAATAGCCATTCCTTTCTCATAAAGGTTTTAAGGTATCAGTGCTGGATTACCCATTAGGCCGGACTAGGCCATGGCCTAGGGCCCCCGACGGGCAGGGGCCCCCACGAAAATCTGATATGAATTTTTTTTTAATGCAATTTTTAATTTCAAGTTAATTTTTTTCTTTTTTTTTAAATTTTAATTTTTTTTCCAACCAATTTATTTATCATATTAATATGTATTTTTAAACGCAAAATATTAAAAAATCTTTATTCATTTATTCTTTCGATTGTTATTTCATATGATGATTCGAATTTCAATTCGCGCGCTAAAGACCCGAGAAAACTATTTTGATTGTTTTATTGTGTTTACAACTTTTAAATGATATGAATAAGCTGTTTAAATTCTATAAATGCATAAATAAAGAATAATTTTACAATTATTAAAAAAAAGGGGGCCCCAAAATTTGAATGGCCTAGGGCCCCCATTTGGGTTAATCCGGCACTGAAGGTAATATATAAAAAGATTTAATTTAGAAAACTTTTTGCAGTTGAAACCGGAAGGTAGTAGTAAGGTAGCAAATAGTAATGAATAATAAAAAACAAAATCAATTTATAATTATTTATAACTATATCTATGTAACTTTAAAATTTTAAAAAGTGTTAGTTTTCAGCTACAATTTCTCCATGTTCCCATAATGTTTTCGGGTAAAATTATGAAAACTCCTTAAATTAAAAATGTATCCATTGGAATAATTCTACACGATAATATGGTCAATAACTCAACATATACATACACAATATGATGCATATGTAAAGCTGGTAAATGTATTACAAGCAAAGTTTGATCAAAATTCATTTATACATACAGTAACTATCGCGATAACTAAATAAATTTTTGAAATGGGCGCAGCCTCCCTCCGCCTTAACTAATCAACACCATCTTGATACAAATTAGATGCACAAACGTCTTTCTAGCAATAATATCGAGGGATTATATAAATTTTTTTGACTAATTCAGATGCATAATGCTGGTGCAAACATGAGAAGTAATGGATATATTGATTCAAAGAAACATTTTTAAAATTAGTTATTTATTACTTAGAAGAAAACAATAAAGTACTTTTCTTTAAAAATTTGTTGAATCACTTGTGGTAATAATTAAAGCTTATATGCGGCATGTCATACTATGTATCAGTGCACGGTTTAATAATTACTTGCATATCTGGATGATGATTCCAGGCAATAATAGCACTAGCGAACAGCAACTTTGTCTCCAAAGTATTGACAAATTATTTCTATAGGATTTGTTATGTAGATTACGAATTTGTAATTATCCATCACATCACCTTTTTGGATAAAAATTAAGTTAAAAAATACAGAAAGCCATAATTTCGCCATTTTTTTAACAATCATTAAAAAACATCGAATTGATCCAGGAGCTATAAGCTATTTTGCTCAAATGATACGAGTGGCTGGAATATTAAGTTATTGTATAAAAATACAAAACAATTTAAAAAAATTTCGAAATAATCTCAATTTTTCGTTTTTCCATAATTGATTATTTTATACAATACATGGTAAGCTACACTCATGAAAAATGTGTTCGTCAAGATGTGTAAAAAGTTCTATAGAGATAAGTTCTATTCGATATGACTAGGTTAGGACATAGACTTTTATTTAAGCCACGCTACAAATTTCTATGATGAAGTTTTATTTTATGATTTTTCAAAAAATGCCCAATATATGGTTTTCTATATTTTTTACTTCTATTTTTTTCGAAAACATAATGTGATGGAGCATTTTCATTTTTGAATTCGTAATCTATGGTAAAAATACTATAGAAACGATTTAACTATTCTTTGGAAACAAAATAAAATATTAAATTTGTTAGCCAGTTAATCGCCAGGGATTGTATATTTTTCGAAGTTTTAAGTCCAGTTTCGTCTAATTTTGCATTATATAATGTTTTAATTGCAATAAATAGAAAAATGCAAGTTGCTGAAAAGAATCAATTTTGTTACAAAAATTTTTGTTCAAACAAAAAAAACGGCTGCACCTAATTACATATCATATCAATTCGTTCAAAAATATTGTTTTGTCAATATAAATTAATTAAAATTATTTAATTAATTAACAATTAGTTGATGTACTTTATGTAGCAAATTCTGAAATATGGGTACTCAAATTTATTGGTTCATTTTACCATAAGTGTTAAAATCAACTAAAAGAGGATGCAAATATTCCAGTAACAGTCAGGAAAATGAAATGATTCAAAAATTAACTTTCTACGAGATTAATTGAGGTGTTCTGGATATAGACAAAATTCTCCTGAGGTAGCTGTGATAGTAGTTTAATTTGCATTATTCACATGTCCCCTGCAAGCAACATTACCGCTTGGCAAAGAAGATAAATATTCCAAATGAATCTCATTGCGAAATTGAATTTACTAAAGTCTGCGCTGCAGTTGCAGTGAAGAGACCGGCTTCACCGGAAGCAATCAATATCTAATATCGAAGTTGTTTTGGGAGTATTTGTCAAGCTAACGTCCCCCTCTCGTGCAAAATTATAATCAAGATCTATAAATAGGACTGTGGCGTTGTAGTGCTGGGACAACTTTGTCGTCAACTTCCTTCCTATACCAGGAACTTGAAATGTAAGCAGATTGCATTATGAGCTTGAAGTGGCAGCCCTAGGGTGCGGGGACGTTCCTTAACTAAATATCTGCACTTGTGCTCTAGCCCGCATCAACAGTCGGCGTCCGGGTAGTTTAAATTCCCAGTAAAATTAATCGTGGAATTGGCATGGGAACGCTTAAAAATGTGATCGGTTTGCCTGAAGGCAGTGGCCGCTCCGCCCTCTTCTACTCTCCGGGGTGCCCATCAATTGCGATAATTTCCCATTGAATTTGACGAAATAAGCCCAGCGGGGCGGGGGCATTGCGTCGAAATCGATATCTCATTCAGGAGATAACCGTTTTAGTCCGCTGCCCATTTTGAATTAATAATGCTGTAAATGTAAATTGAATATGTTGGCAGAAACTGGGCCCCTCTGGTCCTGGTAATCAGTTGTATCAAAAGTGGTTATATATACCATATATGTTTAAAATAAAGTCGATTTTCCAATAGGGCTTTGTTGCAGCGTGGCGAGCTTCCGCGCTATCGGATAGAGCGTTAACATTTGTTTATTGATGTTGCCCCTTATTACAAACCCTGTTTTATTGCAATAGAGACAACCTTAGCTGGCCACATTGTGCCAATCGCCGCTCTCGACTATAAACCCTTCTCTTCCAATAAAATGTTACGCCGGCTTGCATTTCAAACTGATGAATTTTGCATGAGTTTCAGCGATCATATTATTTTCATATTTTTTAAAAAAAAGAAGTGAAGTAAAATTGGTCACTTGAGAAGATTTCATAATCAAAGCAGAAAGTTCCAAGAATTCCTCTAATTCAGTAGAATGAATTGAATTATGTATCAGTTACATTTTCGATTCTCCGACCGGAGGTATCCTAACCTTTGGAACCCCCCCTTTTCCTGTTCACTTCGGATGCTCCCAGCCGCAGAAAGCATTACTCCTAATGTCATACTTTCTCAAGACTACTTCTTGCTGTTCTTTAAACCAGATACTCCCGGCGATATAATAAAAGGTTTTATTATGAGAACAATCACGGCGGATGCTGACACGTGAGAGATAATTTCCAGAGAAAATGCCTGCCAGCAATGTTATTCCATAAATATTTAAACGATGTACAACTTTTGCCCTTTCGTGTGATGAAATGAAATGGCAACTGAAATGTGAAAGGTGTTCTAATTTTGCGAGGCTGATGGTTGAATAAACAATTTCAGCGTTTCGTCAAAAAAGATTACTTTCAGATTAGCCAAGTTTTAAGATAAAGGTCGCAAAGAAAACCGTAAAATGTTAAAAGTTTTGGTAGTTTAGGTATACCTAGTAAGCGAGAAAGTATAATCAGATTATCCGTGTATAAAGGTCGGTGACCTTTTATTCCTTTTCTTTTTTTTTTGACCTTTAAACTTGGATGGCATTTGAGAAAAATTTATTCCTTGCTTTTAGCCATGAAAAGGGCAATTATTTTTGCCACACAAGGCACACACTTGGCATATAAAAATGTTCAAAAGGCATTTCATATCGATTTAACTTATTTATAATTTGGAAAACTTATAATAATAATAATTATAGCGATATTACTCGTATATCCTCATTTGATAATGTACAAAATGTTAGGGGTTTTCTTACTAGGAGGGATTAGCGTTAAAAGACTGTAAGTGTTTGGAAATGAATTTTTGAAAAACCATAAATGCAATATCATCAATTTTTGAATATTTTTTTTATATACCTAGTCGTGCCATAAATTCTGTCACAACTTTAAAGAAGCATAAAATCTAAACAATAAAAGATAATATGTTTATTCCAACGAAATTTATTTTAATAAGATATTGTTAATTAATTAATAAAAGCTTTACTCGAAATGACCTCCTTTAGCTTTTATACAAGCTTTTAAACGTTGTGGCCACTGGTCTATAGCGGCACGCACGGTATTCAACGACATTTCATTTGCTGCTTTCACCAACGATTTTTTCAGACTGTCCAAATTGCGATGGGGAGTTCTACAGGCCTTGTTCTCTAACTCTGTCCATAATACATAATCCAGCGGATTTAAATCTGGGCTCCCGGATGGCCAATCTTGTGCAATAAAATCAGGAA
This sequence comes from Philonicus albiceps, assembly GCA_963969385.1. Taxonomy (NCBI): domain Eukaryota; kingdom Metazoa; phylum Arthropoda; class Insecta; order Diptera; family Asilidae; genus Philonicus; species Philonicus albiceps. The sequence goes on from OZ017774.1 coordinate 27,747,961, forward strand.
TGTTGTTGTCACGCCACTCCTGTGTGCTTTTTGCTTTGTGAGCAGGAGCGGAGTCTTGCTGGAAGACCCAATGTTGTCCACCGAAGAGAGTTTGGGATAAAGGTTTCACAACACCTTCCAGCACGTTGGTTTGATAAACCGCCGCACCGGTTTGACACCTTTTTCGCAAAAATTGAGTGTTGTGACACCTTTATGGGATACACCCCACCAAACCATTACAGAAGCTGGATGATGGCGTCGTTGCACCCTGGGAACCGTTTTTTAGCTTCTTCTGATGATGTTGCATAAACCTTATCATTTTGTTTATTAAAAACTTGCTCCACAGTAAAAATGCTAAAGTGCTATTACAGCGATACGATTTTCTTTTACTCCCCACTCCATGATTACGAGTCAAAGACTCTCACCAAACTGATCGGAATATTACGCCGTACTTTTCATTTGTTAAAAAAAAGTAACATAACGGTACAATTCCAGGCTAATTTCTGAGAAAGCGCGCATTAGAAATTGTGTGACAGAATTTATGGCAAGACTAGGTATGTATATCTTAAAAAGTGTGTGATTTCAAATTTTTAATATTTGACGAGTTATTTAACTTCAGCCATAGTGTACAATTTGATCCAAATTGCTGGTCAAAAATAAAAATATGCCCATGAATTACAATGTAGTACGCTGTAAATCTGAGTGTATTAAAGTGTTTTTTTTTTGACGTCGCCCATTTGATTAATATTGTCTTGATTTTAAAACAATTTGGCTAATGTAAGATTTTATTTTTTGCTGCCATATTTTCAAAAATGATTTTGTTTAATTTTCGAGTATTTTACAATAGGATAGCGCCTAAATGCTCTGTTAAAGACAATGAAAAAGTTTAATAGGAGCTGATGTTCGTTTTAAAAGAAACTGATTCAAAAATAAGAGTGAACTCAGGGAAAAGGTTGAAGTTCATTTTAATCTTTAATAAATTAGTAATTAGCTAATTAATTTGTGTGTGTTTCATAAAAAATAATATGGTAACTATTTTGATATTTGTTTGACGAAAACAGAAAATTAACTACAAAGCTTGAAATACTTCATAAAATATTTACGAAATATATAGTTATATAATGAATGATGATTCTTTACATACGCTCCGCGATACATGATTGACCTCATCCTTATTTTCTCAAGTTTCCAGGCAAATAATTATTTCTGAGAAGTCTGATCATAATTACCTATTAATGTCGGAAATTCCTAATTACTTTATGCAACAATTCTCCGTATTCGATGCGTTGTACATTTTTCACGAATTGTTATCTGAAAAGGGTATAACATGATACATGATTTTCCTCACCTTTCCTAATTTTTGTTTTTGCAAATGATTTCTTCACTATATGAAATCCTCAATGTGTCTGTCTGTATGAAATCTTCAATAAGCTCTTTTAATCGCGAGGTTAAAAGTATATTCATGTACGAGTAAACCATTTTAAAATATAATCTAACTAACTTATTAAAACGTAAGAACAAGAGTAACTGACAATTTATAGCTGTTTTAAAGTTCATTGGAGTCAGTACATTTAAATATGGTACTATGCTAAATTTAAATAAAATTATGAAGAACTATCCACTTTTGAATCCATCTCAGTTGTCTATATTTGAATTCTAATACTATCTATTATAATTCAGTTACTGAAAAAATAAATACAATTTTATTACTCCTTCGACGATTAATTGATTAAGTTGGTGAAATCTGAGATCAATAAGTACATTCAAATAGTATCTTGAAAACCATTTTAAAAAGAATGAAGGGGTTAGTCTTAAAATTACATTAGAAAGGATGTAAATTGTCAAAAGATAAGAGATTTTTCATTTAATTTAAAATATTAAGAAAAATCGCTCAGTCTATTGTTGTTGAAGTAGCCAAATCATTAAAATGAAGTTGTGAAAGTATGCGAAATTTGACAAATTACAATTGAGAAGCACGTTTCACGTTTTAGTGTATTTTATAAAACCAATTATATCATGTTTAAATCTTTGTTAGTTATATCTAGGAAGTTTGATCGGTCTGTTATAATTTACTCGTTTTCAATTTAGGTTGGGACTCTATAAAACATATATGTACTTTTAAATGATTCATTTTTCTTGTTTAGTTTTTTCTACTTAAAGTAGGTATACCTTGATTTTTTTAGATTAATACCAATTTTATTTCTTTGTACTGTATGCTCCCTATTTAACATCATGCAGATAAGTTCACATATTGTGTATATTCTTGTTATAATTTAATAGTGATTGCAAAAATTAATGTTTGTTGATGTACATAATTATAATTAATTAGAACAGTAATTAGTAAAAGCGAACTAAATATTTAAAGCAATGCAGATATTGTTTTTGGCTGTCATTTTAAAATATGAAAAACGACAGCTTATGTTAAGTAGGATAGCTATTTCACTGGTTGTAGCGATGAGGAATGGTTTTCCCCTATAGACCTAGTAGCGGTACGCCATCAATCAAAATGAATTTTTTACAATTAAATAACCTTTTAAGCGACCGCCTGTTCCATGTTTGCAATAACCGTAATAATTTTTTATTTAAAACCTCTCGCGTGTCCTAAATGCCCCCTTTCCACTCTACTCATCGTGACAAAGCACAGAGCCACTTAGTGTCACAGGGTGTCGTTTATTTTGGACATTACCCACTGTTTGCCATAAAGATATTCTCGGAGTGATTTCCGCCAACCCGGCTGCGGGCCACCTTTGTGGGGGCCAAAACCCTCTGTGTACCTTGGACGGACAGTGCAAACTGAGAAATTTACCTTGGGAACATTCTGCGAAAAGTGTGTACAATGAGGTCCGCCGGGCAAATATTTGCCATAGCTTAAGTGATGAGAACCCTATGTTCCTACACCAATTTTGTTGAGGAGCTCTCGATAAAAAGGCATGAAGTTGTTTTTGCTTTTTATGGCGAAATTCGTCAGATATTACAAATTATGCTAAATACATCTATCAACACGAACGTTTAATGAACTCTAATCACGTTTTTACATGTATATGGACTCTCTGCTGCACCGAAACAAAATATGTTTGCTTTTCAAATTTGAATTAGAATACCTAAGAATTTGAATGCTTTCTTATTAAATTGTTAAACATTTTCATATCATGTGCCAGCATGTCCTATACTTGCCCAATCCAACACTCCAATGAACTATTCTGTCTCCACGCTCCCTGATTTAGTCTATATTAATTTAATTGCGTTAATTAGCTTTTTTTATTATTATTTATCTTGTAGGTTGTATTAAGGAAAATAAATAAATAAATAAATGTCATGTAGTCATATCATGGGTTATGTCATGTGCCAGCATTTACTTAACAAAACGCACTAATTGCGTACTTAGTTACAGTAAAGAGCAAAAATATTGACTTGAAGAATTTTGGGCACCGAATCAAACACTGGTTTTAACTGATGAAATCATCAATATGGCGACACCCAAATACTTTTGAAAAAGCATAGTGCATATATTGTCCTGAGTGCAAATATAAAACCACAATTGACACGATATGAGCTTTTAAAAACGTTCAAGTTTTACAACTTTTTACAAAAGTTGTCTATTATGAGAACCATCTGAGGTAGGTCTACACATTGTTTTGTGATTCTTGCCTAAATATTTTGATCTACTATTTCATAATTAAAAAGATATATTCAAAAAACTCGATCACGATTTATCAGGCCTTTACGATTAAATTTATGAAATAAAGCGATGCTGGTGAATTTTATATTATTATTATTTTATATTAACTCATTTATCTATATTCACACGGTGGCGTGAAACCTACCATCTAGCTTTATATGCTTCAGAATTTGCAGGCTGCAAATATACGCCTATATCTGAAAATAATGTTTTTAATTTCTCAGCTTATCTGTGTTCTTAACAATCACAGAGTAATGCACAGAGTGCTCGTTACTGGATGTCTTACACTATACTGATTTTCGATATATTGCTTTCCTGCCTTTACAGTTTTATTAGTACAGATTAGATAAGTAAAAACGAACAGAGATAAGAAGAATATTGATTAATTACTTATGTATTTAATACTAACAAGTATATTTCCATATCTGAAGTTTAAATTATAAATAAAATATTCCTAAAAAGGGTATAATAAAATATGTTAAAAAACAATAAAATAAGTTAAAAATTGGTCTAGGTACGAGTGTTAAACAAATTCTTTCTTTAAAACTGTTTTACAAAAATGAAAGTTCAACTAATTGAAACTGTTGCTCTAAATTTCTCACCATGCCTAGATAAAACCGAATTAAGGTCAGAGAATGTTGTAAAAAATTTAATTTGAAAAAGGCCTGTAAGTTAGATCTGAATTCTCCTCATAAACAAGTTTATTGTAAAAGCCAATTTCAATATTAACACTATTTATGAAAAGGGCTGAATACTCAATTGACTTACTTTTATTTTTCTAAATTTACCAATTAGAATTTAGAAAACTCTACTAGATTTATTATTTGCGTATGCTGCTTTACATAAACTCACATGTGAGTCACATTTAAATTATAAAATATAATTCAAACGAAAGATTAGAAGTTCAATAAATCAGCTACTATGTGTATTCATTAGGGATATTGTCAGGAGAATTTGAGTTAGATTGAGGTAAGGTGAGATTTGATTTAAAACTGAAAAATAGTTAATTAGTCTAAAATAATACATACATCGGAAGACAAGTCAAATATTAAAAATAATCTAAGCCTACATTATACCTCAGGAGAGCAAATCTTCAAAAATTCTTTATTAATTTAGTATAATTAGACACGTGTTTGCTACACTGATGGTACAGACTTATCGAATAACAATTAAATTGTCCTCATAAGTCATATTTAGTCTAGTGTAATTTTATTTAAACAACCGCCAGGTATTATCCTTATGATGGACTTTTAAATGTTTATTATGTCCTGGTGGGTTAATTAAAAATCTTTCCAGCAATTCCCATTAAAATTAATTCGTGAACATTTAATACGACCGAAATTATTGCAGCTGGGTAATTAGCTAAAGCCACACCAGTGTCAGCAGGCGCATTATTTTTTCCGTAATCCTGCATCTAAAATTTGTCAATGCTTCATAAAAACATTAATAATATGATTTTTGCACATTTTGTGACTAATTTGTTTGTGATAAGTAAAGATTTAAGTTGAAAGGGAAGCGAATCTATCTCTATCTATTGTATGAAAGTTTTCTAATGAAACAAAAGTGTGAAATTGTTCTAGCAAAACTAAAGCCATGTACCTCATGGAAAAATTTGGAGCGGTAAGTAAGAATTACCACTATAGAGATTCTATATTAAATTAAACCATTGTGATTCCCAATATGGTACAATAGATACGTTTGCTTTAGAAGAGTTTTAGAAGATAATTAAATTTTTTAAATTCTATATTGCTTCTCCAAGTCTCGATATTGAAGTGAACTGTTAGGTCTTATTTGATCCTGAAGATCCTAATGCAGGATCTCCAGGTTAACATTTTGATTCAAATAAAATTTAAAGGCAATTTTACACGAGAGAGGATTTTCGCCACGACTTAGCCAATGCTTTTTATATACTTTTGCGACTTTAGTGATAGCTCGTTGTGGCGATGATTTCTAAAAAGTAGTAAAAACTGTTAAAATCCATGAGCCGCGATATTTGTTTTGTTGTTCTACTATATGAAAAAAATTGGCACAATCGCTGCGATAATTCTCCGTTGTGTGTAATCGACCTAATATCGTCCGGCAGGCTTTTGTACAAAAGTCGTCGAGGATCTAAAGGTTCAAATAAGAAATAATTTGTCGCGATTAAGCTCCCATAAAATGTTTACGTTTGAAAATTTCAAAAATAACATAACAGGAGATAATGCGCCAGAAAGATACTCGAATTTCAGCTATGTTTGAAAATGGATTTTTGAATGTCACACTAAGGTAACGTTCCTGCCAATTTTCATCAAAATTGGAGATATCAGTTTGCGAATGTTCTCAGTTTCTAGTTGAATCATTTTTATTGAATTATACAAGATAGCCGTATCTGTGAAAGCTTTAAGAAATCCCTTTTTGCTCGGCTGAAATTATGTCACTAACCATAACTACCCTGAAATGAGCACAAAAATGTCCTGCGATAATTTTTCAATTTTCAGCGGCCTCTAATTAACGAACGGTCAGTGGTTGTAGACACTGTTCCTAGTAGTGCCCGTCGGCCACTCGTGGATATTCGACATCCAAGCCTGGTGTCAATGTCCAGCACGAAAAGTTGTGTCCCTTAGCAGGCGGACTGCTGTCGGGCGGCATCGTTTTCAGGCGAAATAGCACACATTTGACATAGTGCTAAATTCTGCTGACATTTCCCTGCGATTTCATTTTCCGAACCGAAGGCCAGTTGCTCTGGCATCAATGGTTTTGCCTTTTCCGATTACTTTTTTTTTTTTTTTTTTTTTAAATAACTTCAAGAAAGGGCATAGTGGCGACATCCTGGCCCCCACTCAGGATTTCGCTTATGTGCCCAACTACTATCAACTACTACCGGCCCTAGCTGAGTTCCTGCATGTGCCCGGTGTGTACGGTGAACTTTAGGGCGCATGTCATGCACGCGAACGACTTGGGATAGATACCCACGGCAATTTTGAAAGGGCAGATGCACGTCGGGATGGTACTCATCCTGAACGAACTTTAGGACTTTGGGTCGTGAAGCTTTTTCGGGCAAAGCCCTTTTACGATTTATTCGTCAGCGAAATTCATTTTAGTTCAGAGCCAGGATCTGCGGGCTCTGGTGTATCGCGAGCCCTCGCCGAAGGACATAAATTCCTCGTGCTTTATGCTGATGTCGTAGAAGTTGGACGTATACGAGCCCTACGTACAGCTCGGAGCCACCGCAGGTATTTGATAGATTTGAAAAGTTTTTCGGAAGCGAAATAGTGTGCATACCTAAGGGTCGGTGGTGTCCGCCCGCTGAAGCCAAGGAATTTAGCCTGGCGTGGATGTACCAGTGATTAAAAATTGAGATTTCGCCCCCCTGGAGCAGTGTAAAATAAAATAAAAAAAAAAGAGAAAAAGCAGAGCGGAACATAATGTGCCCACAAAGTGAGTGATGGGACCCCCCAGTGCATGCCGTAAAGTGAGATACTGATGCTATATACAAAGCAAGGTTAATTCAAATTAGACTGGGCGGACTGGCCGTAACTTCTGAAACTTTACACGTTTCTTCACGGATTTAATGTGCTTTCTGCTTGAATAGAGAAGTTCCGGGTCGTAATACCATTGGACAGGGTTGATCCTCTTCCTTTGCAGTGTTTTTCGCGGGGCAGAAGCTCACCACCAGCAGCACCACCACCCCCATCGAGCCTTTCTTCGGCTCCTCGTACTGACGGGGACTTTGCGTTTAATTTTTATGAGATTTCGTGACTTTTAAAAATTTTATCTTCAATTAAGCGAACCATTCGAGGGTAAATTGAAACAGTAAAGAAGGCCCGGAGAGGTACGCGAGTATTCCTGTTTTCCAAAACCGGTGTTACGGCGGGGACCCTTACTCCTTTTTTGAATAAATCCAACAGTGATCCTGGTGCAGCGGCTGACTTCGACGCCTATCGAGGAAACTGTTTAATATGTTAACATTGTGCTAATTACTTGTTAGTCGGTGCGTAATTAGATTTTACCACCTCTGGTAAGTGCCCGAAGGTGGAATTCATTATACCGGCCCTGGGGAATAATTTCGTTATATAGTTTGTATTATATAGTTTTGGTTTTTCCCTTATGCTGCGGTGTTCAGTGCTAATGGCTAGACAATGTTAATGTCCCTTAATAGGGGTTAATTAGGGATAATGAATTGCAGTGTATATGAGGAGCAAAAATTAATTGCGCGCCCCTACAATAGTGTGATTCCTGATCGATTGATTTAACCGATTGTGAAGATTTATGTCCATGAGGAATGTCTATTATCTAGATTCGACCCAACACCTTACTAGGAGAGGAGGTATTTTGGCGACAGGAGTTACTGCTACCCTAGTAACCGGATGCAGTCTTAACAGGTAAGGCCATTAATTTTTGCTGCCCAATTAACTTTCAAGAATACCACTATTATGACAAGAATGCAAAATATCCCCACCCCTCCACTTTAAAATCAACTCCTCCCCCGTATTTCTAGGACTTAAAAAGCAACAAAATTTTTAAAGTTTAGCGAAGGTTTATGTTAATGCACTTCTAGTGTTCGAAGAGGGAATAATTATAAGAGGATTTGAATAATTTCCATTTTCACCTAAAGTTATTTCGATAAAATGCAAATATCACGCCAGGCCCAGGTTCAAGCGCTTTCTGGGTAATTTTTAGGCAACCACTTAATCATTGCATACGGGGGCGGTTTTTCGTTCGCGCCTTGTTCAGCGGGATAAAAAAAAACTAAAAAAAATGGGAATATTTTGTAAAGGCGATATGAGTAGGTATCGGGCAACGCCTCGTGCGGATGCAATTACAGGGGAAAGCTTTTAGCCATTCGCTTAGTGCTATACCAGCTAAAATATTTCTCGCGTGCAAAATCCGTCTAGTGCATGGTGCTCCTTTTCGATTTGCAACACCGCTGTAGAAGAAAATTGCATTGGAGGCGCAACATTCTATGCGAATTACCTGCATATTTCAAATGCGTTTCAATTATGCAGAACAATTTTTAGTTCATAGTCGTCAAATACGCTTGATTTTGATTTAGATTTTATGTTATTGGTATTAATAAATTAGGATTTACATAAATAAAAATACACCTCCAATATACTTAACAAAACAAAGTAAAACGCGAAATAGGCTTATTATTGGTCCAAGCTTGTACCAATCTTTAAGCCGGGCCCAATACAATTTGTAAATAATAAATGAAGAAGCATGATGTTGCGTACAAAAAGAGTGGCTCAGATTAGGTTAAAGGTCGAAAAGCTAAAAATTGGTACTTAAATCTGAGCTGCAAGTTGGGCGAGGAGTGAAAAATAAATTTTGGTTCAGTCTTGAACGCAGATTATATAGAAATTTCCTAATGTACATTCATGGCTCAGCCGAAATTATGCCAAGGCTTAACCGGAGCCTATTGAATCTAGTAAAAATTTTCAATCCTTGGTTGAGGTTTGGTTTATTCTAGAAAATCGAACAAGAATTGGCGATGGCTGCCTAGTTGAGGGAGATCTTATGAACAAATTTGGGACAGGCGAGGGAACCGGTTAGGCTTGAGAGATCAGCGGCATCGTAACGCATTGTTGGAGGTTGGAAGCGAAGCGAAAAAGTCCAATAAAGGTTTACAGTTTCAATTCTGTTAATAAATACAGGCTGAGAGGGTGACTAGTCTTGCAAGGCGCATTCTAAAGGGTCTTTCAATAGGGACTTCCGATTTTCGACAGTTGATAGTGGCCATATTGTTAAAGCTATATCTGTCAAATTGGGTGTCATTTATTCAGCCTGTTTTGCTAAAACACCATGGACGGATATACGTTCAACAATACGTGCAAATGATAAAATTGTTTTATCAAAGTGGGTGTTCTGTTCGGGCAACATTCCACGCGCTTCGACAAGGCCATCACCGTAAACGGCGAGCGCTATAGGTCAATGATTACCAACTTCTTTTGGCCTGAATTGGATGATATGGACACCAACACCATGTGGTTTCAACAGGACGGCGCTACGTGCCACACAGCTCATGCCACATTGGACATTTTGCACTAGCGATTTGAGGGCATGGTCATCTTACGTGGAGGTGATGTGAACTGGTCACCGAGGTAGTGCGATTTGACCCCGTTGAACTTTTTATTGTGTCGCTGATCTATACGAATAAACCAGAAACCAGAGCGGCCCTTTAACTTTATATTTCTACAAAGAAAGAAATGTCACGAAGTTCATATTTTAATTTCCATCATTTGGTAATAATTTCGATGTAGATAAATGTCATGTAAATCTATACATACAGTCTGTTTGGTAAGAGCGTATCGCTTAGAATTCAATAATAAGATAAAAAATTAACAAGATATTAACTTTTCTTATTATTTACTTTATTTTTTTTTACGTAATACATTTAATATTTGGTGAAATTACCGTTATTTTCTATCATAGCTATATATCTATTGCTCATATTTTCAACTAATTTTGCAGAATATTCTAGTGGTAGATCCTTCCAGGCTTTTTCTACCGATGATTTACGTTGTTGCAAAGGGAAAGCATTTTTCCGCTGTAGCTTTGCCTTCATAAGGGCCTACACATTTTCAATTGGATTGGGACGACTTCTGTATTTTGAATCGTTGTCTTCTTGCAAGACCAATGATCGGTTTCCTATTCCAAACCAAGAGTAGACTTTAATAACCTGTTTTTGTAAATTTTGTAGCATTTTTTGTGCATTCAGATTTCCAGTAAAAGTAATCAATTTTCCAAAACTTTCCAACCTGCCTGGGCATAAGTCCATTTAAGTCCTTTCGGATGAAGGCAGATTAACACAGCTTCAAAACGTTTTTAAAAACGGTCTCAACAGTAGAAACTTCAACGCAAAATGAGACTTTAAACATAACGCGCATACTTTATATAGGTTGATACGTTCTTACCAAACAGACTGTATTTGTGTATAAATGAACATACCCTGACTGACAAACTATTTATCAGCGCTAAACCGAAACCACTGAAGGTAATTAGACGTGATTTATACAGTATGTTTCTATTATGACATAAGCACCCCCACTAAGCAAGGATTTTATGAAATTATTCTCCAGGGAATAAAATTGAGAATGTAAGTTAGTACGAAAATCGGTATTTTTTTAAGTTAAATCCATGAAAATTGGTACTTGGTCTTTCGTTTATATTAAAATCCGTCATCCACGGACTACACAAAAGTTCATCCTCCATTTTACATCCTTAGAAGATACATTTTCGAAAATTTCGTTTTAGTGGGTGCTCTCGATCACGGTATCGTTAGCTGTATAGAAAAATGTCTGAGCAGCGTTGGGTCGTCTGGTGGGAGCAGAGAAAACCGAACACTTCATAGTATTAAATTACTTATGTCATATTTAAAAATATGTTCAAATAAAAATGCAATGACCATATGTAAAACCTATTGCATCTTCAATTCTTTAAGGATAATAAAATTATTGTTTTAAGCTAGTGCTCTTCATATTAATTTTCTACATAGATTTGATTACTTTGTCTAGATTATAAGGGCTATAACGCCTGAATATAACCCGATATCCTTCCCACTATTTCTAATTAACGAAAGTCCCACGCTCAGTGTAGCACTCGAAAAACTACTGTAATCATCCAGAAAACTACTTCTCTGTGCTAATACAACGTTTTAAGTTTTATCCCCTTACCCCGAATTAATTATCAATTGTAACTCAGTTTTACACTTAGTTCCGATTTTATATTCCTAACGTATTCTGCAATTTCATTTCCCGAGTGGTAGTTCCGCCTTATGGCCATGGAATGAACAATACTTTTCCCTAGAGCCCAGATCGGAGTATTTCTGCTTTTCTGTTGTTTCCCTTAATCGCCGGAATTTAATGGACCACCTCGCTCTAGGGTAGAATAAGTGTAAAAGATTTTATTGGCTTTCGCATTGTTCGATATTTAAATTGCGATTTTGCTACCCTTGGCTGCCTTGGACGTGGAAAGACTCTGACGCGCAATGCACGTTATGTTAATTAAATTTAAAATATCCTACTGCTGCAAAAACAAAAAATGCGAGCTCCTCCAAAGACTGCACAAATAAAATAAGAAAAATTTATCTAATCATGCATTTTATTAACTATTCATGAATTTCAAATCCCCTTGCGCCTTTTGCAACAGAACAAAATATGTCTGAAGAAAAAGAGGGGATTGTGTGTTCCGACTGGCTGCAACGTTATGGATAATTTCATGGAAATCTGTCAGCCGGCGGTAATTCTAACTCCATTGAATTTTAAATGTGTTTCGCTATGCATAGCAGTTTTTCTGCTAGCCAGAACCGGTCGGTATAATTTCTCTTAAGGAAGTCTCCCATCTTCGGTTCAGTGCAACGGTCATTTGAATTTCCCCACCCACTGGCTTTTCAGCACTTCTGGAAATAAGTTATAAAAGTTTTGCAATGTTGCTTACCGCCAGAATTAGCACCAAATGTCAACACACTTTTGTAGGACTTCTGATTACGTCCAAGTTTATTCCGGTTGTTTGTTGAATTCTTTGTGAACGGCTCGAAGCGTAAAGCCGTTCAACTTCTGGAAATAAGTGTGTCCAGCCAGAGCTCCGGAAGAGAAGTGTTGAATAGGTGCTGCACAGTTCCATGGTTGACTTTGACTTTAAAGGAGTGCGGCAAGATCGGAGAATCTCTGCATGTTACCCCTTGCTCTGTATATCTCGAATATCTTGCAGATCTGATGCAGAACGAAAAATGAATGGGTTTTTATTTAGAGTATTTTAGTCTGGTCTGTACTGAATGTACGAGAAAAGTAGAGTAGAGAAAGATTTTCATAACTGCTTACATATGTACACTATATAGCGTACATTTAGATTTTAATAAATAGCATACTTTTAGATTTCAACACATTTCAATAAATTGCTTTGATAGTTTAAAATTATTGCCAGAAACTTTTAAACCCGAAAATGGAAGGCAATGTATGCACAGAAACCCCTTATAAGTCTTAGGTAAAATTAAACTTTGTACCTATACTATACTTACTTTATTAGACAAAACAAACAATGTACTAAAATTAACCATACTGGAGTATAAAATTTTACACTTAGTACAAGTAAAGAGTTCTATTAAAGCGCCAATTTGTCGAAAAACAATGCTGATCTCATTTCGTTTGCAAAATTGTAACATAGTTATTATTTCCGTAAGGCGTTGCTCTATTGGACATTTCTCTATATGTAATTGATAAATTTTAAGAAAAATCACAATAGAAAAACAAATAGTTATGGTAAAAATTGTTATAGAAATTTTAAACTTCTGAGCAACGTTTTCAAAAGCTTAATTGAGGCAACTATTTCCTTTTTAGAGACCTTGAAAAATTATGTTTATTCTTAAGCGCAATTATACTATATTTTATTTCACAAATATAATCGGGAGGAATTTCTAGCATAATTAAAATTTCAACTCATGTTTTCAAGTTCTATTCAAAACATAATTTATATAAAGCTTAGGGCTAGTATTCAACATAATCCTTCGGGGATTATAAAATTGTCGTTTTACTGTACTGCATGTATCCAATAAGTTTTTCGCAACCTTTTTAATTTTCTGCAGTTTCTTCCGTTTTAAATACCTAACTATTCTTTTAAATGGTTCCAATAATGAATATAGCTTTTTGCATTTAGAGAGCAACTTAATTTTTTTCGTTCGGTAGAAAAAAAGCGAAGATAAATCGTTTACTTATCTTTTAGAAACAATTTCAAATTTACTGTAATAATCTTAAAATTAAATCAAAATTTTGTTTATTATTTTATTTTATTTTATTCCCTAAATGTTGCGGTCCCTAATAATGGATAATCCGGAACTCCCTAAAATCAATATAATAAACAAAGGTTTGTTGTGCATTATTATTGCTACCTCGCAGGGGGGCGAGAAATGGCGGGAAATAATTAGTATTTGGAGTGTGATTTGACTGCAAAATAGTCTTTAATACCATACAGAAATTTAGTTTTAAAATTTCACAGGTTTGTATAAGGATAGATGAATATAATGTAATGTTAGGATTAAAGCTAATACTAAAGGCTACCTTAATTAATAAACAAAATGGAAAATTCACCTACTTGAATTAAATATCAATTATTCCAAACCTTAACAGTTCAAACCCTATATAAATTGGGATCGAACAAAATGTGACATGTTCTGTATTCCACTACGGCTCTCATGCAGGAATGTAGTTTCGGAATATTTGTCGAAGTTTCAATATTATTGCATGATTCAGAGCACCTGTGGCAACTACCGACGCATATGAATTTGCCGTTTGTTTGTAAATTAGTCGAATACTTGAGCTTGAAATTAGCAGAGAATAAAACACACATGTGGGCGAGACTATCAAAAGCCCAAAGACATGCGTGACGAGGCTTGTTCAAAGTTTTTGAAATTAAACTGCTAAATCCGCTCTAATCTTTCTGGCGCGGATTTAATTTGATTATTAAATGCACATTAAAGTCCAATTCCCCATACGTTTAGTAGCTTCAATAAAAGGATTCGGGTTGGTCGAAGTGGAATGGTTACACAAGTATTTAGTGCGGCCTGATTTAAAAAGCAATCGATTTTACTTGCGAAGGGAATTTGTAATACTCTTGTTGAGCTTATACCCGTGGGTATCTTTGCACTCACAGTCGTAACAATGTATTAAATATTTAGGTACTTTGTGATGAATTTTTAATAACTAATGGCTTTTAAATGTTTAAAACTTCAAGCAGAACGTTTTGTTCCTTATTTCGTTCTTTTGTTTCCTCGAAACAACATTAAAATGGGCCGGTATTCATAATTATTTTTTTATTTTTGAAGACAAAATTACACCAATTATCCCTCGACATTTTATCCTTGCAAAGGGTAATTCATTAAAGTCAATTAATACGCAGAAATCTTCGTAAATAGTATCTGTGCCTTAAAATTAATTACTAAGTCCGGGTTTGTTATTTTCAAAGAAAAAAGGGGACAATTGGTTTAGGAAGACTTAATTTTTCCTCAAAAATTCATTAAAAATTAAAGAATTAAGAGAAAATTTCAAAAAGTCGGAAGCGAACATTTTGGGAATAATATGTCTAGAAATAAACAACGGTTAAGCGGCCTTGGGGTTGATGTTCAATGGGTCAGTCTTTAAAATGCGATGACTTTGATGTTTACGGATTTTAATCATAGCTTCACTCTAATAATATGTTTGCTGAATATTACTTTAATAATTAAAGGCAATTTAATAATTAAAGTTAAATTTAAGTTTAATTTAATAATTAAATTTAATAATTAAAGTTAAATTTAAGTTTTGTTGTTCAAGATTAAACTTTTAAAAGATTAATGTTCAATATTAATGTGAGAACTAAAAAGCAAATTTGACCAGTGGTCAGAGCTCGAACCTGTGTTTTTCGAATTAGCACTTCACTACTCTAACCCAATGATCTTCAAACTTTTTTGACTGCGTACCCTGACGAAAATAACCATAAATTGTACCCCTTAAATATATATATATACATATATATATCTAAACAGCAAATATAGCCCGTTTTAAAAACGGGTGTTGACTATTTTTTGCCGTTTTTTGCTCTTAATGTTTGGTTTTAATACTTTTTTTGGTTTAAAAATTCTACAAAAAAGAGTTTTTCAGTTATAATTTTGTGCACGCGAGAGGACATAAAGTATTTTGAAGAGAAATGTGGCGTACCCCTAAAATTTTCTATGCTATGCGTATCTCACTTTTGAGACTTCTGTTCTAACCAACTGAGTACCCCTTGTCACCCATACATTTTTTGTTCTAATGAACAAAAAGAAATATCTGTATGAATTTCAATAGAAGTGATTTTCAACAAATTTGATGTAAAAATCTAACAAAATTGATTTGAAATCTCATCAGGAGTGTATATTTCTGAATTTTCAACAAATATATATATATAAAACATATTTTAAATTCCAAAGAAATGTTATTTAGTTTATAAGAGACATCTAATACATTAATAGAAGTAAACTTCTTCAAATGAAATTTAATTAGTATCAAATTTACTTTATGGATTGAGTTAATCTTAATTTAATTTTTATATTGTTGATGATAAATATGGTGAGAGTTCTATTACAAGCACATTTTGATAAACACTTTATGGAAATTCAAATTGAAATGCTACGAACGGGAGATTTTTATAATACTGACTTTTTGTAATAGCACTGCATTCCATAAACAAACAAATTGTTGGCCGTTTTCAAAAGAACAAGAAAAATCGGTGAAAACATCATTTAAAAATAACTTGCATTACTCTTATGTTAAAACTCGAACAAAACTGAAACCAAGGCTCTTTTAAAAAACTTTTTAAGGAGGGACACCACTGTGATAGGTTAAAAGGAACCCTTTTTTGGATTTTTTATTTTTTGGTAATTAGATTAATTATTCAAAAATATGTTATAAAACATGAAACATTGAATTTGTATAAAGTCTTCTTCAAAAACATTGCAAATTAACAAAGTTATTAATTGGTTTAATGTCACATTTTTAATTTATCGTATATACTTGAAAATCCCTTTATCTAAAATATTCTAAATTAAATCTGGCAGTGTGTTATTTTGGGTGTGGTATCTTGATTTCGAGATGTTTATAAATTTATTTTAAATTAACTACAACGGTGGCTTTCGCTTGAATATGTTTTTTTAAATTGAAACAATTTTTCGTTTTAGAATGTGATGCATGTAAAAAGTGTTTTTACGTGAACCCACATATCAATCAGTTTATAAAAAATTTTTCAATTAAGAGCAAACCATCTACTACCATGACTAAAAAAGCAGCATTAAAATTTAATATTCCGCTTTGCAAAAAGCAACTCCAGGCATCCGAGGCTAATGCACATAAGCGAATTTTCTGAGTGTCTCCGGCTTAGTGCATTCGGTTCATATTTTATTAACGATACGTTAAATATTTCCATCTCGTCTGCCTTGCACTTTAAAATCTTCACGTGTCAACCACAAATATTGCTTGGTCTCAGTATATTTTTTATTTTTATTTATTTTTTTCTATTTCTGTTAAATCTATACTGGAAATCTCTGGAGTCCGAATATTCTCGTCTATCCTGTCAATTCATATAACGTAAAGCTGAGGAAAGTTCACAAGAAACTAGGTGCAGACAGATAAAATTAGACAGTATCCGACTGCTAGCGGCATTTGGTTGGCAGGACATGAATAATGAAACATTGAGATGATAAATATAATAATGCTCTCGGCATCGAGCAATTTTATATATGTAAGTAACTCTATCCTTCTATATAAGTTTGTGAGCAATGCAATCAATTTTATAAATTATAATAGAGCTTAGATGTTGCATTACAAGAAATGAATTTCCACAAGATGTTGTTTTTAATAGTGCCGTACCTATATTTGTTTTTTTTTTTAATCTATGACAAATTCTTTTCATACATCTGCTAGGTTTCTTTTGCTTTAATGTAGGTATGTCACATAAATATTAATGCGCATTTAATGATTTTACCAAAAAGTTTAAAATGTGAACTTTTCCAGTATGCTTCACATGGATGTCCCTTAAGTAGACATTTATGTACAGTATATTGGAAGGTTTAATATTTCAACATGGATTTTCATCATACAATCCCGGATCCAACAAAATTATCTTGTTATATGATCCAGTGCCCATCCCATCTCACGCTCATCAATGGACGTAACGCACCTACTTGTTCAGTGAAAGCCATGTTTTCAAAACTTTTAAAAACCCCCAGGGATACAACATTTGCTCTCAGCTTTGTGTCTGAAGTGCTATTGTTTTACAAAGGCCACATATGCGCTGTGGTATAATAATAAAAAAAAAAAGATTTTTAGTAAAAGCTTAAGTAAAAACGAAATATATTTCATTACCATTGATTTACCCGCAAACTCATATCCAATCGATTTGGTGTTGTACCAAGCCTAAAAAATATCAATGATGATTCCTTTTTTCCATTCTTACTTAACAACAACAGCAAAACAAAAATACTCTGAGCCGCACTTACGACCCTCTTTAGTACACAAATTAATTGTGGCTTGTATCCCGAACCGTATGCGGTGCACTTTATTAAATAATCATTAACTTTGAAGTCAATGAAAACTTCCAAAGGTATCTTTTCGACCCAGTCGGGCATGGAAAGGGCTTCGAATTTATGGAGGGTAAATATATAATAATATCATTCAAGGCGACCGCTAAAGGCGAAGATTTTAAAATTTAATTTTGTGCGTCATATTGGAAAGTTTCAGGGCTATTTCATGAAGAACGTCTTGGTAATGTTCTTTGAGTAGCGGGAGAAATGAAGGATGTATCCATGATTATTATTGATTCTATACGAGTATATGACGAAGTGTCCTTGACTTACATATTATTTCGCTTTATACCTTGAGGTTTCCATGTATATTGTGTAATTGTGATATATGGAGAGAAAGAAGAAATTTGCGGATATTAATTCTATGAAATTAATCTTAGAAGACTGGGGGAAAATTTAATTTAACTTGTGTTATTTTTCTATAATTTTCCGTTGTTTTTGTTATTGGCTTAAATTGAATTTGTTGCTTCTCACACATTTTGAATGTTTCATCAAAATGGAAAGGCAACGCTTAGCTTCGTAACCAATTCGTTAACGTTGAGACTATTTGAAAAAAATAATTTACTCGAAATGCCTTCGATAAGGTAAACTAAGATATATACATGCCTCCCCGAACTTTCTGCTAATTAACATAATTCAAGAGTTCTTATCGAAATTTTGTATAACGACAGAACTGTGTCTTAATATCAAAATAGCGATATGAAGATGTTATAATTTTTTAAAACGTTTAGAATTAAAAACAAGTAATATATAAAAAAAAAATTTTAAAAAAATTCTTTTTTTTATTGTTATAAATGATTTATAAGTTAAAATTGAAAAAGTTAGACAAGTACAATGATTTTAGTGATGCGTGGGTGGAAATAAGGGATGCGGGGGTGGATTCGCTCGGGAAACACCACTAACTTGTATTGTCACCGAAGTTATACATGTTCGCCAAATTTCATTGAGTTTGGTAAAGTCTAAGTATAAAAATTTTGCATGGCAAGATTTGACGACACGTAGTGTAAGTTAAATAAAAGAAAAAAAGAAGAATTTAAAAAATACCACGTTTTGAATGTTAAAATTGCAAGTTAATGTAATTATACTAGGTTTTTTCATAAGTAATTATAATTCTGACTGCAAATAATGAAAATTAATAATGTTATGCCATTGGATTTGCTTCACAGAGTGACCGCATTATTGCAAAATTTCATTTAAATTTAAACAAAAGTTTGTTTAGAGGAATTTCTAATGTTTTATAATACATGAAAAAATCATTAAAATTCACATACATTCTTCATATAATTTCTACTTAAATCTGCGAAATTTTAACATAATAACCTTTGGTTTGTGAAAGTTAAGTTGGAAACATTACTTCGAAGAAAATCGCTTTATGTTTTTGAAACATGACCTAAAAGTATTGCATGTTAAATATTTAATAGAAATCGAATTTGTATCAGAATTGTTACCGAGGGGTTTTGTAAGGCCATTGATTGATTTTTTTTTTTGAAATTTACTATTAGAATTACAAAATTCAAATATGGCAGACGAAAGTGTTGCAAAAATCTAAATATTTTTTTGGAAACTAGTATATAAGGGTTTTCGAGGTAGTTAATTACGATTTTACGATCAGAGCTTTCAAATAAATTACAAAAATAAAAAAAAAATTCCTATATGTTTTAATTTTTATGAAAAATGCATAACATCTAAAATTAATGTACGCTATATTTGATATACCATCCTGAATTTTTAATTTTGACAACCGATTCATAATCAGCGGTTCCGAAAACCTTTACATACAATTTTCAAAATGCTAATCTTTGATCTGATCATGAATTTAGTTTTAAAAAATGTAAGTTTTTTGTTATTATTTACTATTAACAATTATCATTTGAGCTTTTTATAGTAGTAGTAGTAGTAAAATTCCAACGAGATATTTATCGGTCTCCAGGTGATTTGCTGTGCCTTATAAAACAAACTTATAGCAATCGATTCAGAACAACTTTTACAAAGATAGCAAAATACATACAATAAAACGGATCTGCTACCAGTCCCACTGTTAAAAGAGAATTCATATTTAAGCCATTTGTGGTGATAATTAAGAGTTCGTTTTGTTTCGTATCAAATGTGCATGTGGAAATTAATTTTCCATTATGTTATTTGCATGCAAGTATCGAAGCAAGATACGTCATTATATGTAGATATTTCGTATGGATGGTATTCTGAAAGCAATAATTCTAATTATGGAGGTTTCAGTGAGCTCATATTCCCCAATTTACTATAAGCTTTAAAAAGCCGATGTGCATTTTGGAATAATTCAACATGTTTCAATTATAGATAGAACAAACCGACACGATTTTAAATAGTGTCCATCAATAGAAGTCATGTTTAAGGATGCTTATATTGATTGGCAGTGGCAATTATTCTCTTAATCAGGGGCATCCCATTCGTAGTCCAAATAGCCTTTGTTTTCACCGAAGTGAAACGGAAATTTGATTGCACTGCAGAATACGCACAGTGAAGCGGCTTGTCGATGGTACGCCGCAGGGTTCCCAGTTTTTCAATCAAATTTTCATCTCTTAGACCGAATTTTGGCATCAATTTGGTGCATTCACGAAATTATATCTGCTGTACATACGCGGGAAAATAAGCAAACCAAGGACAATTTCACATGCAAAATTGCTGTGCAGTTAAAGCAAAGCATAATTAAGGCTCGCTCCTCAGTTCATGCATTACTCAATCATTTCGTACTAGCTATATTTCAAACTTAATTAATACAACTTCTCCGGTTTGCAGCCTGATTGGGCGGGAATCGGTTGCCTCAAACCATCGCAAATAAATTGGAAAGTGTGCAATATTTCCAACACAATAAATCGGTGCACGGACAGCATCGATTCAGCCGAGGCGCCCGGTGATGAAAAAACGGCGGCGGACAAGTAGCGGCCGGCTAAAATATCGGAGCCCCTCTAAACCGAAAATTTAATTAAAAATCCTCCGAATGCGGCTGGTGGATTATCTAAAATAAATTTCATGAGTTCGCGTCTTGTCCGATTGTTTTCCTCCTTGCCCTCTGCAGGCGTGCATCGGCGGCCAGCACTAGCAACGGGAAGATAATCTAAATCTGTTAAAGTTAACAAGAGTGGAAAATTGATGCCTTTGCCCTGCGAATGGGGTCAAGGGGAGAGGCATCCAGCTCGATAGCGTGGGGTGCAAATTCTACTCCAACAACCAAACGTGTCTAGATTCTGGAGCCACGGAAAGCAATAGATACGAGTAGTTTGGAAGCAGCAGGGGCGCATTGTAAGATGGCTTACAGTGAACTTACGTAGCAATTTCATTTAAATCCTCTCCTAGCCTTTGGGCCATAAGGCCGCCATAGGCTACCCGGGAGCACTAGCATGACAGAGAGGGGGCTGCAATTCCCCAAGATATTACCGTAAAATAAGATGCGAGCAAGATTCCATTTTTTTCAATATCGTGTGCTTTTGCATCGGTCTTGTGGGCTGAGGTGGAATTCGCACGGGAATCTGCCGCAATGAAATCCTCACATATAAATGCTGCCGCATTCCCAGATTCTGATTTCCTAATAAATAAGGATCCAGATGAGGACTTGGGAATTCATCCTTCTGAACAATCGATGTCCTCCTGCAAAGACTGTAAAGCCTCGGTGGCATTAAAACCGACAACAATAGCTCCGAGGTTTGCCCCAGAAATTTGTCGAGTTCTCGGCGTCCACAACTGATACGCTCATCCGGTTGTCCTCGTCGGCCATCCCCTTTTATTTGTATGTGCAAAAGTTCAATTTGACATACGTCAAGCGCTTCTTATCTACCATTATCCGACTAATGATGTTTATAATTAGACAAGCTCCTCGAGGGATTAATGCCCATAAGGAGCACAAGTTGAAAACCATTTCCCCCGCCCCTGTAATTCTGATTTTCATCAGAGGATTAATCACGACTCTTTGGATGAGCGCAGGGGTTAGGTAGTTCGTTCCCTTTTATGTCGCAATCGTTACATTTGTTTCGAAGTTTCAACAACTAGTTTAGTGGCAGTACTTTGAGTGTGTGAATTGTGACCGGTTTTGCTTCGATTAATTCAATGGGAATTAGGTTTTTATCTTTTACTATGCACATATAGACGTTATAGAATTATCACAAGGTTACAATGGTAAGATAAGTAAAATCGAATTGTTACTGCTTATTATTTATTGAAAATAGCTACCTGAAATTTGAACTACACTAAGCAAAGTAAAAAACCGGTCAATTAGAATTCGGACGTCTACAGTTATCTACAGTATACAACCAATCGAAATATTCGTCATTCATTATAAAGATAAATTTTAAGCAACGTCTTTTATATTGAATTGAGCAATTTTTTAACCTTTAATCGTCATTTAAGGAGGTACCTCCATTTTAACGAATATCCTCTTCAGGGATATTTAGCACATACGAGGTTTGTTCATAAATAAGGTAACTTTTTATTTTTCTCGAAAAATATTTGTTTATTTATTATTAGCTATCTTGTCCCCTTCAATTCATGTTTTGTCGCTAGTTATAACCCTTTTTTGGGGCCTACGGTAGATCAGTTGTTAACGCACTGGCCTATCGTCCTAGAGGCTGTGGGTTCGAATCCCACGATAACCATGGTATTCTACTCTACGAATAAAATGGGTCAATGAGTGCAATGGACAAAATGTCTGAGCGCTCGAGGCTACACGTCTCGCCCACTCTAATAATAATATAACCCTTTTGAGCAAATCTGGATCGTCGTTGATGTTATTCAGCATCTCCTGAGCGATGCTCATACGACAGTTCTTTTGGTCAAAATTGAGCAATTTCGGAACAAACTTCGCTGACATACGTTTCATGTCAGTAATTAAACCACATTTGAATCCGTTTTTCAAAATTCATCCTTGAAGAGTTTAAAGAATTTGATTTTGTTTGGAAATATTCTTCTTTTTCTTGCTTGTTGATTTTCAGGACAAAGTTAATAAAATTTATCAGTAAAAACTAAAATAATTTTCTTTCTTTTTTGTTAGGAATATAAATATAATAATGGCTCCAGTTATCTTTTTAAATTCTTTTATTTAACTTACACTACGTGTCGTCAAATCTTGCAATGCAAAAATTTTATACTTAGACTTTACCAAACTCAATGAAATTTGGCGAACATGTATAACTTCGGTGACAATACAAGTTAGTGGTGTTTCCCACCCCCACATCCCTTATTTCCATCCACGCATCACTAAAATCATTGTACTTATCTAGCTTTTTCAATTTTAACTTATCAATCATTTATAACAATAAAAAAAATATTTTTTTTAAAAAATTTTTTTTTATATATTACTTGTTATAAGCAAATGTTGTGAGTTCGTAGGAATTTCTGATAGCGACCTTTCATCTAACTCTTTAGATACAATTAAACATTAAATGTTGATGATGATCACTAGAATATATACCCACTAGACACTGAATGAAGTCAGTCAGATAATATATGAATACGAAATACGAAAATGCTTTGTACATTCAAAATAATAATGTAGTGTGAAAGAAATTATTGGTTATTTACAGTCTGTTCAACAAGAAAGTGAGCATCGAAATTTAATAAGGCGTCAACGTTGCGCCATTTCTCTTAATTCGTTGCAATTGTCATTTGGTAAACTTTTGCGCAATATACAGTTTCCTCTCATATTGTGTTGTTAATGTTATTCAATTTTTAATTTTTAATCCAAATATCGCAGCAAACTCTGTAGCGAGAGGAAGCAACAAAATAATGTCACTACGATGGAGCAGCCTGCAATGTCTCCAGATGCTAATCCAATCGAAAATGTAGGTCTATGAAAATAAAACTCAAAGGAAAGCCAGTATATATGAGTAGGAGAGGATGAGGAGATTTATATTTTGCTCGATTTAATTTTGTACAAATCGGCTTTATTAAGTTGTTAGAAATGTTTGGTGGATGAACAAAATTTTTCCGTATAATACAGAAAAAACATTTTGTTGGTTGTAGAACCTTAGAGATTATACTTTTAACAAAAATATCTTCTTCAGAAAGAAATAATAATAAAAAAAAGTTGCGTAAAATATTAAGATCGCTAATACTTTGAGATAGAGAATATCTTTTGATTTGGAAACAATTCTGGACCCGACAGTACATGTAATTTGCCTCATATATAAAATTAAAATGACTGTTGAAATATCTCAGACAATCGGTTACTTTGAAACATTTATTAGAAAGGGATCGATAGTACAATACTAAATACGTTGAAAATGGGAACAAATTTTGTTAATGGTAAAACTTTGGGACAGGTAAAATAAATAAAAGTTAGCATAATGAAGGTTTCAAACTCGTTTCAATTGTGCAGATTATTCTTCTTCACAACAGTGGATTAAGTGAACGAGTAATCACAGACTAATTCAACTTAAGCAAAAAGTATGTCCATCAGGCTATTGAGAGGCATAACACGTATGGTATGGTTAGTAATAGAAAGACTTTGGGTTGCCTAAAGATTGTTTCTCCATTAGAAGAATTTTGGATTATTTAGTTCAAAATAACCGGACTGAGTCCAGCAGAGCCAAAAACTAGTACTCAGGACAAAATGTCACTGAGAGGTGTTGTTTTCCAGCAGGATAATGCACACCTACATACGGCACGACAGATAGATAAGAAGGGAACAATATCCCCTAGAAGCAATTCACAACCTAATCACATCTATAGCTCGTTGGGTCCGGGATTGTATTCAAGATAAACTATATTACTTTAGAGGTTAACGGGTTCTAATATTAGGAGCAACTATTTTATTTCTACTTTATTTTCTAAATGAACTATTTGTGCTTTTATTATAAAGGGCAATGAAATTAATAAAATGCTATTTCTGTATTATGCGTACTGAATTTATTATTTATCTATCAAACATTCTTAAGTTATGGAAGTCACAACCTGGGTGTTTGTCAACATTTCAAGACAATCTTAATTTTTTGCATAACAATGGTTTTTAAGATTTTATCATAAGAAATTAAACAATTGCATTTTGAACTTGACATAGTTTAAACGGCATAAATTACGTTTACTGCCTACAATAGATTACTACTGTAGTCCTATTTTTGTTATACGAAGCATAGCATATAAGCTCAAGATTCTCGCGCACTCAGTGTTGCCAGCCGTACAACATAGGAAATGTTTTCAACTCACTTCACGTGAGTGAATTACCACTAATTTTACTTTACCTCCGCATGTAAAGTATTTAAATTGTAGCAGGTAATGACGATTCCCTGCAGTCTTAAGAATGTTTGTTCCACAACGTCTGAAATTTATGGGGGACGCATCACTCACACAATTTTTTATGAAAACGGAAAATTTTGTAGATCACAATAAATTCAGTGGAATTATACTACACATACCGCTGCAAGTAATGTATGCACACCCGCAATTATTACAGAAATAATAACCGAACATTAATTTGCCAGCAATTCTAGGAGAAATGCCATAAATCCTGGTGTAATTATAGTCACAGCCATTGGTACGTTAAGGACACATATGTGCGGCTCGTAATTTGATTCATGCAACGATTCCATGACAATTACTCCTGTCGTCTACTAGAAGCAATCAAAATTTTGAGAAGGCAAACCTGTAAGCCGAGAAGCAGCCAACCCAAGGCCGGGATCTCTATGGGGGACCGCAGAAAAATGACGTGGGTGGTACTGTTCCCGGCTACCGACGGCGGGGGCTCCAATTTCTATGGTTGGTAAGCGTTTAATAAACGAGCGCGTTTTAATAGGGATTTTTGGATAACATCATCAGCGGGGGTGGAAAGTGTGCCAACTGCCAGTCGATGGCACATCAACGCTTCGGGCTCATATTAACCGCCTCTCAGCAGCTCAATAATGGCCCGAAAGGATGTGCCGAGCTTTTCCCGCATAAGTCATAACAATAAAAATAATGATATAGGCACTTGCCGCATGAAAGCCTCTCTGGGCGAACAATATCAATCGCTTCCGATATCATCGCCTTGTTTCTTGGTATCTGCATACATGTGGGGCCGGGACGCCCCAAAGACCCAGCTCTGGGTTCCTGTATTTAACGTTCCCAATTGATTGATATTCATGCCCAGATAGGGGAAATGACGTCCGGACAGTTCGGCCTCGGTGGACCCAGAAGGGCACACGTACCGGCGCTATTACATTCTCAGCTCCACCCGGACCCTAAACAAAGCAAATAAGTAGGAAGTCAATTTTCTCTGTATATTTGCTTATCTCTTGTAAATAGCGGCATCTTTCCTTATACCCTTATGCTGATGCGTCTATGTATTGGTAATTCTTCCGGTCTGCAGGCTCAAAGTCCCCTGTATGTTTAAGAAAATGAATATTCATACGGAAAAAGATTTGTGCGTTGCACTTTTTAGTTCATCAAGTATGCATATGGTCCGAGCGGCTACTTCACACACAGGCCACTCCAACCGACGGCGCCACTTCTGCAGACGTTCCACTTGTGTAAAACGATGGGTACCTTTTAATTCTTTCATTTGCGGTTGGACGGCTCTAAGTACACTGGTTCAATACATAGACCGTTTAATTTGCATTTAGAATGAAATCACAGTACTGTTTTATAGTATATAAGCATATATGTATGTATAGTGTGCGCAATTCTATAATCTCAGTAAGCTTTATTCATGTTTAGAAAATTAGTTTATTAAATTTCCAATGATATATTAAGTAAAGGATATAAAGTATTCATAAAAATTATTTCTTTGCAATAAAAATAAGTATAGTGTTTTGTCTGCGTGGTTTCTATATTTATATATTTCTATTTTTATATAAACAATTTCCAAAGAGTAAATCTATGTCGATTTTTTAATAATTCGAAAAATCAGTTATTGAATTTATCAATTTTTTAATAAACAATTTCATGAATTTAATACCTCGGCTTTCAGTTTAAATATGTAGGTATACTAAGTTTCCATACAGTGGGTGGAGTTAAAGTTGAGTAGAAATGGCAAAATTCAACCAACATTTCTTTCCATAAGCATTTGTGGGATTAATCTAACAGAAGTGAATGTGGAAAAATGTTTTGTTTTTTGTTCTGAAAAATGGACCAAAAGTTAAGTAATATCTCTGTTTCCACAAAAATTCATCGATTTTTAAGAAAATTATATAAAGCATGTCCCGAAGCACTATTGTACATATCACACAATTACGCACAAATATGATTGCAAAAGGCAATCTGGCATCGAAACCCAGCTCAATTTAACTATTTAGTTTGGTGGATTTGTTTTAGCCAACTTAACTATACCCAAAATTTCCATGACATTAATTTGAGTTCAATCCTGGTTCAAACCTGTTAGGAAACATTATAATAGTGAAGAACATTGCCGACCGTTTGTATAGACTCTTCGTGCCATAAGTCTCGAAGTATTCTCCATCGGATTTAAATTCCGGTCATTGGTCTGTAGGAATATCTCTTTCATCAACGTTTAGTTTCGTAAACCCAATGCCGTTTGAAAATCAAATCTTTTTTCCATTTTTCCATATTTTTTCTAAATATGGGATAAGATTAGATATCCAGTAGGTAAGTGCAAATTACAGAGTTCATTCGGGTGGGAACATAACACAAAAGGAGCTTTATATTATAGGAAAAGGCAAGCTACAACATTAAACTTCCACCACCAAAAATTTTGCTCCGACGAGGTGAATCAGATTCCTTTAATCAGACTAACTTTTTTAACCCTTTGCCCAACTATGTAAATAAATATTGTTTCAGAAAATATAACGTTTTGTGACTTTTAAACACACTTCATGTGACTTTTTTATGTTCCTATTGCAATTGGCGTGATTTCGAGAGTATTTTTTATATATCATTTAAGGAATGCCTTTCAAAATTTGTTTATTTTCATTTTTTTATTGCCTCTTGGATGTTCCCTTAATCCACAGTAATCCAGTTTTTTAATTTCTAAATTTTGCACACACAGTCTGAATGTCTTTGCCATTTCTTTCTCTATTGAGGGGTGATCGTCATTGTCGAGGACTTTTCTACGGGGCATGTCAATAAATCTTTACATTGTTTCAATTTTTATTTCTTCATCCGTATTTCTTAGGATTGACAGTGTGAAAAACTCTTAGAGTGTCAAAATTCTATTTTTGTCATCCACCGATTTGAATTTGATTTCAAAACCATTTTAATCGGGATGAGATAAACCTCATAAACTAGCACGGTTTACACTCATAAATAAAAAACATTGTAAATTCATATCAAATCAATGTTAATTAATACATTCAATTTTTCAAACTTAAAAGATTTGCATTTTAAATTATTATTGCAAAATTTTCTACTGGAAGTTATTTTTACAATTTTCTTACTATATTTAACATGAATTTTTCAATTCAAATCTGTAATCTCCTAATAATAATTTCCTTGGTTTTGGTCACTAGACAATAGTTCTATGTATTATAATATATTAATCATCGTTCGAATGATGATCTTTTGTCGTTTAAAACGTATATCTTATTATTATTACCGCTGCTTATTAGTTGTTATTGAAAGTTATAAAAAATCCTCAGTAGTTCAAATTTTGTTGAGATTCGGGGTTACAGAAATATATTCAAAATACTAATCGTTCTTTTCGGCTACCCAATTAAGGTAATTGCTACCCCGAAAAATCACGAATAAAAAAAAATTTAGATTTAATCAAAATCAGTGATGTCACGATGATTATAAAAATATATATAAAAAATCAACTGAATTTTGCTATTGGCTACATAAATATACCGCTTTTGGTTTTATTAAGTCTTTTCGGCTTATCTTGCTCATGATACATTAGCAGTTAACTGTGGAATTTATTTTGAAAAGTCCTTTACCGGGAGTATAATTAAAATCAAGGGATGACGAGTATACATAAATTTGTCCATAATAAATGTTACGACAGAAGCAAAGTAAAACGAAAAATATAAAATCCAAATAAACGATTTATACTATAAGTATCATAGTATAAAGGAAACGTAATACTAATAATGACGTTTATATTATATCTTACTGAAATTTATTTATTTTTATATAGAATGGTAATTTTTTATCTTTTTCACGACGTGTGTTAACCGCCCCGCAACAGAAATTTTTATACACGTCGAACGCAGTTAACTGGTTAATTTAGTCAATCAGACAGTCAAAAGACAATCAGTTTTATCAAAGTTTGACGTATTGTTGATTTCATCAGAAGAAAATAACATAACTTAATATAAATTTTATATCCAGAAAACAAATTTGAGAAAGAAAAACTAGTGCAGTAAAAATATTTATAATTTCACCCTACAATATAAGAAAAAAACTTTGTTTTGTTTTTTGTATTTATTCAGTTTATGGTTAGTCATTCTAAAACAAAAGTCATCATATCTGGATAGTTTTTTGAGACTAGTATGTCTTTATTCTGTACCTGTTAACAACCTTTTTGACCTTTAAATCG
Organism: Philonicus albiceps; assembly: GCA_963969385.1. Lineage (NCBI taxonomy): Eukaryota > Metazoa > Arthropoda > Insecta > Diptera > Asilidae > Philonicus > Philonicus albiceps. Next base: position 27,777,118 of record OZ017774.1, read on the forward strand.
CTTGACCTTTAAGTAAAACTTCATTTCTTTTATAATTTTAGCAGTATATGTACATATGTATGTGGGTATGTTCAACTGTTCCCTAATAGTTTCTAAACTACTTATCGTATTTTTGCAATGACATTTGACATGTCCTAACACTCCGCCTATCATAGGATACATATATGGCGTATCACTAAAATCCAATATAGCGGAAAATAAATTTTACAACTTGAGAAAAGAATATTTAAGATAAATATATCCTGTCTGGTATCAAATAAAATGTCTTGATAAACACATTCCAAATATATGTATATTACCTTTATAAAAACCTTATATTGATTCTAATTATAATTATTGGTCTATGGTGATTTCCTTACCACTAAAAGTTATTAAAAATAGACTAATCTAGAGGAAATTTAAACCGAAGTACGCCTTACTGCCATTTTCCCATGCTATTTATACATTAATTGTGCAGTTTAACTAATAACTCGATTTTTTATTAGATTAAATATATATTGTGTCTGTATGTATGTATAGTATACTTTTAAATGGGGAGATGACTCTTGAAGCCTAGCATTGAAGTCTTTAGACCACTATGATATTACGTACATTACACATGAGCAAGAAAGGCTATGCTACTAGGTACGTTATATATTTATTTGATGCAAATTGCAGTCCAATAGTTATTTTCAAAATTTCCATTGAATTACAACAAAAATCATATCTAACACGGTAATGCGGAATTCATTTTGCTCCTGCAGTAGCTAGAGAACGGTCATGCCTTCGAGGTATAAACACCTATTCATAACTAGCCTTGCGGCGAACTAATTATGAAATTTAATTAAAATTCATTTATTTTGCAGTAGAGCGGAACAGTTATTTGGCGAATCAACACAAAAACCGTCCGAGTCTATTTTTTTTTTTTTTTTTGATATTATTCAATAAACTTGGTGCGGGCATAATTTATATGTCCGTTTATTTTCGTAAATTACCTTCATAAATAATTCATTCGGGGCAGCGAAATCATAAAAATCAATAGATATTTTGTAAACCGAATTAGAATATCGCAGTAGTGTGTACCTGCATGGGCTGCTGGGTTTCCTATGGCGTAATATGCAGCGACGCATTCATAATGCAAGGCCCCCGGCACACGGGGCCCTGCACACCTGCGGTGCCTGAATACGGACACCAGTCGGGGCTAGGGCTGACCCTACTCCGCTGACGTATGTTGGGATAAAAAATTACTCTTCCGAGCAGGTTTTTAAATTTTTCAAGGAAAATAAATGAAAAATCGTCCGGTATGTTTACCCTTCGTCTGCACAGCAATTAACGACAGATGAACACAAAAAGAAGCGGAAAGCGCCGCTCTGCAAACGATTAAATGGCGCCAAAGTTCCATTAAGTATCGTCCTTAATTTAATTGGAGAACTCAGCGCTTATACTGAAATTAGGTTAATTAGTTCGAGCGTTTCTAATTTGCCATTCGCGTCGAACCGAAAACCATTTTTGAACAACTTCCGTTAACCTTTCTTCCTTATTGCGCGGAGCATTTTGCTGAATTTTTCCTCCCCTCAATAATTAATGACTGTTTGCCCATTCATACCCGCTAAAGATTTTCAACATTTTCTGTTCTTCTGGAACTCTCGAGTACCACTCTGAGATCCCCCTGAAAAATTAATATCTGCAGGAAGAGTGTTCCGGTAAAGCTTAGTGCTGATTGCATTAAGTCCGAGGAGCCACCGGGGAGAGAGATGCTAAAAACCCCGTGGAGCTAGGACATGTGTTGTGCGTCTTGTGTTTGAGAAAATTTCAATTCACCTCATTTGACTCGGATGTTTGAAAGTAGTGGCGGTAAATTAAATTGAATATTCCAATTTGTTAGGCTCTTAAGTCTCAGTGTACTACGAAAAGGCTTTATAATGTCGGCTGCCACTCCGTCTATATGTACGAGTACATAACTAACGTAAAAATTAAATGCAGAGATATTGATCTGGGGTATTCAAAAGAGTGTTATAAATAATTACCTTTAGACCTAGCTTATATTTTATTTAGACCTGTAAATTCTGGCTTGTCACTTTTTCAAAATTTCAAAAATCGATGGGTTGTTTTTTAAATATTTACTAATGATGATTTACTGATGATATCTCAATGTTATAGACTGATCTCTCTATCATCATCTATTGATATATATTTATTTATTTCGGTCTATAGATCAGAAATAACCTTACTAACAAAAGGATAACAAAATTCATTAATTCAGTTATAAACAGAGACTAACTATTGTACAATAAATCAGTTAATTGAAATATGTTCAACGTGTATGATTTGAAATTTGATCTACGTAAAGAGAATTCAACGGAAGCATTGAAGTAGTTAAATTTGCTAATGCATTTATTGTAGTAATAACCTCCAGAAACTCCAGAGAGACATTTTTAAAAAGATTGCATATAAAGCAAAAGAATCTAGTAACGTTTTTTTTCACTGCTGCTATTCTGTTGATGTAAGAAATATATGTAGGGCACCAGATAACAACATATAAACTTTTGATAGCGAAAGGATCATTAAACTCTTTAGTACTTCTTTTAATGTAGCCGAGCATTCTATAAGCCTTAGCTTATAGGTCGATACGGAGCGCAAAAGAAAGTTTCTTGTCCAGCATAACACCTAAATCGGCTATATCCTCAACGCGATACAAAGCACTCGAATTTAAGACGTAGTTATAATATATAATATATATATATAAACGAGTAGATGTTCTGCAAAATGAAATAATGAACAGAAATTAAGTTGGAGAATATTTAAAACCTCTCTGGTATCTGATTCGATTATCAGTAGAATGCCAATATTCAAAGGGTTGCCTCGATTGAGAAGACAAGAAATATTAGCTTGATTACTATCGCAATAGACAGACTCAAAAAATTTAGCGAAAAGTTCACACGAATCTTCAAAATTATTAGATTTACTATAGTCATATTATATAACTCTAAAATTCACTGCTGTTCTGTTGAATGCAAGATTTGGAAGAGAGAATATATTGCTTATACTATAAAGGAAGCGATGCAAAAATTTTAATTCATTCCTTAATCTTAATTAGGTGGTATCATTTACTTGACCACATTTATTACGCGCATATATGCAGCCTTTATGTGATTTATTTTTAGCATTTTTTAAAAGAAGCAGGATTTATTAAACTATTAACTGAACTGTTGTTAGTATTACATTTTACAAGTAAATTAAGACCATTTTTCATAACCTCAAGAAAATTGGTATATACCTCTTCTAAAGAATGGTTCTCAAGGAGGTAACATCAATCGATATTTACAAAAAAATTATTTAGATTATTAAAATCAGCTCTGGGAGATCTGGGAACCTATTAAGATAATGATATCTAATGGAATTTATTTGGAAGAAGAGAAATATTTAATAGTACGCAAGTGAGCATTATATGTTTCAAAATTTGAAACAGGAGGTATATAAAAATTATAAAAAATTCACGAGAAGGAATTCAAAGACGATGAAATATGGATTGCTTAATATTAGTGACATTGTAAGGTATTATAATTTCTTCAGCATAAAAATCGGATCGAATAGCAATTAGCACAACACCACCTTTGCTACCACCAGATGAAATTGGGCACGTGTCTTTTCTGAAAACAACATATTGTATCAGTAGTGGATATTCAATTAGCTTGTATTATTTTTAGTTTCGTTTAGTTTCATCATGAATAGCCAAGCTAAATAACGTCTATCTATCTACATATATATTAAAACTACTGTTTGTTTCTTCGTGGTTCCCTACACTCAAAAACCACTATCTATAACAAGATGACGTTTTAAGGGCCCTGTTTTTCATCTTTAAAGTATTTATCGTATAAACAAATAAAATAAAATAAATCCACTACTATTTTTAATGTTTTAGGCGAATATAAAGTCAAAAATATAGGTATATATGCAGTGTTGATCAAAATAAAATAAATAAAAGAACAAAAAAAACGGGCACATTTTAAAATTTAAACAAAATTTTATAAACGATTATTATACATTATTTTTTATGAATCAGACAGCAATATCTGAAGCTTCAATTTAAACATTAAAAAGTTCTTCAAATTTGATCGCAATTTCTTTAAAACTTCCTGCTCAAAAAAATAGGTAAAATTAAATTTTAGTCCATATTCGTAGAAGAAAACGCAAAAAATTGTTTATTTCCTGAGCTTTAAATAAAGAAAAACTTATTTTCAATTAGTACCCTGAATGACCATCGTTATTTTTAAAAAAAGATATCTATCTCTACAGGGCATTGAATCGATTATTTTCTGGTATGTTTGGACGGGATTCGCCTTTCTACCTTTTGTAGCTTTCTATCGCGGTGCATAGTTGCTTTTTGTGTTAGAATGTTTGTGTGATCAAGAGCTTTTTCAATTAAGCCAACAAATAATCAATCGGGTTGAGATCGAGGAATTTAGATGGCCATGACAACACCGAAACTCAGCATGTGGCAGCAAGATATCCTTCAAAACATCGCGGTATGCTTCTTTGGTTATGATATCTTTTGGTAGGTCCAACACCGAACCAAGAAAAGCACCTCCCACACCATTACGCTGCCACCACCATGTTTTACATATTTTTTGGTAAAACAAATGTGGAACTCTTTGGTCATCGAACATTTCTTTTACCATCAAAACTAAATAAATTCATTTTAGATTCGTCACCCCACCCCATATATTCTAAAAGATAAAAATGGGTCTTTTTTTGCCAGCAACACTATAGGAAAATCAAAAATTGAACTATTTTTTTTTTTTTTTGGTTTACCTCAAGTGTCAGTTTGCCTTTCTGTTTTTAGTGCATTGATAACGAAATTCATAGATCTTCCTAAATTGTTAGCAATATATTTCAATGTTCTTCCCTGGTTTCGCAACTTTTTCACAATATTTTCAGCTGAATAATGTTTACTTCGACCCATCTAGAATAATTTATGTGAGTAGTGTAGTAAAATTTCTTAACAAAAAATGTTTTAGCTTAACTTACATTCATTAAAAATTAACATGATCGCATTTTTATTTAATTAACTGAGGAAATAACCAGGAATAAACCAAAATTACCTATTACTTTGATCACCTTAAAAACGAAGTATATTATAATCTTTCTGTATCATAGATAACTAGAATGTGGTAACTAAAACAACGGTACCAATTACATTTCTAAGAGAAGCGAGTTCAAACGCAAATTTCATATTTATAACTCATTTCAGCTTTAATACCTATTAATATATTGATCACTGTATATATATTTCTTTCCTGAGTCATAATTTCATAAACTTTTGTTCTAAGTCCTGATTATAATAACATTTGATTTTTCTTTTTAAATAAAATACCTGATGAGTTATCAAGAGTTCCATGGGCTATATTTTATTGACTCTAACTACAATTTGTATATTTCCTATTATGCAATTATTAATTTTGTTTTTAATCAAATTTTTTAAAAATTTTTTGAAAAACCCCTTCTGATATTGAATAGCCTCTTGATTCATTATTAGATAAAAATTTCGAATATATGTATGTTATGTAAGAGGGTTTAACCTATATAGACATTTTTTTCACAAATCGTTAGTATATTCTTTCAAGAATATGTCATTAAAATAAATTCGTGAAATTCCAAACCTTTAAAAGTTATAGGCAATAAATCAATGGAGCATGAACTCATTGACATCGTGCCGTGTTCACTCTTTTCGCGCTGAGTATACCTGTCCTTTCGAATTGACTTACACTAGAATACTCTGACACGCAAAAAAACGTCATGGGCAAAATGTAGAGGAAACAAGCATTATAAAGGAATCGAAAGGTTACTTTACTTAAACTTAAGAATTTCTTATTCTATATAGGTTATATTATTACCCTATAAAGTGGGTAATTAGGTGAAGGAATAAGCAAATAAATAAAAATAAATAGATATCCAAAATATAGATATAGAAATCAGTTCATATTTGTACATATATTTGTTAATACACAATCTCGTAAAATACTTAATTAAAAGAAAATGTGATTGCAATTACTGTAATATACTGTACTATATAATATACTATAAACTACATATATTTTGAAGAGTTTTGCCCAAATAGAACTTAACATTTTGCAAATATATGTCAGCTTTTACCAAAAATTACAATTACAATATTAGATTTGATCATTAGATCGATGCTCAGTTGATTAGGAATTCCCTAATATAAAATATAGTGTAAATAAAATAACAAATAACAATAATCAATAAAATAACAAATGAATAGTGTAAAATTAAATATTAAGCAGATAAATGAAAACTTATAATAACAAAAGTACATTATAGTCGATATTACATATTATATGTTTTGAATGTATGTACATTATACATATTATATGTTTTGAATGTATATACATATTATATGTTTTGAATGTATGTATATTATTACAAAAAAAAATTATAATATGACTATTATTCCGAATTTTCATACCCTAAAGTAAGTCGTACATAAAGAATCATGACAAACGATTACCACGATTTGCATAAAAAGACTTCTTCAAAATATTAAATAAAACTACATTGTTATTAATATTCTTATATAGGGGTCAATACACAACCTAAATCGAATCGGATCATATATGCTTAAACATGAGTGGAAACACTTTATCTTAATTTGAGTCTAAATATGAAAAGTATAAAAACGCAGCCGTTGTTTGAGTAATGTATCCTATTATGCTATAACATGTTTTTAGGAAAAATGCCATATCTTCTTTAAAAATAATGTGTTATCAAGTTTAAGATATAATTCAAATAAAATAATTCTTAGTTATCTGTAACATAAGAGGAGAACTCTAGTGCAAAGCCTATTTTCTGAACAAATCTGGATTAAACTTACAATTGATATTATATAGGTAACAGTTTCAAAGCCTTATTTTGACATGTGAATTGACCTTCTACAATAGCTCGTAGTTTTCCCAAAAATTACTGAAATTTTCAACCTTATCGAATCTTACCGATTCAAAATAAATCATGGGTAAGTACTGCTTTTACGAACTAGTTATATATAAAAAAAAACTATACTTTCGTTCAACCTATTGACCACATGAAGTTGAGTGTCGATGGGTATATTAAATTTTTTTATGTCCATGTTGGAGAAAAGTATACGTATTAAAAACGAACTAATTACCAAATATGCAACTAATTTTGAACTCGTTCACACTATGTTTCCTGGGCGTTATAATATTATCTTTCCACTAATTTTCAAGAAAACTGAATTCATTAAATAATTGATCTCTAATTAATTCATCAGTCAATATAATTTATGCACAACTGTATAATTTGTAAAACTACTCATAACCAAAAATTAACTGCTTGTAATTACAAAAGGGTATTTATCCATAAAAGCGTAAATTTTGGATTCATCAGTTATATCAGTATAATAAATAATAAGTAACAAGAGTTCAATGGATTTTTGCGGTATTTAAAGCATTTCTGTACTTTTTACGAATTTATAATTAAAAAATATCAGCAATATGCTAATAATATTTGATCTATAGCAAAGAGAGCTGTTTACATTATGGTATCACACAAATCCATTCCCAGTTGTATATTTGCAAACAAAACTTAAATTGATATTCTCTTCAAAATATGACCAATGGTGATAACATTGTAACTGCTAATATTAATCATTTTAAACGTTGAAGGGGTACCGCTTCTATTTATTTTGTCAACATCATAATGTGTCAATAAAAGATTTACTGCCTGCATGGAATATCTCTATGACACACTATGAGTACTTTATATGACCTGGGTGAATACTTCAAATAAATATGAAAAATGTGTACATCATTTCATCATATATGAAGTGTGCTATTAAATAATCCACTTTACGAAGTGTTTTCCAGAATATGATAAAATTTATTACGGTTTAGCTTACTTAATGATTAAAGAAGTTGATTTACTCTTACTTCTAGTTTTAAAATTATATTTCTTCGCCCATTATTTATATTATTTCAAAAATGCTAGATTTCTATTTATAATTATTTTCGGTAGGTTTTGGTAGATGGCACTGAATACTTAAATATCAAGATAATAAATTCAATTAGGCAAACTCTAAATACTTAGTTTCCATTAGAGTTAGGAGTAAAAACGTTTTAACTCTAAACCGTCGATGACGTGGTTTTTATAACCTTTTATTTTTAATATAAAATAAAGATAATCTTATCTCTAATTTAGAAAGATCGCATTACATAAAATAATAAAACAGAATAGAACATAAACTTAAGTTTTTACCAGATGTTTGGAACAAGCGTGAAACCTTGATTGATATCCAATTACAGAAATCTTGCCTATTTTTTACGTGTATATGTATTATACATATTTTTAGGGTGTTATATATTTGAAAAATTTGTTAAGTTAAAATCATGTTCTACTATTTTAAATTTGGGATTATATTTTATTCAGAAGACATCTAAAATCAATTAATTTTATATAGTAATAAACATTTTGAAATTCACAAATACATTCGGCAGTTAAACCCTGTTTAATATTCAGTAAATTTACAAATAATAATACATTGCGCTGCCAACACTCTTTGTGTAGTCTCTAGATTTACAAGGTGTAAGATTTAGATAAAGAAATTTCCTATTGAATTATCCTATTCGGATTATTAAATTACGAAATGGTCGATAATTAAAAATTATAAGCAGTAAATTTGTATACATGTAACAAACGGTTGAAAAACCTAAAAATTAGAGGAGTATATTAATAATTTGTGGCAAATTTCAAGAATTAATCCTATGATTGATGTTTATAAAAAATGTATATCCCATATCTAAAAATTATGCTTTGTTAAAAAATGCTTTTAAAGTACGTAAAAGAAGAAGGAGCACGTTAGTGGCGCTCAGACAAAACTTGCTGTATAATCTAAACTAGCTCAAAACTCGAAGTTGACATTTTAAAGAATATTTTTGAGGTACAAATCTATCGAAATAGAAAAACAAATTTTAATTTTCATCGTTTAACAGTGAAATATGCCCTTAAATAAATTATACATATTACATGACAACTCTCAAAAGTTGAAAATATATTCCACCATGAAAATTTTAAATTTAATATAAAATATGTAATATAATATGTGAAGTTGTCAAGAAAGTATTAAATTTCTCTCTTGCCTTTTGTGTATAATTTTCTTACTCTGTTGCAGTAAAGGAAAGGCGAAATCTAAGTTTTTAAATAATGCAATCAGTGTCCATCCTAAAAGTGATTCGAAATTGCTTTGGAGGAAACTACTTTCAGGAATATTTAAGGGATTTTATGGTACTGTCTTAAACTATTGGAGAGAATTAAGTTGAAGGAAATCTAATCTACAACTATCGTTGTAGTGAATAAAACATGATAATTAGGACAATGTTTAGTACTTTGTAGAGCAACAACACATATTTGATTTCAATAAACAAAGTATTTGGATTAAGAAGTGGCAGAAAGCCATATACAATGGAGTCACTGTATTTAAACGTCAAAAACTTAAGATATTACTTAAGGGAAATAATGTAATACTTAATTTTGCTCATCACGCAACATCATATTAATATCTCCTCAATTAAACTTGTCTTCCCTTAGACTTCGAAACGACTAAGTTCAGACAATATGTAATATTAATAATCAACTCGCAAATTTCATATGTATACCTTTTCGGTATTTTGTTGAATAACTTTATCCAAACAATTTCCATTTAAACCACATAGACATGTAGAGCACGCGCTGGTGTATTAACTCCAAAAAGATTTTAAGTTTCATTGTTTCCTCACAACTGCTTTCTATTCTAACGAATTCATGAGTGCGAGCTGAATTTAAATACTCTTTTGTTGAATTATCGAGAAGACGTTTATGGTATATTTGATGCAGGTTTCCGCTTTTGAAGGTAGGGAGGCCGGAAGATGGTACATTATTATATTATTTATTTGGATTATTGTAATGAATGATGATATATTACTTTTAAATTGCAATCAAAATATGTGTATTTAAAAAAGGGTACCTTAGAGATGATGGTAATTTGCGCCAATGATTTTTTTTTTTTGGGAAGAATGATCTTTAATCGAATGCGAGAAAATGCTTTTGCAAATATGGTTAATATACTGAGAAACTAGATCTATACATTTTGTCATAATTATATAATATATACCATATATATGTATATATACATAATGATGTGTAAATGAAGTGAAACTTAGAGCTTTATATTAATTTTGCACAAAATGTGGTAATTTTGGATTATAAAACAAAGGATTTGGTACTTAAATTTGTTGAAGTACCAATACTGGTAATGGTACTGGTAATTTGTCTTGCCTGTATTACTTGCATTGGTGGTAGTTATTTTACAACTTTGCTAATTGGGCATGAAATTCAATATTTTTATAGGCATGTTCACTATATTGGGGCTTCGGGACGTGGTTGGCTGAGCGGCTTGGGTTCATGCCATTCCCGGGGATTGTACGCTCATACCCCATATACTCGTATATACTGATAGAAAAATACTCAGTTTCCGTGCACGCAAGAAAAAGCAGGATAGGGTATATGAATTAATTCTGTGACTTATCAATTATATTAAAAAAAGTGGTCAAATTAAAGATGTTTACCATTCGTCAAGCAATAAATTGTTTGGATAGTTCCGGTTATTTACTTATATTGTCCTATGCTGTATAGGAAAAATTTGCTATGTAGGTAGGTTTCTTCATATGTAGCGATATACGCCATTTACGTTGAACATTCTCTTATATCGGTGTAGCCACCTACTCCAATTTGACTCAGCTAAATTTGTAAGAACATTAGCTAAATACAAATTGTCTTTTGCGTAGTAATTATGGGTTTGAACCTTCCTCAAAATATACGATTGGCTCCTATAATAAATATGTAACATTTATTGTAATCTGTGCACCAATAACTATAAATTAGGTGCAATTTTTTGTATGCAGCATTGCATATATATTATAATTTGTGTTTAGAAGATATATGGATTTTTCTGAATATTGTCTCCAGAAAATCGATATTAAATCAGTATCTTTTCACATTTGGATGTGAAACTGAGACTGCTGTTTTATTTTTATAAAAAATGCATGATTGGAGAAATTTGCCTAAAATGTTAAAACAATAATAATACAAAACTATATATAGAATATTAGACAAAAAAGTACATTACTTTCATCATTACCAGAAATATAAATATTGGTTAGTTGTGGCATGTCAGAGGACTGATCTTTGAAGTGAAAAGTGGGGTTTTTTACTGTTTTTAATAATTGTAATTTTTTTAGGGTGACGACATTTATCTTTAATTAAATAGCCAAACTGAATACAGTATAATAAAATGAAGCTAAAAATCCCTGAAACGGTCAAATATTTCAAAGTGATTTATTTTCTGTTAAAAATGTGCGTTACAAAGGTTTTATGATTGAAAGCAGTATTTAATGATGATATTTATATTACCATCGAGTGACCTCTGTCTATAATTGTCCTATTAAGTTAATCTTTATGTTTTTAAATGATTTAAATTTTATTACAGAATTTTTTCTCTTCAGACTTACATTTTCTAAAATATTTAAGAAAATGTAAAATATGTTTGCCTTGGAAACATTCACAGAAATTAAGTTTTAAAGATGTTGTAAGACTTCAAGTTTCGATTTGGGGGTGGTACATTTTTAAATGAGTTTTAAATATCCTATATCATATTAAACGTTTTAAATATTGGACCAAGTTTTATTTTAAGTAGCAATATTGAATATTCATAATATGTAATTTTTTTTAAGAAAAAGTTGTTTTATTTTTAAAGAAGAATAAAACATTATAATGAATTTGTAGGTATATATATAAAAAAAGAAATAAGGTTAACTTAGACGACGTCTTCTAAGATCGTAATTCACATATATGTATATATATATATGTTTGGTATATATGTATATATATAAAGTAAAATACAATACGTCGCTTATAATAAATTAAATTTTCAAAAGTGAAGGAATTCGCTTTATACTTTCCTACTATTGCCGATTTGTTTCCATTAATTTATCATACGAATTTTTATGAAATTTCATGAAAATTTGCATTTTTAATTTAATTTCCATCTTTAAAACAGAGATCAATTGCAGGCTTTATAGTAGTTGATTTTTTAAGCATCTACGAAACACTCGGCAGTAAAGGTCACTATCTCGAATGGATGAAATCAATTTTCAAGAGCCAGGCATTAACGATCTGAAACAGGCTTCAGCGAAAAACAGAAATGTATTTTTGCGAAGTGATAAAAAAGGAACTCATTTATAAAAGTGATAACCCCAAAAAATATTTAAATATTCTTCTACGCAAGAGATGTGGATATAACGAGTTAAATATATTCATATGATTTTGCGAGGCGTGATGATACAAATCGGTTTTGTGACCTTAAATTTCATAGTAAATATATTGTCGTTATTTTTGCTATTATTTTTACAAAATATAAAGTTTATAAATGTGCATATATATATATACGTATATATAAGTGATTCATACTCACTGAACCTTTAAGAATAATTCTCCTTAACAAGGTTTTCGTATATATGTATAGGTTGTATGATTTGGAATCTCAAACTTACTTTCTCTGTTCAATAGAATATGCATTTTACACCTTTTTTCCTTGAATATTGCAATCATTTTCTATCGTTTCTAGTTGTTCCATGTCTAGCATACCTCTTCTTTAGTTAAAACTAAATGCAAACAAATTACATAAAATTAAATAATATTTATAGTATATAATAATTGTGTCTAAACAAGGGTTTTTATATCCATGATGCGTATTAGTATTTGTGTATACACTAAGACCTTGCTTTGCGTCGTTTCACTTTGCGTTTTTTCGAAGTTGCGTTGTTACTGAATTAAAACCTATTTTCGATGTGAGTCGTTGTTTTTTCGAATTGCGTTGTTTTTTTTTTTATTTTTTTTTTTTCGAATTGCGAATTGCAATGTCATTTTTGTTATCAGGGTAAAGATAATCTCCCGTTTTGTAAATTTAAATTTTGTTTGCATTTCGGGGAATCCCAAAATTAAGTTTTCATTCAATTTTTATTTGATTCTTGATTGAAGAAGATTTTTCAATCATTGTAAAATTCATAGTTGCAGTGGAAGGTTGATTATAAATTAAGGTAAATAAAATATTATTTAAATAATAAAATGATGTTTTTAAATGAATTAATAAAGTTTTACTTTTGTTTTGTTATTTAAATATACTTCTTTTTTTAAAATTAAAGGACTGAATGAAAAATATGGTAACCTATCTTTGATGTTTATATGATTTCCAATAGAAAATAGCAATTCACTTTGCGTTGTTTCAAATTGAGTCGTGATATTTTGGAACATATCTACCACGCAAAGCGAGGTCTTAGTGTAGTATGAATTCTTTTATGTTACCCAACTACATTTTTGTATACAATACACATAATATACAATATCAGTTGCAATACGAAATTGAGGCTCTTTAAATTATTTGAAATTATAATGACGAAGCACCATGAATATAGGCGTTATAGGTATAGCATACTTGCATTCACAGGAAAAAACGCATTTTAAAATTTAATTAATTTTTAATGTAGTAAATTTCAATTTTCACTATCACTTAACATAAATTGAAGTTTTTTCACCTCATTTTAATATGAGATGCGAAACCATTCCACTTTCTGGTTTATTTTTATTGCCTTTCAATTAAAGATTAAACGAGTTATGTAAGTTGAAACGAATTTAATTTTATTATAATTCCACTTTAAATCATAAAAATAATCAGTATTGCTTTTAGACAACAAACGAATGATTATATCTTTTACCCATAATGGTTTTTTATACTATTTTGAAAAGGATCAATAAATTTGATAGTATAATTAGTTTTTCTTAACATTTTATTTTATTATTTATTTTATTTCTTTAACATTTTATTTTTATACCTTGAAATGCTTTAGACGTTCATGTAATTGCAATTGGGAATAAACACGTAATTAGTATCCTAGAAAATACCCATACTAGTGCTATATTGAATTTTAAATAGTCTGATTAAATCAGCTAATAACTAAAACTGTATAATCTAATATAACTTATGTACATATATAGTATAAAGCAAATGAGCTACGTAGTTACTATATTATGAATACTCTACTTCTTACCGAAAAATCCTTGCAGAACACACGGATTGTGCAAAAATCAGAGACACCTTAAATATATACTGCCATCAAAAAGCCGACAGCAGTAAAACCCAATTTCCCTTATCGCATCCAGGGACCTCCGGAGCGCCCAAATTGGAGCATTGACGTCCCTTCCCCACGGATAAGAGTGAGCAGAACTCTTCGATTCGCTACAATTCTGCGATCTAAACTTTAATTGCCAACGGGAAGCTAAAATTTTGCCGTCCTTATTATGGGGCGTTGCATAGCCCCAACTCCAGCTCCAGCAGCTACTGATACTTTTTCCATTCCTAATATTTCGGGAAGCACTAATCCCTTGCACCTTAATCGCTTTTTCTCTGCTTTAAGCTCGGTCTATGTGGAACAATGTTGCGGACGCCGAAACAATGTGCTCTGCGCCCCCCGATCTGGAGGGCATCCCTCTCGAGTGTATTAAATCTATACACTTCGACTTTGTGCCACCGCAGCCACCGGGCCCCGGACCTGGATCCGTACCAGGCTCTGGCCCTGACCCGGGACGTGTACGTACCGGAATGGGAAGTTTGTAAACGACCAGAATGAGCAAATTCAGACACAGGCCAGAGGTGCAGGTGCCGGGTTAAAGAGAATATTTATAACATAATTCTACAGGGGCAGAATACTATACAAAACCACCTGGTTGGCACCGGGGATGAACAAGGAGTTTACGACCACTTCTTTCTGTTTCGGCTCTAAGCGAATCATGAGGGCTTATGGCACTATAGGAAATTATATAATGGCAATAACTAATTTGAGGTTATGTTCACCAGCTTATTCAAATGGCTTGTTTTTGTGCAATCTGGCATTTGAATTTGAATCGAGGCGGTACTGGATTACGCCTCGAGCGTGCGAAAGTACCCTCGTATTTAATAAAATAAATTAAATCGTATTTTTGCACGTATTTGCCTTTCCGGAGCTGCCCGTCCAGCCGTATTCGCTCGACACCCCTTGGTACAGGCTTTTCGACTCAATGAGGATCACTGTCAACCGGGCGTGTTTTATGTACAATCGCTGTTTTTGCGTTTAGAGACGATTTACAGCGGTCGAGTAAATGCAAACGATTATTCCTCCCAGTGGATGCGATACGATGGGCATAAGCTTTTTCCGCTAGATATGGATTTTGGATTTTGTTCCTTTTCTACTCCTTCGCTTAAACAGGAAAAAAACAAATCACCTGTGGTTTACCCTTTCTCGAAGGCTATGAAAACAAAAATAGGAATATAATGTCTTCGTTGCGATAGATTAAGTTGCAAGAAATGCATCTTCAACTTTGATAAAAAAGGCACAGTAAAATTAGTAAACAATAAATGCATAGTGATACAATATCAAATGTATTCTTTAAACACTATTTCTGAAACTTTAAAAGCATTTTTCTCGAAATGATATTTTTACAAAGGGCTCACGTGCGTATCTTTGCTATGTCACTGACTGTTGAATAAACTAATAAGATCTGTAAAAAGTTAAATATTTCATATTTTTAATACTGAAAATTATTAGAAAAAACATTAATTTTCAAAACAATGGTTTTACATGAACCGGTCACACACGGGACTGGTTTTTGGCGTACAAGCACACGCTTAAACATAAGATTGATCGTGTGTCGTTAACTTGGTGTACAAACTTAAAACCGTTCCAAATATTTAACTTTAGCCTTTAATTTTTCCACGGTTTTACTTTGTATACAATTTGTCAAGATAAATCTCTCAGACTACAGATTGCGGGTAATAAATCACTTTCCCTAAGTCCACTCATGTCAAAAAGTCACCCTGGAAATGAAAAGCAATACCATTTGTAGGTATAATGGCATACAGAGTTTGTAACAAAAATTATCATAAACTTATACGACAAAAACTATCGTACTATCGGGATGTGGTCAGCTATGCAGAGTTTAAATAAAACAATTATCTTAATTTGAGCTATAGTTATCATTAAAATCACTCATTAAAGTAAGATGTATGTATATATTAAATTATAAGATTTATATATATATATGGTAACTATGTAATAATGTTAATAGAGTTGAATTAATGTTTTAAAGAAAATTATATTACTCAAGTATAATCTGTTTAAGCTGCATATTTAATCAGTTTTTAAACCAACAATATGATTTTTTTAGTAGAATAGCATTATTTCTTAAGGATCTATCATATGACATGTGTGTCTGTACATTTTGAATGTAAGGAATAAAACAAAAGTCATGATTACTTGCTTCCATCAATTCCGATTACTTCAAATGCCAAGTGACATCAACGCATCTCACCACATGAGCTGGCAATGGTCCATTTCTTGTTTGTAATCATCTCTGAAGAGCCATATGTTCATTAAATCATTGAAAACTATTGACAGCTGTACCTATCTAATTCGAGTTATGAGATCGAACATGTGACCGGCATTAGCCATTTCCATTGAAAATGCATAGGTACAACTGCGGTCGAGACTATGAAAAATTGGAATTAGACATTTAATTTTACCTTTCGTGAAATCTGGAAGCTTAGATGCAGAATCTAGAAATTTACTCAAAATTTATCGTCTTCGAGGGAATAAGAATAAATTTTTCGGAAGAATTTTCTGGAGATCGCGGGAGCGATAGTGTTTTCAAAAAGATTTATATTTCTGGCTTCAGGGAGAAGGAATTTTTCGACTTAAAACTGCAACTTTATTTATCAGCAGATGTTAAAGTTGCAAGTAAGATTCTTGGATGTAAGAAAGAAGGTTGGAAGATACCGTGTGAATTAATAATTGCCAGTAAGCCCAACCCAGCGATGCGCTATAATAAATGCCCTTTTTGCTCGGGTATTCGCCTTAATTACACGCGAGGGGCTCAATATCCTCGAGAGGGTGCACTCCCTTCAGCTCTTTAAACACATAATATCCCTGGGAACATTAAGGTACCTGCTTGCATTTTAATAGTGCACATCAAGAAGTCACTGCAGTTGGAGTGGGTAAGGGGTAGTTTTGGGTGAGTTTAAAATTCAGTTTGAGGAAAAAATGCAAATGAACGCGGCAGCCAGATAAAAATTTGTTTCTGTTTGCAAAATTTACAACAAAAGGGAAGCTGCCGAAATCCTGCGCACACTTAAAATTGCATTTGAGCACCGGCAGAGTCCGAAAGACTTTAATGAAACATTTCAGAATGGCGGGAGTATTTAGGGCGCACTTAAACCCGAATAAAATAAAATAAAAAAACCTTTCTGAGTTCTGCATAAATTAGGAAAGTTGGGGCGCTGCATGAGGTTCGTCTGGAAGCTTTACAAGACTGCGATATTACACTGTTACAGTTTCGGAGCCTTATGCTAATTTTAATTAAATAAATTACACATTTGTGCAAAAATGAGGACGGATTCCATCAAGCTTACGCCTGCCAGCGAGGAAGCAGTCGTGGGACGAGTGCTGACATTGTTAGGCGATAATTAAACGGATTGCATAGTTCCTCGGAGCAAATTAAGATTCGGTCACATTCTTCCTTGAGGGTGTGTGAACGTTCCGGATTTAGCAGCGTACTAAACTGACAATTTAGGCAAATAATACAATTGGGAAGCCTGCATCACCTAGAATTCACTAGCCACCACTGCTTTCGTCAGATGGAGTCAGTGACTTTTAATTCCTAACCCCAAGTGGACTGAATTTTTTTAATTAAAACATTACCCTGCTCATTCGCCCCTCAGGTCCCTTAAGCCCCACAGAAAACCTTGCTTGCCGCTGGGGAGAAATAATTGCACGTCTAAAGCGCCTCGTCTCACCTGGGAAACAATCTTAAAGATTTCGGAGATAAAGTGTGATTCCGGGAATAAGAGGAACCCAGTCCCGAAATTCACTCAAGGAGTCAAGAGAGTCCATTGAAAGTTTTATTCGCAAACCATGAGTCAAAGTAGTTCCGCCGCTTTCCATGTTGCGCACTCGAAACTTTTCCTTTTTAAAATTCCACAACTACAACCAGCTGCCTGGGCATGTCGAAGTTTTTTAACCGAGAGCTCTTTTAACTTCGTGAAAAACAGAAAGGAATCGCTGGATTTGAAATCAGAACTTGTGTATCCGTTAAAAGGGTCTTTCGCTGGCGCCGCTACGTGAGAAGATGCTAATGGTGATAAGGCTATTCCTCAACTTTAAGTTTTACCAAATTTCTCTTCCCAAGTCGTGAGCAGTTTCGTAAAGATATGCTTTTGAAAATTTCTAGATTATATGATCACTTCAAAATTAACTCCAGTTGCTCCAAACCATTTTACGTTTTGCTGTTTTATACTTGGAAGCACTCCTTAAGGGGTGGGTATGTTCTTTCGCGCCTCGAATAATGCGAGATATGTGCTTTTTGAAAATAAACTCTTATGTTTCTAATGAACAAAGTTTTCTATTAATGTAGTAGTCCAAATCTTCTACATTATAAGTTGGGAAGCACTCCGGCGTACGCACGCATCTATAGGACAAAGTTGTCTAAATATGTTCCATTGACTCTTATGGAATAAGAAGAAAGAGAAAAAACTCGCAGTAGCTTCTAAAACTTAAGCCCAAATTCAAAAACGACTTTTACTAACGCTTACCTTAAGAGTTATCCTTTTAAGGGGACCCGATGATAGAATTTTCAAAAAATCGATTTTCTTTGATATTTCGAAAGCATAGTCCTCCAATAATATACTGTAACATTTTTATAAGGATATTGACAGCATTTTAGGTTCTGCTGTCTTACTAGCAGGTAGCGAACGAAGCAAAGTCTCTACTTAAAACTATATAAACTCATTTAATTCAAAACAATTTTTTTCAATAAGGACATAACAATTTTGTGTTTAAATAAATCAGAGAATAATTGAGATATTGGCTTGTAATTTATTCCAGGTGCAGTACACCATTTAACTATGGCATTCGATCTCGTTCATATGGCTATCGCGAGAACTTTTGTAGCGATCGATTCTTTGGAGCCAATTTTCCACCACTCTTTCACACATATCGGCCAGAACATTGGCAATTTCGCGTTCGATATTGTTCCTGAGATGCTTTAACATTGTTGGCTTGTTGGCATGAACCAACGATTTAACGTAAACCTATAAAAAGAAATCCAACGGCATTAAATCGCATGCACGAGATGGCCATTCTATCGGGTTATTTCTTGAGATTACACGGTTACCGAACTTCCCCTTCAATAGTTTGACCAGCTATGTGGCATGTGGCACCACTTTGATGAAACCACATATATCACTGACGTCTAGTCCACCAATTCTAGCCAAAATTTTCTTCCAATATGGCACGAGAGTGAACCTTTACTGTCATATGGCGATCATTTTCATCGAAGAAAAAATATGATCATATTTCCGGCATGAAATCCTCATCACAAGGTCACTTTTTGTGTCTTTTGAATCACATGTGGGTTAGTTGCGGTCCAATAAAGCATATTTTGCTTATTGGCAAAACCATTAAGATGAGCTTAATCGCTGAAGATGATTTTTCGATGAAATTCAGGATTTTCTTCAAAGAGCCCAACCGTTTCGGCGTTTCAAATGATCAGGAGGTTTCAGTACTTGAGTTAATTTGATCTTATAAGGATATACGCCAATATATGCAAAATTCGCCACAATGTGGTTTGAGACATTCCCAATTCCTGTGAACGACGTGGAATCGACTGATTTGGCTCATTTCAAACTGAAGAACTTACGCCTGTAATATTTTCAAGATTTATTTAAGTGTAAAATTCATAACTGTACAAAGCTCCTTTCTTAAAAAGTAATAATAATCAGAGTAAATTATAAACATCTTTCAAAATGTGATTTGAACCAAAATCCTAGTCCTTGCAATCAGAAAATAAAATAACCAGTAAAACAAAAATATCAAGATAAGAAAAAGGATCAGCACTTCTTGTTTGCGAAAGATTTTCACATAATAAAATTAAATGAAAGGAGTGCTTTCAGGTTTAATTGATTCAGACGCTCAATACAGGCCTTGCTGAGACAATTGTCAGCTATTAGAATGCCATGTAAGCTAAACTGAAGTAAATTAATTATTCAAATTAACAGCATCAAGTTCTTAGTTGGTGGTGGTGGATACCCCAATTAATTCGAGAGTTCTGCTTGTGTAGGGGCACGAACGGCAACAATAGACGTAAATTAATTCAAATTATTTAATTAATTAACTACACAAAATCGTCTGTTAGGAGGGTAACTTTTGCACTCTAACTCCTGACTGGGTGATACTAAGCCTGCATTTTCTAAAATCAACTGATTCGTCTCGGCCCTGACTCGGGTCGGCCAATTTTGTTGGCTTCTAGTCGACTATTTTCTCGGACTGGAGGAAATTCAATTAACAGAATTTTTCGAGGAGAAATAATTTCGGTAAAAACGATTTTGCAGCTGCTAACAGCACCGTATGAATGCGATGCTAAACTCCTCTCACGCTGCCCTCGTAATGAATCGGCGAATTTCAGAATGGAATTTGAAAGTGTTTTTCTTAATTCATTACCGGTGTCATGTGCAATCTTCGGGGTTGCGCCTCCCCGCAAACTAAGTTACGTTTTACCATTTAATTGACTTGGTAATAACTGCAGGGCGCCGTTTTTCTCCGAACATGTGAATAATTCCATCCAGGACGGATAATCCCCAGGGCCTACCCCGGATGTGCTGAAGCCAGGAACCGGGGCGCCCGGTGTCCTGATGGGAATAATTTTTTGCATGTGTACATCATCTGAAAAAAGGAAGTGGAAATGCCTTTATGGCACCATAAAGTGAATAGATTTATGCTATATGCGTAGAAACTACGCATTTAATAACGCGGCATCCTCTTCTCTTTGGGGAGGTATAAGAAAATGGAAAATAAATACGAGGGCATCTCTTTAAATTGAGCTGGGGTTCCCACAATGAGGAGCAACCCATTTGTGCCCGGGAGCACCTTATTGGATTTCATTTTTTAAAGTACTCGTTTATCCTTGATGATGATGCCGCTACCTCTGCGGGTGCTCTTGCGGAAGTTTATGCTTTTTGTCTTACAAGGATTTTGTGATTGTATCATCGAATTAAAAAGGAAAAAAAATATCTTAAGGTAAATTATTCTGACTGGGTCAGATAATTACTGAACAAATTCTATGAAACATTTTTATGCCCAAGGGACTGGAGCGGAAAAATGTAGTACTTAACTTCCGCATGTATTTTACTGAGGCCATTTACCAACTCGGAAAGTAATAAGACAGTAAAGTCGTATGTCTTTTGCAACTTTATTATATCTTTGCGTCTTATATAGTATATTCAATTTTCCTTATATTTTTTTTTCTATTTAAGAATCAATTAACAACGACATTAAATTAGAAGATTTTTAAACAGTTTTCAGATGTACCAAAAACATTTTGTTATGTTTGGAACAAGAGCCTTAACAAAACTTTAGATTGATCAGATATAAATTTTATTCGTGTTCAAATTCCCAGTAAAAAGTAATCGGACTAAATAGAAAAAGATATGTAAATGACAAAATCTTTAATTATTTTTAACAGTTCGTTATGTTTTTGTTCAACTAGAAATACATATTGACCAAAAATGTCAGTTGACGAGAGTTTAAAATCGCATTATAAATGTTTCGTAATAACCACTGTTCCACATAATACTACTGTGGGCAAAAAATAGTAAGTCTTTGTTCATAATTTTAAAATTCTTTATTTATTCTGCCAAATCTATTTCGTCCCCCTCAAAGTAATCCCCCCGGCCAAAATACACTTATGCCAACGTTTTTTCCAATCCTCGAAACAGTTGTTAAAGTCAATTTCCTTGATGACATGACCTTGATTTTTGACTTGCTTTGACGTGGTTTTTTCGGCTTCGGCTCACCTTTGGCACGATATTCGGCCGATTGATCGTCTGTTTCTGGGTCGTTAGCATAGATCCAAGACTCGTCGCCAGTTATAATACGTTTCATGACATCCTGGTAATCGGAAAGCATTGTTCACAGACGTCAACGCGACGCTGTTTTTCAAGAAAATTGAGTGATTTTGGAATCAATCGTGCATTCACTTTTCTTAGGCCCAAATGATCATTTAAAATGGTTTTCACTGATCCTTCCGATATTTCAACGGTACCAGTAAGCTCTCTGACTGTTAATCGTCGATTCTCGAGCACTAATTCCTTGTTGATCATCAGTTGATGTTGATGGCCGTCCTGGACGTGGTTCGTCGTCAACGCGTTCTCGACCCTCTTTGAATAATTTGTACCAATCAAAAACACTTGCTCGCGACATACAATTATCACCGAAGGCCTTTTGCAACATTCTGAACGTTTCGGCACCAGAAATTTGATTCCGCACACAAAATTTAATGGAACTTCTTTGTTGAATAATTTCACTCATTGTAAAAATCGCCGAATGCACTTTTTGTACTTCAGAAAGACAAGCGTATACTAAACACTAATTATTATTTTGATGTGATATTTGGCACAGATGTCACTGACAGTCATACCAACGTAGAAAAAAAATATTTCGACGAATGGATTTCTGCGTGAAATTTAAATTAAAAAGTCTTACTATTTTTTGCCCACAGTAGTAAAACCTTTTCATTTATTTTACGAGTGGATAATTTTTGACATAACATTTAACTTTCTTTACGTTATTCTACGCAGTTTCTAAATGACGAAAAGTTTATATTTTAATTTTTATTAAAAATTATACGATCAGAATTAATTCTATGTTATTGTAAGTTTACCAAATTAATATGGCTACAAAGCACTTCGTATACTATGAGCAACTGATATTTGAGTAAGTTACTTTAACAACAAAATAATCAATGATTAAATATGCATATAAATTGTGTTCGTTGCAGACGGGGATGGTATTTGAATAATAATTCTTAAAAATACCAAAATATTTATTTCGTCATACATACAGGGAAATTTCACTACGAAAATGTTTAGAAATAATTGGCGTTTTAAACATTTTTCGGTAACTGCATTTTAGAGCACTTTTATTAAAGGCTACTAGTATAGTATTATAAAGTTTACAATTCTAATAGAATTTAATTAATTTTAATTTAATTATTTACTTTGATCCGAATTTTAAATGTTTACATTAATTAAAGAGCATGCAGAAAATTACCTTTTATAAAATTGCCATTAAATCATTCAAAATATATTTATAGACCAAAATTGCTATAACGCTACTTTTAGATGACATGTATTTATTTTAAAAGCATCCAGTTTTATTTGCAGAGGTATGCCTGAATTAAAAATCCAAAATTCATTCTACATTTGAAGAGCTACAAACCATAATTGGGCAATTTTTATATATTGCAATGATCCTTTTTGCCAGAAGACCATTGATGGTGCGGAGGTAAAATTTTTGTGAGATTCCCTTCCAGAACTAAGTGACTAGAATAACCAATTTTACTGAAAATCGAAAGAAAGCGAAATACAGGTAAATTTTTGTGTTTTTGCACGTAAAGTTGGTTAACCTAACCCAAGTTAGGTTAAGTTAGGTTGGAGTGATTGGACCATTATGTTATATACTACATAACGTAGGAGACCATGGTTTATATGAGAAACTTGAATTTACAGGTAATTGGCCCCTTGGCAAACCTAACCTCAAAAATACGATAGATTACTTTTTTAATTTTGTAATTTGTTAAAATAATTGGCAGGATCTAATATATTTGAACTAAGTCGTGTCATAAATTCCGTTAAAACTTTAAATTAGCATAAAATCTAAACAATAAAAGATATATAATGCATTTATTTCAACGAAATTTATTTTAATGGGATATTGTTTATTAAATAATAATAACTTTATTCGAAATGATCTCTTTTTGCTTTTTCAAAGCTTGTATGCTTTTAAACGTTTTGGCGTATCCAATAACATTTTATTTGCTGCTTCCAAATTCCATTTGCTGGAAGACACAATGTTCTCCTCCGAAGAGAGTATGTGGTTTTCACCACACCTTCTATCACGTTGGTTTGATACACCGTCGCAGCGGTTTTAACTCCTTTTTCCCAAAAATGGATTATTGTTACACCTTTATGCGATACATCCCACCAAACCATTACAGAAGCAGAAGTTTTTAGCTTCATCTGATGATGTTGCATAAACCTTATCATTTTGTTTATTAAAAACTTGCTCCACAGTAAAAATTTTTTCGTCGGTAAAGAGGATGTTCTCATGACCATTGGTTACGTGCCAAAGCAAGAGACTCTTACATCTTTCCAATCTTATTTCCTTTAACCGTGGAGTCAACATGTGGGCTGTTGACCGACGATAAGCCTTCATATGAAGATCATCTCGAATGAGTCTACTCATCGATCTTGTGGAGATTTCCAACTCCCTTGACAACATTTTTTGTTTGTGCAGTGGATTTTTGGATCTATGTCTTACATTTCATTAAATCGTTCTATTGGACGATAAATTAATTTTTTTGTTATTTTGAGCGGCTTCAACAAATTCAAAATTTCAAAAGCACCCTTTCCTACAAATATGGAGTGCGATACGATTTTTTTTCGTGCCTCGCTCATTGATTACTAGTCAAAGACAGTCACCAAACGCCGTTCAGTTTATTTGTTATAAAGTGCAACATAACGGTAGATACAATTCCAGGCTGATTTCTGAGAAAGCGCGCCTTAGAAATTGTGTAACAGCTGGCAAGACTAGGTATATAAATTACACTGCTTTTGTAAAACATTCTTCCGTTTTATATTTGGTAGAATTATTCATTGTTGATGAAAACCAGTTATAGACTCAGTGTGGTTCAGTAATTTAATATTTTTAACCAACGCAGATTGTGGAAATTGCACCACTGTGCATTGTCAGTTATCATTCCCGATATTGAAATTGAATGAAAAATGTCATCACAAACTTTCAGTAGACAAATAGACAAATACTTGCAGTATCAATTCGGATCGACATTTCTACAAAATTTTGCTCGGTACTGGAATAAATTGAAGAAAAAAGCAATTCATTTCATGGTCGTGACCAGTGGCGGTGCGAGGTCCGGGGAGTTAAAGGCACTGGGAAAATCAATTCCAAATAATTTCTTATTTATTTGTCGCAATTATTTCAACTCCTGGCAAGCACGGGTGGAAAAAAGGCGACACAAAAAATAATGGCAACGTAGAGATAGAGCTAAAAAGCGGGTGGAGGGGAGCAAACCGACATACTGCAGAGCGTGCATAGTCGGGTGATTTTAATATTTTTTCTGGGTGCTCTTTATGTGCCCCGGCGAGGCGAGTGAATCTCGCTCCGTCCAACAAACTTTTCTGTTTTTGCTTCCTGCAGTTTTGGGTTTTTCGTTCCGCCGGATAAGTTATCCTTTTTTTTTTCTAGTTCCGGCCGTCCCCCGCAGTTGCAGCCATTCTTCGTCCGTCGTCTCGGCAGAAGGCTTTGTTATTTCAGTAAAAGAGTTCTATGAAAAGAAAACTTTTTCTCAATTGATAGTCGAAACCGTTTTAGAAGGAGTGCAACTCTCGCTAGGACACGGAATCAATAGGATTCCCCGAGTTTTATAGTATGTGTAGGGCTGGAAGCTGCCGTTATCGGCTATCTCGTGTCAATTGAAGCCTCCCCGCCCGAACAGAAAAGTTATATTTAAGCTCTTGGGATCGTATTGTTCGAATCTTTCCGGTCCGATTGAAAATGAATTGCAAAAATTCTTTAGCCGAGCGGACACTTCTTTTGCCGGGAGCTGTGCCGACGTTGTGCCCCGCCCGTGTCGTTCGACTGTTAAGAAGAGTCAATGACGGAACTTTTATCCTGTCACCCTGGGAAGAAATTAAAAAGTCAGATTTCCCCTGGAATGACTTTTATTTCAGACTTCCGGAATATTTCGTGGTATCAGGCGGTACTTTGGAATCAGTAGCCGCTCTGCGAATTTTCTATTGAAATCTGAAAGTTTTCGCCTGCTGAACGGAAATTGCGCCATGACCTGTCGCGGCGAAGACTTCAAAATGAATTAATTACCGGGAAAATTACTTGCTTGGTTTTGGGTCGAATGCCTTAATGGTGTGAGGTACAAATTACTTTCTTGAATGGGGGTGGATAATTAGTTAGTAATTGGAAGCCCGTTTAACCTACAGCGGCACTTGTCGTGAAGGCATACTCTCCGCTGTGCTACCCAACCGAACTCATCCCCGCACTAGGGGATTATTTGCTTTACAACTAACTGCTTGCTTTGCTCAATGTTCAGACGTCCGCGTCCATTGTCCGGATTCCTTTTTCCAGAGATTAATGCCCTTGTTGCGACAGATCAAAGGAATTTGCATGGCACGCTTAGCAGGGCATGCAGCCGGCTTTCAGGCACAGTCCGGTGGGGAATGCACGTCCTTTCGAACTGCACTCGTAGCAATGTGGAGCGAATCCATATGAATAATTTAAATAGTCTGGGAATGTGATCAGCACTCCTAACCTCGAGTGACTGCTGCGACATTATGTCGAGGAGGGAGGACATCCTGCTCCGTTTGCTCTCATCGGCTTTCATAAGCAGCCTCATTACGGAAATTCATTAATTTGGCTTTTTAAAGCTAAAATTGACTAACCTAAGACCTGTTGCGCCCCTATTTACAGATTGCTTTGCTTTGCGGGATGAGTTGATCAAATAAGCCTGATTTCGGCCCTTTGAAATTGGCATTTAGTAGAACAGACTGTGTTTGAGTTTTCCCTACGTACTTCGATAAAATGGTTTAGAAATGTTCACATGTCGCTCGCTTTTACTTCTAACTATACCACTTTAAATAATAGTTGACTAGATCCTAGTCAAGTTTTACTAGAATCACATCACTAGGAATTCATCAAAATTCAAGTAAGATTAATAAATATGACTAGAAATCTATTGAAGCTAAATAACATGATAGTTAAGATTACTGGTTTTCGCTAGAAATTGTTACGGAAAGTATTGATGTTTTTATAGTAATTTTAACGAAAATGCAAGTTAAGGTTATAGGTATCACGAAGGTAGAATTGTACATTACTGCTTATCTTTACGAGAACTTAATCTATGATTATTGGAAATCTGTTAAGATCAAATAATTTTAGTATGATATTTGTAGTGAAATTTCAGCGATTTCTCGACAAATGCGAGTACACTAAATATCAGTCATTTCTTCGTAACTAAGGGCTTTTTATTTGTACTTTATATATTTATTAAACCAACTTTAGATGTATGTATGCACATAAGAACAATTACTTAAATAATGGTACTACAAAAAAATAGCGCGCTCTTAAAATTTGAATACCGCAAATTAGTTTTTTTACGTAAAAAATAAGAAGTTATTATAATAAAAATTGTTTGGTGGTACCGTCCATAGCCCACTGGTGTATTGAATAACATGTTAAAATTTGAGATGATTCAGATGAATATTTATTTTGTTTTTTTGATTCCCGCTGTTCAGCAAAAAGTACTTTTGAAATAAATGAGTTTAAAGTTTTAAGTATGCTACGAACAAGGGAGGAAGGCCAACCGTTCGCTACCTGGTAAAAGCCTGTAGAACCTAAACTACCGTCAATATCAATACAAAAATGTAACAATGTATTCTCGAAAGACTATACTTTTAAGATATTAAAAAAAAAACATTTTTTGAAAGTTGTTTATCACCGCGTCCCCTTAAATGCTAAAAATATTGCAAATATAGCAAACATCACTAGATTGGGACGTGGTTTGGCTGTGAGTGTATGCTATTCTGAAATTGTGGATGTGATAAAAATAGACAATTTATCAGTTCCCAGTTGCCAGTAAAGCTTATAACTAATCTAGGAAAAACTACTAAGTATCTAATGGTACATCCTGGTGGGAATTATAATTAGATATTCTGGATAAGTTAAAGGAACTTTCAGTAAATACAGCGACCCACAAAATAGATCCGGATTATCCAATCAATTTCACTATAACTGCAGTTAGAAATGCTACAATACTAGAATTTTTGACAATGTGCTAAATATTCACTTTTTGTGGAATAACTTTCTGTAAAATAATTAAAATAATTTACAAGAGACCGTCTTGTTAAATTTCACCAGAAAAATTCCGGATTCACAACTTTTTATTCCGCATATTAACGACGTTATGCCGATTATCAAAGAATCCGTCACGTTTTTGAAGTCGTAAACTTTGGTAGATGAGCATCATAATTTTTTCTTTATTAGTACGTTTTAGTAGTATGTGAAAATGTGTTTGTTGCCTTTTTTCCTTAATACCCGCTTCCCCAAATGTTTTTCCCTTTAAAATTCTTCAAAAAATGTTTAATGATGACGATAAACCACTTACGTTACCGAAAGCCTATTATATTAATTTATTTGTCACAGATTTGCCAAAATACTGATTACTAATAATAATGACATGTTGTATTATTAATAATTACAATTAAGCGGAGCTGACTTTTTAGTACTAATTAAATTCAATAATATTACTGAACTTAATCAGTTGTAAAGATGGCCCTTAATACGCTTTTGTTCACAACATTGAAAACAAAGATAGATTTGTTAAATATGCAAATATGCGATGCCTCAATAAATTCGCTTTTATTTATCATAAGTTTTTCATTCAATTTTATGTATATAAACAAAAAGATATTTGAATTGGGAGAAGTGAGGCCTGATTTTGAGAAAACGCATGGAAAATCAATGAGAAAATTTGTTGTTACTCTTTTGATTTACTATCGGATTTATTATATTCGAATATTTTAAAACAGTCGTGATAATAAAATAATATTTTATATAAATTTTATGTAAATCCATTTATATGCATTAAATTGCAGAACATTGTTTTACTTTGTGTCTTAGGATCAGTTAGGTCCTAATAATATATAATAATATTTGTTATTATATTTATAACTTGATTTATAATGTTATTTCTCAGTAATTAAAAATGATTCAGATAAGTTGAAGATAGTCTCGTCTCTCAGGAACGAATTCCACTACAGTTCCTCTTGAATTGTTGTTCTAGGCCCCTTTCCCTTTCCTTAGGTTAACTTAATATAATTCTGCCTTCCCGTTTTGCTGTTTCCCTAGCTTATAAGTTCAATTTAATTCTAGCTTTAATTGTTATTGTTAAATAAAAAAAATGTTACGTAGCTTGTATTAAGCGAATTAAATAAATAAATAAATAAATAAATAAATAAACTAGAAATCAAATTTGTTTGTAAAAAGTTTATCCGATTGTAGCGATCGGTGATAGTAGTCAGGATTAGTAGTTCGAATGTTTCTTATTAAGAAAAATGAATTTTATCTCAGAAGACGATAATTAATTTTCACTTTTTTAATAATTGAATAAGTCTAGTTGTTTGTTTTTTTTTTGCCCGGTGGATATAAAAAATTATAAATTTTTAATAAATTAAGTTGTTTTAGCAATCTATTTTTTTATAAGTTTATTTTCAAAGAAAAATAATCGGGAAGCTATACGTCTATCATTACTGTGGCTCCGGAGGCAAAGTCACGAGCAATAGCTTATACTCGTATGTAAGACATGAAATGAAAATACCAATATTCAATAATATTATACAATAGTTATAGACCTTCTGCAATTCAAATAAGTTCAACTGTGTGCAAGTTTAATTTTATTATTATATTCAGAAGTAAGTAAATAAGTAAGTATAAGAAGTTAAAAATCAACGTGAGTAAAACGAAGAGCATGAGGCTGAACACCCCCAACAACGATCAGCTTATCATTAACAACGAAGTGATAGAGGAAGTCACCACATTCAAGTACCTGGGGAGCATCATAAGCATAATCGGCGGGGCAGACGAAGACATCACTAACAGGCTAAAAGAAGCAAAAATGGCCTTCGGATGACTATGGCCAGTATCGAGATCCTCACACTTGTCAAGAGGCACTAAGATAAGAATATTCAACGCATGTGTCAAGCCAGTGCTCCTATATGGAAGTGAAACCTGGCTAGTAAAAAAGACCACATCAAATAAGCTTCAGGTATTCGTAAACAAGTGCCTCAGGATAATATGCAGAATATTCTGAAGTAACAAAACCTAAAAATTATATTTGTGTTCCTCTTGAATTTTTCAGATGCGAAACCCACCTTCAAAAAGTTAGTAGCTTACTGTTGCGAAAAAGATTTCCATCAAAATAGGGACGGGCTTTTTGCGTGCCCAGACCTTATCGCCTTTCTGCTTCATCAATATTCATTTCATGAAGTCATTACCACCTTGTACAGGAAGCAGTAACATTTTATCCTAAATTGCTTAGTTTTTAAATATCCTACTTAATTATTCATGCTTTCAATATTACGAAATGAATACCAGTGGCATTTACTGCTCGCGCAAACGATAATGACACTAAATTGAATTGAAATGTTTTTTTTTTTAAAAAGAACTTACATAATGATTTTATTGTAATTCGGTTGTACAATTAAGGTACGGACACGCCAAACACGAATAAGCTGAATGAGTTTTATTAGGCACATCAAATGCGATATTCGTGACGAGAATGTAATATATGATAAAATCTTTAATCGCGTCTAATACATGCTTAGGAATTAGCTTAGATTTTATTGATGCCGAATGATGCATGTAGTTCATATGCACTTATTTTTTAATCCGTTCGTACACTGATTGGATTTCAGTGGTTTCACGCCACGAACGCAAATGAAAGTCAGAAAGAAAGAGTTTAAATTTGCAATCTTTTGACTATGAGAAACGGATAACAACCATTTTAAAGTATTATTCGGTTTGGTGAGTAAATAAATTAATATTATGAGTACCATTATTATTTATTTCATTTAAGAAAATAATTATTAAGGAAAAATGCAACAACTATCAAAAGAGTATTAAAAATTCTCAAGTTACATTATCCTTATTGTTTCTATAAAACTATTACTCGCTATAACTACAGCAAATCTTACTCTCTATGAAGAGATATTTTAAAATCAAAAATCCGTAACCCTCAGAGATAAATAGACGTCATGCACTCCTCGAATTAAGAAGATCCGATTTCGAATCTTAATGCCAACCGCCGTTTTTTTTCAAATTATAAAACTTTATTGCCCAAAAACTATTACATTATTATTCGGGGAAATACAGTCCATCACTAGTCACAACATTGGCCCATCTTTCAGGTAACATGCGGACTCTGCAACCATAAAATCCTTTCTCTTTGGAAGCAATCCATCAGTCGACCCAATTTTTGATATCTTCAAAAGAACGAAACTGATTTAAAGTCAAACCATCCGCCATTGACCGGAATAGGTGGTAATCTGAAGGATCAATATCTGGAGAATATGGTGGGTGGGGTAGGATGTCCAATTTTTGTGGCTCAAGATAAGTTTTAAACTCTTGAGCCACATGCGGACGGGCATTGTCATGTAGTAAGATTACTTTGTCATGCCTTTCTTGATATAGCGGCTTTTTTTTTTTTAATGTCCAGCTCAAACGTATAAGTTGAGTTCGATAGCGTGCTCCTGTAATCGGTCCGTCCGATTTGAGCAACTCATAGTACACCACGGCGAGCTGTTCCCACCATATACACAACCCCATGAATATCGCTTCGCCGTGGAAGTGGAAGCGTGGCCAAGGTAACCCCACGATTTTTTGCGTTTGTGGTTACCTACTTTTCATCCAGAATAACTATAGATTAGGTTAGGTTATGGCGGCTGCCGCACTCTTAGGCCACGGCTTAGACCCATTGTGATACCACACGGGGCGACCCTGAGTGTAACCGGACAACCATTTAGTGTCCTCTGATGAACAGGCTTAAATCCCGGATGCATCGTGTAACTATGCGATGCAAAACAACTCTTTTTTTTCTGCCGTTGGAGCAGTTGCTGACATGTGTAAAAACACCGTTCAACGTCTCTAGGCTTTAATTCATATGGTAGCCAATGTGCTTCCTTTTTAAACATTCCCAAGGTTTTTAATCAATGGAAAATGGCTTGTTGAGTAACACCTAATGACTGGGCAAGTTCTTTCTGACTTTGGCAACAATCTTCGTTCAGCAACTCCTCCAATTCCGTGTCTTCAAACTTCTTTACTGCTCCGGGACACTCTTTGTCTTTCACAGTTTTTTTACAATTGAAATCAAATAGCAACACTTCTCTCAAATGGCGTTTGGTGGGCTCAAAACTAATAATATTTACTCCTTTAAATGTATATCACGCTGTGTCTAATTCGTAATGTAATGATGAGGAATTGTGGACAGATGTTTGGCTATGCCATATCAAATTTCCGCCTGCCATTTTGGGCCCTTGTTTTCCGCTGGCGCCATCTCTTGTAAAACGACGGATTTCAATTTGTACACCTAATACATTTTCTCCCAATTAAGAAGACTGGTCTCTTGCATTTGCATTCTTTATATACGAGAATTTTGAATAAATCATTTTTAAAAGAAATGAAACCATAAACTCACTTTTTTTGATTTAATTAATTGATAGCATGATTCGACTCTGCAAAACAAAAATAATTTTATAATAATCCTGTTATGCTTTTTATGGATTGTATTAGTTTTAAAATACATAGGACCAGGCTAACTAAATTCATCGGCGCTATATGGGCTTGGATTCCAAGCGGGCGAATAGGTAGCATACCTAATTAATTATGTATCTTATCGGAAATTAATAAATAATAAATAATGCTTTTTGCATGTATTTTTTCCAGTAGATAAAATAATAAAAAATTGGATCGTTTCAATAATAAAACAATAACATTTTGAATTTCTTTTGTATAATTAACGTTTCTAAAATTCAAAAATGTATCTTGAATGTAGAGATTGGATATATGGTGGAACGGGCCTTCTTGTTTCAATTTTTTTATTATTTTTCTCTTAACAAATGATTTTGTTCGAACGTAAGATGTATTTATTAAATGTGGAAACATCTGTATTTTAATTTTTCAGTGTGTGTCATACTGTTTTTAAAATCGAGCTTTAACCTTGAACACTTTTGTTCTTATCCGCCGTTTTGCTCTTTTTCAGATCTGTGACGAGAAAAGCTTTGAAGCACTGAAAACTTGTTTTTGCACTACATGCGGACATTACTTGTAATGTAAATCAAGACAGCGTATGTTTTTTTACGATATTTCTAAATGTTGGCAATTTTATTTTATTTTATTAATACTGAAATTGCAGAGATACAGAAAAAGTTCTTGGCAGTCGACTATAGTCGACGCTCGGCCGTGTGCGTTCATATCACGGCCGTCGACTAAAGTTAACACTCGGCTGTGTGTGTTCATCTGTGGCCGTCGACTATAGTCGACACTCGTACCGAAGTGGTTATTTAAGTCTTGTATGGTTTTGATTTTAACCTGGGTCTTACAAGTCGAATCTTTGTCTTAAACTTTTTGCAACATCGAGATCAAGACTACATGATCAATATTAGATCCCATCATCACTAAATCAATAGAAGGACCAAAAACATGTCTTATTTCAATATTTAATAATTGCAGAAATAAGAAATAGATGATCAAGAAACGTGAGGCCTCCCATATTTATATAATTCCTGAAAAAGTATTTCGCCCGGCCCTACTATTATATACGATGTCACGAGTGTACAGATTGCAAATGACATAATTTATCCTCTTTTGGTAGTCGTAGACAGTAGAGTAAAAAGCCCAAATCCATATTAATCTCCATCTTATTCGAAGTGCAAAATTGTGATAAATGAATTCTTACCAATTGCACCTCAGATGCCCGGTAATGGGCTTATGTCTCGGATCAACTTCTGCAGACGAAATGCAGAACTGCACAGCGGGGCGGAGGCTGCCGAGGAATTGAAATGTTTCTGTGAAAGCTATGCACGGCTCGTTTGCAAAATGTCACTTGTTGGAGGAGGGAAAACTTTAAAGAAAGTCTCAATCTGCTCACTGTGCGCCGCCCCCGAAAGGTTAAAGGAAGTCTTAATTGGTTTTGCGATTTACAACTATCCCGGCCGCAAGAACCTCCACAAGAAAATGATTGTAAGAAAATTCACACCAATTTCTCTCTAACTTGGGTAATTAAAGAAAGAACGAAGCGCTTAATTGCATCCCTTTACCACTGCAGCTCGGTGTTCGAACCGTGTTTGTTATCGATTAATGAGAATTGCAAAGAAATATGTCTGATGGAGTTTTTTCCACAACTATGTTGAATCTGATGGCGGTGTGGAGGCACTTTTCAGGTCACTTTACCTTCGATTCAGGGAGAGTTATATACGAAATTTCAACAGGCTTAAAATACATAGGTACGCTTTAGGTTAGATCTGCACACTGACCGAACCCTAGCTTTTCTGACTGGTTAGTTTTGTACTTTATTTTATAAAGGAGCACTGGCTGATTTCTCATGTGCCCCACACTAATGGCCCACCGGAGACCATCGGTTAAACATTTGTCGCACACAGTTCCACTTTTCGAATAAAGCTGAAAACTTTACCGGGAAGTTTCTTGAATTCCAATTTCAGGTCAGGGAGAGAAGGAATCACCAGGAGGATGTTTTGTAATGTCGTGGTCTTGCCGAGTATTTACTTTTTATGTGGATCGAGTAAAGGCTTTTAAGCGTTTCCTCCTCAGGCGCACTTCTTGGCGATCCAACAAGGATTGTCTAATTACTTTGCGAAATTCCCACAAGAGATAGGGAAGTGATGGTTAAATAATGACAGTATGCATCACGACAATTCTCCTGAATAGGTTTGTGCTTCAAGAGAATTTTCGATGCTTAGAGGATTTCCTTGTTGGCCACCAAGTAAATTACAGACCTGCTTCCGAAAGCATTTTAAAAGAAAACTTTTAAACTAACATACATGATCACAAAATCGATTTAAGAGAGAATTATAAAACTACAAGAAAGACCTGAGTTTTTTGTTAGTTTTAAAGTTTCCTCAAAATAAAAGATATCAAAACATTCTTTATTTTAATAAGAAAGGCTATAAAGTGTATTTACATTTTTTTGTTAAATGTTCATAAATCATTAAAATACGATTTTTCGTACTTTATAAAATGCGATTATATAGTGCGATCTCTCCTTACAAATACCATTTATAAATTGATATTATTATTATTAGTGCTGGAAATATTAGACCTATTAGTACCAAGCACGAGCATGAACAACAACGCACAATTCTAGCTATTTTAGGTTAGTTTACATTGCATTAAACATTTCAAAATAATCTTGTCATTCGTATATCTTTAAAATTTAGGTAATTACTGAGAAATATGAATAATTACCTTAACTAAATATAAATTAATAACTTTATGGTCTCTTGGTTTTGGTTATGTCAAATTTTAGTAGTTTA
Organism: Philonicus albiceps; assembly: GCA_963969385.1. Classification (NCBI taxonomy): domain Eukaryota; kingdom Metazoa; phylum Arthropoda; class Insecta; order Diptera; family Asilidae; genus Philonicus; species Philonicus albiceps. The sequence continues at coordinate 27,812,435 of OZ017774.1, forward strand.
TGTTTTGACCATACAACAGTCTAACATTCTAATATTTCGCAATTTCCATTCAATTTTAATAAAGAGACAACATGCATGAAATCGTTTCTCAAAATTTCGTTTCCAAAATTGGTACCAGCAAAATTTCAGCAACTATTAGAATTATTTTAATAAAATTTCAAGTGGTATTTTTCAATAACAAAATGTAGTGGAGTTTCAACCAATTGTTAGATTTTAAGTATCCACATGTTCTAAAATTTTAAAACCGCCAGGCTTAGTGTTACTTTTATGTATCTACAATATGTTAATGCGCATGCTCCAGTTAAAAATGTAGTTTCAGATAAATCATTAAGAAGCTGCTGTTACTTAAAATTCAATATATTTAATTCAACCATGCCTTACGTCATAAATTGTTTATAGATCTTTGTAAATAAATTTAGTTTAAAGTTCTTTAGTTTGTAGATATTTTCAGGACTAGTAATACTTAATATGATGTTTATATCATGTGTTTAGGAAAAACTACTTTCTCCCTTTAATAATTGTATAGTTTAATGAAGAAGCCTAAAATGAGACTATGATCATATAAAGCAATATAATAAGACCAATAGTCACAGTATATCGCTTATATGGTGGATAAAATCAGAACAGGCCAAAACTAGGGCCATGTTAAATAAAGTGCAGAGATTCGCTTACCTGGGATTGACGAAAGTAATGAGAACTTACCCCACAGTAACCATAGATGTGATGATAGTTTTCAGTAGCCCTGGAAAATCACTTACTATCTTCCAAGCCAGATTCTACACATTAAAACCTGTGCCAGAAGCATTTTAGAGAACGGTATAAAAGGAGCCAGACTACGAATATTAACGGAAAATCAAAATACTCCAGAGCGGCTTCTGTTACATCTAACCTGGTGTGGAAATACCTTAACTTACTAAAATCCGTACTCATGAAGGAAGCAGTGAAAATACGGACATGCTTACCAGGAAAGGAACGGAGACTCTATTCTTTAGACCAGAACCTTTTTGTAGCCTGACCAAGAGATTCATGGTCTCGAACCCGGACTTGAACAATCAAAAATATTCATTTACTTCTCGTGACAGAGGATGATAAATCTTCTCTCGCTATATAAGGAGGGTCTGAAAATCATCACGGACCTATTCACGGTCCATTGCCAGCTAGGGTATCATGTTAAACAGTAGATGATCGCAATATGCATTCTGCGAAAGTCCAGCGCTAAGTTGCAAAGGCTGTTATACTTTGGAAGATTTCCAGTAACCCCGGCCGATGTATTGAAGGCGAATCCCCAGGACACAATAGCATTCTACAAAAGTCTGGCTCTATATGGAGAATAGGTAAGGTAGGACCCGTACAAAAGATCTCGCTAGGTCGCATTGCATAAGAGAGGCATTTCCCTGCTTACACAACCCACCCACTAATAATAAAAAAAATAAATATATTCTTTAGATGATTTACTCGCATTTTATCTGAAAAATATACATATTTACTTTTTTAAACGTTAAAATTAAAAGAGCTGCTGCCTCGAGACGACATGCAACTGAAAGAAGTAAATAGTGCTTTTATTTATGGTATAGAACAAATTAGTACTCAAAACTTTAATTTATAGTTGTTGGGTCATTAGATCATAGTGAGATGATTCTTTGGAATAAAGTTGTACAGTTTCACCTTATCTAGCGAATGAAAATAAAATCGTGACAGTGGAAAGAAATTACTTTTTGCAACTACAATTAAAGCATTTGGCATCATAAATATAAGCATCTTGGAGAAGAAACATGCCGATATATATAAATAATATAAGAGAAATTCAGTATTCACAATTTCCACTTGGATAGAATGCAGCACTAAAGGTCTGTGGTTTCCATTCCAAAGTTCTATGCTTGAGACGATATCAGGTTATGACAATAGAACACTTTCCTTCCAGTAGAACTCTTTGCAAATTGAGTTTGGGGACTTGCCTTTTAACTGAACTTTTAGTAATACGAAAATGAATGATCATTTCAATATATGAAAGGATGTAGGGATGTGGGGAAAATACAGACCACATTTTCGCCATCATTGTCGTCCGTGTTCTCTTTAATTAAACTGGCGTACTTTAAAGACTTAGCTACACTATAACTACGTACACCTTGGAGTTGGAGGAAAATAAGTTTATCGAAAAGCGACTTTAATGGGTTAATGTACAACTTCTACAGAATTCATAAGAGTAACACGCGAACAAACGATATGAACGTCCCCAAAAGCAAAATACGTTCAAAGGTGCCTCCCACTTCGCCTAGTACCCAAAATTAGAACAGTCGTGTGTACACGTAAACAGGCCAAAACGGCTTACTTGGAGCTAGTTCTCCATTAACAATGTCATTAAGCTGCTTATTGCTATCTTTAAAGATAACTCCTCTCGAAATCACTTAATTTCTACCCGAGCACCTTGTCGTGGCCTCAAGGTGTTTGCCCAGGACACCTTGGAAGCACCTTCTAGCCGCCGCCAAAGAGGCTGCTGCCTGGGACAAGAGAGGTAACTAGCGGATTTTCCCATAATCAGGTTAATAAATTTGCATATCGCTCATGAAAATGGGCTGGAATTCCGGTGGCCATTTCGATGACGATCCAATTAAATCGATAAGCTCATCTGAGCAAAAATCTAGTGGACGCGGACATAAATTGTGAAGCTAATTAATTCTCAAAATATCGGCATTAATCAAGCCGAGCACAATTGCGCGATAAGGCTCATTTGTATGGGCGGCTGAGCCTTCCGACCAATTTATGGCCAGCAAATGGACTCGTTTCGAGCAATTATGGCGTCACTGCCGGTGCCCGCTTGATGTAACCTAAAACAGAGGCCTAGACGCCTCCACAGGAGCCTCTAATAAAGTTATCGGATGGGCGGCCGCCACCGATCCGTTCGTCATGGCCACTTTGTCGCATAGAATTTTTTTTTTTGGCGGGAAACATCGAGTGGCCAGAGCTGGAACTTTCTATGTCCGGTGAGGGCTATTCTAGTATCTCTATCTTTATGCATGGTAAGACCGCATCCATGTAGATGCGGCATAGATAATTCCTTTGACGTTTCAACGGTTGAACAGTTTCGAATGAAGGAAGCTATGGAGCTGGAGCACCGCAGCACCGGGCTGTGAGCTCCATGCCGACTAGCTGGCTGCTCCTGCTAATCACATTATAGGCCCTCAGCCGGCCCGATAGCAGCTCTAGCCGGCAATAAATCAACCGTTGGATTAGAGAAAAGAGCTGTAGGCTGCTTATTTTGCCTGGATATCCATCACCGAAGTCCAGATGCGGACAAGGCTTCCGTTCTGCCGCATGCTACCAGGGCAGAACATCGGAGGAGTCCAGTTTCCAGACCCACATCCGGAGCCTCGCACCGGTGACTACGTGGGACTTACTTTCACTTTGACAAAAGCTACGCATGACTTGGGTTAATAAGTAGCCTCAAATTAATTCCGAGCTATGCCAAGTAAGAAACTGGATTTGCTGCATGTTGGTGTCCATATGAGCCACCATTAAGCACACTCACCAGTCTTTTGGGGCTCCAGGGTAATTTTCCGGGCATACACGGCCGGATCGTTTGGGGGCCATCAGCCGGAGAAATGCATGTTGCGGACACCGAATTGGCTCAAATTAAGGAACATTGCCGTAAGCTTTTAAGTGTTTTAATATATGAATGGTCAGAGCCTGGCCTGGCGGGTCAAATAAACACGACATTAGGGGAGTACTTTTTTTTTCAATTGGGGACCCCTTAAGGAGACGACAATTGCAAAATACACTCGGGGACAGCGCTTGAGTTTAATTAAGACTATGAGCCAAACAGGGACTGGCACGGAACTGGACGGACGGACTGGACTGGCTGAGAACTGGCAAAAAACAAAGTTTATTTTGCAGTGGAAAATTGTCTATATTTCCAACATTATCCTTAATTTCTTACAGTTGCTGAACATTAAGCAAATTGCTCGAAACAATCGTTATATTCGTATTTACCAAAAGAAATAATACACTATTTAATCGCTAAGTTTTCATTTTGCCATGACAATTTTATTTTAATGCCCGCTTACTCGATGAATTTTATTTCTTCCAACCAATAGACATTTTTCTATGCAAGATTTTAAGATTGGACTTTTGTTTTCTATAAAGGTTGATTCATTTATAATAACTTACCATTGCATTTTATAGCAGACTGTATTATTATTAATATTCATTACAACTCAAAATTTTGAATACAGCAATTATTACTACTTCATTATTATCATAAAATGCAAAGCAGCAGAAACAGCAACTTTGTCCCCTAAGAATTGGCAAATCATTTCTAAAGGATTTTTTCCGTAGACGGAATTAAGAAAAAGACAAGAATTTAAAAAACCTTTCAGCCCTATTTTTGTAGCAGCCGGAAAATCTTTTTTAGAAACTGTTCACCAAAAATATTTAATCATATTTTCATAAAACAGAACAAACTATTATTTATGTGGGAATTGTGCCAAATCAAACACTTCTTTAAAGTAATTCAGAATATAATTCAAAAAGAAACTAAAATACAATTAACGTGCGGCTTTTACTATGAATACGGCTGGAACTGCAGTGGACGGCTGGACGATCGGCACAACTCTGGCTTTTTAGTTAACTGGCTTTTCGGATCGATTCTCACGCTAGACTCGAGGACGAGCCTGATAACGAGCGAAGGTTCCGCTTACTCGGCCCATATTTATGCCGTAACCGTGGACAAGTCATGTGGCTTTTTTGTGGAAATAGTTTCTAGTCCCAACAAATTCAAAACTGAAATATTTTGCAAATCAGTTAATAAGAAAAAATACTAGTTAATGGAAAATTTGAGGTATTTGATGATTACAGCCTATATTGAAAATATAATTATAATTAATAGATAAAACATATATCTCTAAAAAGAATTTACCATATTACGATGACTGTTGAAATAGACATTGAATATTATTTTATTTTAAACCTAGAACATTTCTAAATAATGTCCCTAACATCGACAAATAAAACTACCGAAATGATTAAATGAAACCATTTCCAGAATATATGAAAGTTTGTTGAAATAAAATGAAACTATTCAAATTGAATGAAACCATTATCGAGCGAAATGAAGCAATTTTCAAATAAAATGAAACCTTAATATAGAAGGTGCTTAAAATTTGTATTTCAGGAAAGGCTATTTCAATTGGTTTTAATATCAGTGAGCATCAAATTTTAAGCCTGTTACCTCTTACTCATGAATTGAGCCGTTTATTTTGATAGTGGCGTAAGTTCAAAATGTTATAAGGTCGATTTGCCTATATTCTTTTCAAGTAAAATCGACCTCAAGACATTTCGGACTTATGGCACTTTCAAAATGGCTCAATTTATCGTATTTTACTGGCTTATAACTACCACTAGGGGTATAATATTAGCAATTTTTTATAATTACACTGTAACCGGCCGGCCACCTCGTCGCTGCGCTGCAGTTAATTTTTCTTATAATAATAATAAGGATCTTACATAGAGACGCATTTTTTAATAAATTTGTACTTCTCTTTGGGTTTTTGAAGACAGAAAACAAAGAGCTTTTGCGCAAATTCTTTGATCCTTCAATTTTATCCTTGAGTTAATATTGCTTTAAGGATTTTTGTTTTGATATTGTAATTTCAGCGGAATTCGATATTCCTCAGCAGGGACATTTTTTCGGTTATAAATAAAATTAAAACTACCTCAGCACAACAGTGTGAATTTGAATTCATTAGTGATTTTAACAATTGTTTGAGGGAAACTACTAAAGGGCTCAATTATGATGCACTTTCTGCTCATAACAAGTTTCGGAGAAGGCAATTACTGTAGTAGATTAAGATAAAAGTGAAATAATATGAGTTTTAAGCAATTTGTTGATATATACGAATTTGTTAAACAATTTTTTAATATATAGAAATTGGATAATAATTTGATGCTCGATATTGTTCGACAAAATTCATCCATCGTCATTCAAAGGCATGCTCTTAGCAAAAAAAGAGAGATCCATGATCAATTGAAGAAATAACTGATGCTTTTACATGCGCATGCAGATATGACTCTACAAATTACTACATACTCGTATGCAAATGGTTCTCGAAAATCTTGATGTACTAAATCTTTGTATTTTTCGTTGCTCACATCATTATTATTTCGTTGCGTTCATATAAAATACAAATAGTAAATTAAAATTTGTCGACATTTCTTAATATTGAAGTTAGAAACAAAACAAAAATCGAGCCAAAACACTTACTCTATTTAGAAAAGATTTCTTAATAATGCTCTTTTATTTACGATATTTGTGACTGGATGTGAAAGGAGGTTTGGAAAAGGAATTTAGGTTGGGTTTCGGAATTTTAACGAAATCGGCGCAAATATTATTTAATCCAAAGGCGATAAAAACCTAAATCCGAATGCTAAACACAATATATCAGTGTTATCGCAGAAAGTGTTCAACAATTACATCGATATGACTGTTCTATTAATATACTGGATGCGGTTGTACAAATCCCACCTCGTCATACGTAATTCATTGCAACTAGGTGAATAAAATCAGGACCTTTGATAATAATTACAATTCGGCGATAAGACATTATGCGTTGTTTCAAACGTTTTAAATTTAATTTAAATTAATTCTTTATCGTGTCTTGAATTATTTAAAGAATAAAAAAATAAGTCAAATTGAGTTGAGTGAGAGTTTCAATTTAGTTTCATTTCACTTAAAAATTGTCTAATTTAATTTGAAAATAATTTGATTTTATTTAAAACTAGCCAATGCTCAGTGCGATCTGTTGCGCCGATACAAAATGTGCTCTTTTCAAATTTGGATTTGAATGCTTTCTTTTATTAAGCCTGAACCATCTTGTACTAGAAACATTTTCGAATATACTTGCAAAATGTGAGCTCAATCGGTCCAGTAAATTTGGAGTCTATGAAATTGAAGCAAACAATAATTGCTTTTTATAACTATGTATAGACTAGCTTTATTTAATCCAAAAATGCTTTAATTAAATCTATATATGTGGGTTTGGTCGATCGCTCATGAGAACAAATATTGTTCGACAAGGCATCGGCCGCAAGGCCACGGATAGTTCAGTTGGTCAGAGAGCATGAAAGCGCTAATTCGAAGGACATAGGTTTGAGCTCTGTCCACTGGTCAACAGCGTAACTTTTTCGATTAATTCTCACGTACACATATGTGAAATATATTTTTATTATACATTATTTCTGCATTTATTTACCGTAAAAATCTACACAGTTGACTAAACTATGGGAACTAAACTTTTGAACAGGCCCACGAACTACGAATAATATTAATTTAATTAAAATGTTAAATGAGAAATCACTTGCAAAAACGAAATGAATAAAAAATATTCGATAAAATTTAATTAAATGGCAAAGACAATACGCACAAAATTTGTTTTTGACAAAAGCCATTTTACGCTATTAAACTCTAAAGACCACCGATTTTTTTAATTATTTTCATAAAAAGGAAAAAATTTTTTACCGAGCTAAAATCGAGTTGAAACTGTTACGAAAATCGAATCAAATGCATAAGTAAAAATATTGTACACTCTTTGGCCTAATGCTCCAATTTTCAAATATGTTTTACTTTTGACTCAACGAATTAAAAAAACTCAATTTTGATTCCGAATTCTAAAAAAGCATACCAAAAAGTATCACCAAATAAAGTTTTATTTAATAAGGTTGAGGTTTGAAAATAATTAAAGAAATTGAAATTCTTCGGCGTTAATGGATTAATCGAAAACCTTTTCTATACGTTGACAAATATTTGGGCTGAATTTGAGATGAAAATTGCTTCATATAGAGATAAAATTGGAAGAACGATGAATACTAGTTAAACTTTCCGCTTAATTTGGTAGAATGCAATAAGCTGAGTAAATTTCTCAAATCAATTAATAAGTTCAGAAGCCAAACCCTCCAAACTAAAAAGTTTAAATTTTTCTCGTAATCCTAACCGTTGTGGAACTAATCATCCAAATTTGTATGCCCGCATTAAGGAGAATATTCATACCCAATTCCCCCACTCATCCATTGTTCCCTAATTCCCCTTTATTCGTTCCTGCCAAAGTCAGCTACACGGCAGAACCCTCCGGGGTTTCCCAAACCTATAAAAAAGCCATGATCCTTAGCCCCCCGAATTCAATAATTCTGTGCCGGCCTTACACGAATATGCAATAAGTTTTCCTTCAGATTTGCCCTTCCAATTGCACACTAACGTACACTCGCTTTTCCGTCTACTTTCAGAGAATTCCCCTAGAATTCACAGGACGTGAAATGAACAATATTTGGTTGCTGATTATGATAATTGGATGCTCATGGAATTTCCAGCCATTAGAATCAATAATGTCATGCCCAGCCGAGTGCATTTGCCTGTCTCAGACTCAAGTAAGTATGGATTGCGGGAAACGGGGTGTCGCGCCGCACGGCTCGATGGGGCACCATCTGTCGCGCCTGCGGAGCACCTCCCAGATAGTGGTAGGTGTCGTAAATTTCAATTAATTTCCTTCCCGTTGTGTACAGGTCCTATGTAACACAGGCGGCCTGGACCAAATTCCATTAAGGCTGTTACCACCAACAGTTGAAAATCTGGCGCTAACGAAAAACAATTTTCCGGTTATAAAGTCGGACGCTTTTGCGGGACTGCGTGCCCTGAAAAAGCTCTCGCTGGACGGGAACAACATCACCAAAATAAAACAATTCGCGTTCCGGGGACTGCCGAGATTGAGGGAGCTATCCATTCAGTACACCCCGCTTCAGACGGTCGCACAATTCGCGTTTGCCGGCCTCCAGAACCTATCAACCATCCTCCTAAGCCATAATCAAATCATTCGGATAGAGGGGAATGCATTTGCGGGCACCTCCAACGTTAAATTAATTCTCCTCTCGAACAACCCAATGGTCAGGATTGAAACGTCTGCGTTTTCCGGTCTTACGAACGTTGGACATCTAATTCTCCCGTCGGGAATTAGATCAATAGAGCCAGATGCCTTCTACGGAATGGATACAGTTGGGTTGCTGAAGCTGGCATACATGGATCTGAAAGAGCTGAAACCGTACACGTTCCGGGGCCTAACAAACGTCCTGCTCATGACACTCCAGGAGTCCGATCTTGGTGTAATATGTGCAAATGCGTTCTATGGACTGAATCAGGTCGAAAATTTGCAGATACTCAACAACAAAATAGACGCCATCGAAGAGCTCAACATAACGTACACGCAGCAGATAAAACACCTGAAATTCCATGGAAATCACCTGCTCGAAACACCAGACCCCAATTCAATAATACTCGATGGGGTTGAGAACCTGTCTGTCGTTAACAACCACTTCCCGTGCGGGTGCCACATTCACACCCTTCTTGAGAGTCCGCTGGCGAACGGCACCTACCAGCAGGGCGATTTTTTATCAAAGAATTTTTGCATATCACCGCTCGAAGTCAACGGAAGACCCATGAGTGACTTGGATTTACTCGCAATCGGCAGGTGTCAGGAGCAGGTGACACGGGAAAATTTGGAGGCTTCTTCCTCAGTTACACTTTGGATGCATGCAATTCTCCTAAAGTCGATTTATTTAAAATTCTCATTTTTAACGCTCCTCATGGTGATGTCGACCTGGTGGAGGGGCGGAGGGCTTGTCTGGGCGCCGCAAAGGTGAGCTCTGCACCAGGCGATAGGGGCGGGGGGACCGGCCCGAAGACGCCGCCACCGATCCGCACCTAAGGGGGCCGGTGATGGCTGGCCCCCATTTACGCTGTAGTGAACCTGTTTCTTCCTATTTTCGTGTTTTATTTTTTCTGGAGCCCCATAGACAGATAAGGGAATTGGAGAGCTCATTCTCTGGGCCCCCTCTCTTCTCCCGTCACCGGTGGGCCAGAGCCTTAATGCGGGCCGGCGGGAATTCCCCTAATGGAAATGTGAATTGCAAATAAAAGTTTGGGACAAACACTCGATGGGTCCGGAGATCTCCGCGCGAACGGGACGATCGTACGAATCCAAAAAAAGGTTGGAAATTTCAAAGGAACTGTTTACATTTAGTTAGAGTCACTTTTAGTCATGTAAATTGTGTGTGCGTTCACGCTTTATGCCTAATATTTAGGCCAATAGATACTTTACTGCAGCCAGGCGAATTCTTCCTGCTTCCCCCGCTTAGCTCTGTTTGCTCTCCATTGTTCCCTTAAAAAGGCATAGTCATTTTGACTGTTTAAATTTGCCCCTGATTTGACTACATGAATGCCCGCCCTGCATGACAATGGAAGAGTACTACAAGAGTGCTTTAAAAGTCTCTAAACGATTTTTGTTTTTTTTTCTCGAACGATAGACGATAGGGTTTTTAGTGCCTTTCTTTTATGCTACTATCGAATGACGATTGGTGGTGATTTAAAGTTGCTCCTTTTCACTTATCAATGTTTAAATGATAGCTTTACCCCTATTGGTTTTATTTCACCCTGAGTTGCTATGAACTCAATTCATTAGTCATAGTGCCCGCATTATATCGATCTCTCTAAGAACAGTGTCAGGATGTGTAACACAGTCACATTTTTATACAAATTTGAAGCATAATTTTTGTTAAATTAGTCTTGTAAATGCTCACTTATTTTTTAGTCAAAAATTCCTTTTTGTCCTTTAGGAATATGGTTTTTTAATAACTTTAGGATATTTTTACAAAATCTGTGATCAAACTTCATTAAATTTTCAATGTTGGAGGTTTTGGTGCACAGTTGAGTTTTTAGTTTATTTACTTACAAATATTAGAAAAAGAAATCATTGTTCATTTTTAAGTTTCAGTAAAAATTTAAAGACTATTGCACGATCCATGAATTGGTTTTCCACAAATGTGGCCTTTTAATACATATGACTAGCGACGATTGTTGACTTGTCTACACGTCATATTCATAAAACCAAGTTTCATCATCAGTAATGATGTATAATAAATTTCTTTGCTCGCAAGTTCTTTGCTTAACTCTTTTATCCATCACGAAAATCGTAATATGTATGTATGTACCAGAGGAAGACTAATATCTTAACAACTGTTAAAAACAAACTAGCTAATAGATCGAGCCAAAATTACACATAAGGGTACATTTGTAATAATATAACCATAAAAAATTTCTAAATACTTAGAATGTGATTCATTTAAATGGAAAATTTCGCATACATTTTTAGTAGCAAGTTTTTACTGCAAATATACAAAAGATTAAGATTCGGAAGAAAGAAATCAAATATTCCAATTTATTTTTAATTGTGGACGAAGGTATTTCATATAGACCAGCTCCAGTGCGTTTTGTTGAATTATTTGGAGACTTTTTCAAAGTTACTGCGCTATAATATGCATATTTTGTTTCCGAGTCTTCCTTTATAGAAGCCTGGTGACCTGGTTGACCTTCTAAACTATTTCTCACCTTAAATTGGTAAACTAATCAAACCTTTAAAAATTAATTTTTCCCAACAATATTTTTGAAAATAATATAAATAAAAGGAAGTCATCATAAAATCAATACAAAGAATCAATCAGTAGTAACTTGATGTTGACTTTGGTTTAATAATAATTATAAACATATATTTTTAAATGCTATTTTATTTTTTATTTAAAGTAAATTGGACACGAGATATCTTACTATCTATGTACTACTAACAAATCCTTTTACCCAGGTTTCGGTAGTGTTATATAGGTTTCACTAACAAAAATTTATTTAAAACCATGTTTTACGACCAAAAAATTAAGCAATTCCCTAAGGTCTATAACTAATAAAACATGGTTTTATAACCGAATACTTTCGTAGCCCTGAAATATTTGAGTTTAGGAAAATCAAATTATAAATGATGTTACACATAAATAAGGCAAGACAATGATGGCGTATGTGTTATTCAAAAACGAGTTGCAGTTGGGTAACCTGTTTATTCTACGATGGTTTACATGCGACTGCTTTTCTAACTTCTACTCCTAACTTACATACTAGGTGCTAGTGTAGCGTTGCCAGTAATACAATCTTTACCAGTTATACAACTCTATCACAGCGTAAATTAGACACACAGCTCAATTAATGAGATTAACATAAAAAAATTTTTAAAATTGGAATTGGTCTTCTTTCTATAGGTACTGCCCACATAATCTAAATTCTTTTAAGCAAAACATCATAAAAAATAGTAGCACAACATTTTTAAATATAATTCTTTTCATGTTTAATATACATACATATGTGCAAATTTGCTTAAATCTTTGCTCAGTCTACCCCACCAAGAGTAATGATATACAAGTTCTTGTATTTGTATCACATTTTACCATATGTAGATATGTAGAGGTATATTTTCATAATATTGTACATTCAAAAGCTAATAATTTATGTGAATGTTTGAATGTTCATTACGATGCTATTATATTTATGCATATCTCAATAGTATGCTCCCATAATTGTACTTGTAAAAAGACATTGCAAACGATACATGTATTTATTTATTTATTTATTTATTTATTTACCAAGTTGCCTAACCTTGCCTGAAAAACGTTTTACATTATTACATATATTATTTTTGTATTTTAGTTTTTGAAACATATATATGTTGGGATGGATGGGAAGAGAAGAAAGTATAATTTCAATCATTTTTCTGTTACGTACGTATTATGAATTCGAAATAGATTTTAAATTAGCTAAATTATGGAGAAGTAGAGAATTTGGCCGAATTCGCCTGAAGATCATGTTTATAACTGATTAATAAAATGCTCATTCATAGACGAAACGATACATGTTATAGAGTCTTCGACACTGTTAGACTAAAAGAGCTTAAAGGCAATAATAACCCTTACGTTCACATTTGTTCAACGACGTTTAGAGACGATTAGAGTTTCATTGGTTCGGTGTTATCGTCAAAATTGGAAACTACTTAACTAACTTATTACAAACTTTTATTTAACTTCATCTGTCCCTGTGTTGTGAAACTTTGTTGATTTTCATTAACTTTCCGATGCTTGATTGAGTTGAAATTTTGCATACATACATATGTAAAAGCGATGACAATGCACTTTTATGACACCATTGAGCTGGGCTTATAATGGAGCAGGAAGATCGTCATATGTTCTACTTTATTTTTCCTGTAATATCTTGCTTGTTGTTTGTTCTTTAAAAATTTGGGAGATTTAAGATATGATATTATACATATATATGGTTGATCTTCTCGTAATTGGGTACGATATGTCCTCAAATTTGTTATATTTAAATATATATTACTTTATGAACTATAAATTTATACAAAATTGCTAAATTGGTTTCATGAGTGAGTGCCCACAACCATTTTAAATATTAAAAGATAAAAAATTATGTTGTGTTATATAGGCCATAATCTTTGCATGCATATCTTAACCCTTCGAAGAATAAATTTTACGCGTAATTTGAATTTTTCAGAATAGATTGCATGTTAAATTTCAATAGAATAATGTTCTTATAAAGGATATTTGGAAAATATTTTGAAAGTACGGTTAGGAGTTTAGGTAATGGATGCAATGTTCTCCTAACGAGTGGTATTATTATTGGATGCTACAAGTCGGTAATAAAATTTAGTCATGCTGTTACCATGAGAAATTGAAAAACTACAAAAAATATTTATTAGAAGAAGCCCACATGTGATGGCGCGTAGATGGTTTTAAAAGAAACGTGCATAAACGGCCAAAATAAAAAAAGTATTTAAACCTTGTGTAAGTCCATTTCCGTCCAAATTTATAAAATTGTGCTATATTTTTATTTTAGTTAATTTCTTTTAAACTACCTAATGATCTGTCTGCGTTATGACTACACGTAAAAATATAAACACTAACGTTGAATGTTTTAATTTTAAGATTAACACATTAATTATTTTGACTTGCAATTCAGGTATTCTCTTGGAAATTTCGTTTTAAATAGTGCAAAACAATTGAAGTAATTTTTTAAAATGTGTTATAACCTAGTAGATATAAGAATTAAATTATTTGTTGTCTTTAAAATTTCCAACCTTTACATGTAGATGAAATTGAATTTCAACTAAAAATAATTAAAATAAAATGTAACATTTTACTTTCTGCATCAGACAAAATTAATTAAAATGTCAATTTGAACCTATGTAAGAAATAGCGTCCGTCACTACACTTAAGATTTAGAGCTAAACTTTAGAATTAAAGGCGAAAGCAGATAGTGTTTACTCTGCTGATTGTGATGCTTGAAACCTATGTATTTAAATACTCTGTATATTACTCGGATGAACAATTAATACGATTGATGGTTAAACTGCCGATAGATGTGAATATGATAGACGTAGATTACTTGAAAGTACTAGGTAGGTTAATAATTCAAATAAGTGGGAATATTGCTAAACTATTTGGATATAAAATTGTCAATTTGCTATGAGTAGCGAATTACAAAATCAATTGAATAATTAATGTAATAGATTAACGTTACCATAGAGTAAGTATACGAATTCAGCGCTGTTAGATTTAACTTACTGAAGAGGCTCGAAGGTACCTAGGTGAATCCAATTGTAAAATGTAAATATAAAGAGTGCCTAATGTGATAATTTACTGTACATACATTAATTTTAAATAATATTGTTTACATGATAAATTTTTTATGTATTTTAGTCAAAATAGTATACTATAACTGTCGCCTACTATGAGATTATGTTCTTGAGGGAAATTGTACATAATATACATTCCAAGATATTTAAAAGCTGGAAATAAAACTAACAATTAATAAGGGAAAATTGTGTTTTAATTGTAACCTATTTATAATTAGCAGTTTTGTACATATTCATCACTTTGAATTTGAAATGGATATTCTTACAACGTTTCATCCAGATCTGGAGAGAGTTCTTTTAATTAATAACTGAAAAAAGGTGTATTTTAGTTGATGTGTTTACGAATTTGTTGCTTGATCTTTAATTCAACTAAGAGTTAATTTTTCAAGTGATCATAATATGGAAGATAGCTGCCTTATATTGTAATTAAGCAGTTTTCATAATATAAAAGTTTTAGCTGAAATAAAGTTAACTAAGCTTCATGCAGAAAACCTACCTTCATAATTTTTAAATTGGATATTCTGGTTTTGGATTGGTAAATATATCATTTGAATCGCTCTCAAGGAAAATATGAGACTTGGAACAAGCGACAAATCAAAACCAACATGTGGGTGTTGTGTAATTCAAAAGTAAACAATAAATTAAAGAAATTTATATTATTGACACTTTCTTATGATGTAATCGATGCTATTGATCTATCACCAGATGACCACATGCGTAATCGCAGTTTTAATGTCGCTATGTAAATTTTACAAACAAACAGTCCAGCACAAAAAACCTTTTCCTCAGCAGCGAATGTAAAGTTCTTTTTTCAATATCTTAAAAGGTTAGTTAGAAAGATATTAAAATTTCAGCGCTATCTGCACTCTATGAGTGAAAACGGTGTGTTATTCATTGGGAAATTTCTCTGATGGAGAATTTCAATTCATTTTTAAGTGCTCGAAGAGATTAGTGCATGATTGATCTGCTGCATTAATTTCTAATAGAATTTGTTTTTATTCTATTGAGAGCCCTCTAAAATTCTTGTGTGTAAAATTTAATTTTAATTCTATTAGAAATGTAGCAGATTATCGACAGCCATCACATCAATTCATTTTCAAGCTGCCTTAAATTTAGTCCTACAACTATATATTCAATTTCCAATGTCTCCTATATGGGTTAAATATTCCCTGTAAAATGTCTTCTCTATTTTTCTTTTGTCTACTTTCGATAATTATTTCTAACATATAAAAATTTGTTTATAATCTTTTACAGAAGGACTTGGGTAAAAAGCTCTAAAACTGTTTCGCTCGTACTAAAAATATACAGATCTAGATAAACGGGAAGTAAGCAAATATATTTTTCAGAAATATTGCGTCTTTAGGGCTTATAGTGTGATTCCGCTTTCTGTTAAGGATGTTTTGACTTGAAACGCAACGTCGAAGACGTAAACTGGTGCTGCAGTTGAGCTTCTAAAGAATGGACACCATTCAAAGTACGGGGGAACGCGCACTTATATGCGCATATTAAACGACAACTTACGTTCGCGTGCTATTCTCAAAAACACATGCAAGCACATAAGCGTGTGTTTCTGATGGTCTTCGTACAGCCCTACTAAAAGTTTAGATGTTTACACAAAAATTAAACTAAAACTTTTCAAAAGTGTATAGATATTGCCCTAATTATTATGTCGACATTCGTCTATTTTTAATAAATGAATGAGTGAATAAATCAGAAATTTCAATATTAATTGTACAGCTGAACAAATTAAAAAGAGTAACATTACTAACATAGTATACAACATTGCGGCGCAACATTGTGCAAATGGAAATTAAGCTTTATTGATTATCACATATTAGAGTAATCATTTAAAAGAACATTCAAACACAAAACTACCGCTCAAAATTTGATGTTTTATAACAAGTCAATCAGAGTAATAAGAATTTAGGTAAAATACATATATAAATGCTGAATTCATTTTATCTTTTTACCTAAAGAGATTGAAAGCAATAAAAGTGATACTAATCACAATATGCATATTGATTTAGGTCGACGTTTTCAGAAATGTTTTCATTCAAATTGAATAAATTTTCCAAGAATACAGGTACACAATATACACAATTTTAACGTTTACAAGAGTTTAAATTGTTATTTGACACATCTGCCCCAGTTTATAATAACGAATCGAAAGTTAGAGCCGAACTAACTTGTATTTGTTACTCATCAATGTCTCTGTTTTGAAACAAAAATGAAACGTTACTTTTTCGCTTTATTGAGACGATGAGTATTGCATATGTTGAAATAGAACTTATGGCAGAACTAGGTACATTCATATATGAAATATTAACAAAATAAAATAGGTTTGACCTAAACTCGTAAACTAGAAAAGCAATCAATGAAAATTTAAAGGAGATAAAACCTTTCGACACCAATTAGAAGTACGAGGTGGATTTTCATGTGCTCATTAAGAAACGAACAGAAACTCGCCGGTGAAGAGTCCACTCCTTGTATCAAACTTAATTTATGTATTAGTAAGTAATAAATATCTCAATCGAGTTGTAAAATGCAAGTAAGGGGTGTAGTCCTTGATCAATACGTCCAATTTGCGAACTTAGCCGAAATATTACCATAGACGGTATGTTAGCCTAGTTTAATCAATATGGATCAAGAAATACTCGTACATGGTTCCTTTATCTTCTGCAAACGTCCCTTTTACGAACTTAGCCGAGATATTGGCTCAATAAATACATATATAGGCAAAATTTGATCAAAATCGATTAAGATTACCATATACCATATATCAGGTATGTGGTAAATATTCGTGCGGGGGGTATTTTTAAAGGTCAGCGAAATCTAACATGAATTTTGGCATAATTTATTTTGGAAAATCGTTTCATGAGGTAGGCTATAATATCTAGTACAGGACTCCCTCGAATAGCACTGTACTTAAATTACACAAAAGACGCGAATAAGCACGGCTAAAAATTGCAAAAAACTAAAAATTCTCTAATAACACGGAACACAGCATCATATAACACCAACCCAATTAAACCTGCTATACGAGGAATGGCTGTGTTACCTAAAAGGCAGTACATTTTTTTATTTCATAAATTAGAACCCAAAAATGGTGTGTATTTAATTTGGTGGCATACTGCTCTAAGCTCAGATATTTCATTCCTGAGTCTTCTGAATCTTCTTTAATTTTATTATTATTTGATATGCAGGATGGTAGTCTTTCTCTCTCTCTTGGGGCCAGATTGAAGCCTACCATAAGTTTTGCCTATTTTCACTATGAAAAGAGGGTAAAGTAACGACAAGCTTCTGAAACTTTAAATATGATAAAAATCAATTCGGGGAATGCATAGTCCTTGAGTGGTTTTCTGAATATGGGGCATTAACTGAAAGTTTTCCCAATCATACCCATTGTTTGTGTTCTGGAGAATCAACAGTTCTGGACTTTATCCAGAGACTTAATTTTGTTCTATTTACGTATGAATAGCCCCAATGTAACCAATAAAGCAGAAAGCAATTTCATTTTAATAGCTTCAAAGTACATGTAAAACCTGGAGTTTCTTGTGGGCCTCGGAATATGCGAGTGTCTGCAGTCAACTTGATAAGTCTCACAGATTTCATTCTGAGTGATAAACTTTCCGACAGTAGGGGGGGGAGAAGAAAAAAAAGGCCTGTTGACATCTTAAATCATTTTCCTCGAAGCCCGGCCGGGGATACCAGGAAACTTTTGCAACTCGAAAAACTAGTCCAGGAGTAAAGCAATCAATTTGAAAAGTTTGACAGTGATATGTACTTAAAAATAACCTCAACCCCAGTGCGCCTCAACTTTAACTGAACGTGCCTCGCTGCCCCCCAGCAGAGTCTGGTCGGCCGCTCACGGGTGAGCTATTTCTTGTGCTCACGAAACAGCAATTCGAAATAATGGCAATGTTTACGGCGAAATATTTGTACCGTCTTATGCTCAAGTGAACATTATCCTAATTGCTGCTGCATGGAACTTAATTGCGGGCCATTGTAATCAAACACTCCGCAGCGGCGAGGGCAATCGATAAAGAATACGAGTAGGGCTCGTCCTGATCAGTTGTCTTCCACCCACCCACGGGCTCTATTTTGTAGGTATAGTCGTAATCGTTTTGCACGTCTTCCCGTCTTCTCATCTTCCCGCCTTTCAACCAGACAAACTGTTGCTTGTCTCGAGTCGAGTGTTATCTTCTTTGAACAGTCCTTTCAGGAGCACTCGCTGGATGAGCTGTTGAAACTTAGCGCTGGTAAAAAACATAGGCCACGAGTGCTCTGCAGCTACCGAGTGCATAATCTTCTGGTCAATGACAATCTTGAAAAATAGTGTTTGCTTGCACACTTTTGAATGGGGGTGGAAGGAGTTGTAGCTGGCTTGAGGCTATTCCGGCACCATGCCGTGTGTGCATTTAATTTTTTATGCGGGCTTAGTCCGCTGCCCCAGCAGAAGGAAAGTGCTTTTACGTTATGCTAGCGGCGAAGGTGTAGGTGGCGGAGGAGGACTGTTGGTGGGCACTACTTGCTTAAGATTAAAACGGGTCTACAAAGTCGGTAAGTCTGCTTGAAAATCTAAAATATGTTACACGTGTGTACCCTGAGTTGGGAGCGGTAAAAAACAAAAATCTTACCCGGAAAATTATCAAAATATTTTCCAAGGAAAATTAAAGTACATCGCCTTAGTGCCCGGTACCATTTCCTGAGTTTTCTTTAAGCAAGTGCATTCTCAGTCTATAGTTGTTGCAAAGTTCCCCTACATATGGTACTGAAATTTTTGTTTTTAAGGCACACAAAATCTTAGTAAGTTAAATAAAATGCTCACTAATGAACAAAAGGAGTTAATATTGCATAAGTGAGTTTATAGGAAATGCTCTCACTGTACAACTCTAAATTTCGAAATTTTGATAGCATATTCTTAAATACTTCTGTTAAAGTTTTGGTAGCCGAACGGCTGGCTGGAAAAAATGGAAATTTCTGCTAACTCACCGAAGCAGACGAGCTCAAAAGTAGTTGGCGTTTTAATCCGGGGCAGCAGACTGATCTTCATCAGTATAGCTACTGCCTGGTGCCTCTGTTACACACGCCACAATTGTGTAGATCGACCACCAGTCTCCTATATCTACTTGGTTCAAACAGCAAATGTGAATTACAAGCAAAGTAAATTTCGCACGTAAGATTATTTCACTAAAATTCATCAAACTCGAAAAACTGTGATTGCCATACTGAATTCAGAAATTGTTCTACTACATTCGAAATAAATGTTACAGAATTAGTTTTCAATCAATTTTCATAAAAATACCTTGAATTTCCATAAACATGGTCGCCATATTGAGTTTACTATTTTGAATTCCCAAATTATGATAGTAAATTCGAAATATTTGGCCATAAAATACACTTAGTACTTAATTTAATTTAAGTTCGTTGAATTAGAAAAATTGTAGTTTCGGCACTGCAATTATGTCGCCGTATTGGATCCGCTATCTAGATTTCTATAGTTTTGAAAGCGTAAATATCATCAGGATCTCCAAAGAGTCCAAAACACAAATTTTCATTGTAATCTCTCATATTTACAATTGTTGGCCGCCATCTTTGGTCGACCATTTTGAAAGTTGCGAATAAAAATTGGCCTATATCTTAAGGTAGGATATTCATTAAAAAAATTAAAATTATTGCATCTACACCTTTTAGGCGTGACTGATCAACAAAGAAACAAATTTTCCATTATATGTAAATATGTAATATATAGGGATACGAATTATTAACCTTAGAGTAGGCATATCATATTTTGCGACACGAGAGCGCGCGTGCGGGCTCTTAGACCGCATCGAATACTGAATATACTTTTTAAAAACTTTGTAATTTGTACCTAGGAAAATGTGATTTTAAAAAAATGGTGTGTCGCTACAAACGTGAATGTAATATTGCAATAGGCATGCAGTACTGTTACAGGACACTGAAAATTCTTAAACATGCGAGGGTTTCTTTAAGCCAAACGAAATCTTTTAGTTTGAAAATAAATTTTATTTCAAAGTTCCAACCAATATAAAACAACAATTTATGTTACTTATAACTTCAGATAACAATAGAACAAAATTTATATTTTCAAATCATTGCAAAATTATTACAAAATTAAATCAAATGAATTCGGCTCAGGCAGGACTGCACTTTACTTTTTCAAGTTAAGCACAAGTAACGAAGTCATGTATCGCTTTTTAATTGCGATTTAGGACAATTGCGCGTAGACTGATACCTGGACGGTCAACTTAGCTAAACGATCGTGTGAGGGTAAAATTGGGAGTAAGCAGAATTAAATGATGAAATTTATGGTTGCATAGACACGTATAAAGGGACAGGAAAGAAGGTATATAAACAAAATAGGAATAGGGTAGTGGGAACGTAACAGTGTTGCACACTTTTCCAAGACACCCTGTACGTGATATAAGTAATAAGTCAAGCTGAAACAATCTCAATTATCGAATTACATAAAATTATAATATTAATAATTTAAAAATTGTACAAGTTTTAAGGTATTGGTGTTATTAAAGGTTCATCATGCAAGCACCCTTTCCTTTGCAATGTTAGGTTGTAGTTGTCAAAATTATTTATATGGAAACATCCCCCATTATATACTCCATATGTGAAAAACTCAATATCAAGCTGTCTAGAACTTGAAGAATGAGCATATTCGTCGTTAGCCCCACCCGATAAAAGTTCAACATCAGCAGTATAAGGGTTGTAATCTTTCACTGCCATTCTGGTAATATTGAATTTATGCAGTGCACCCTAATACAAATAATTTTTGAAAATATTTATATCCTCAAAATATAAGTTGTAATCTATTTACAGATTCAGGGTATCTAAAGGTAATTTTATCTCCAAATAAATCTCAATTAGATACTGCATGCTTGTAGAATATAAAGAAAGTCGTCTTTATATATTTTACAAAAGGAGTGCAACTTTTCAACTTCTCTTGATCTTGTTTTACAAGTAGTAAAAAGGATTAGCACGTATACAAATAAAGTTTTCATTTTTTTTTTTTTTTTTTTTTAACTGTGGCTGCCTTTCAAGGCACACTTAGGCCAATTTTTGGCCCATTGTGTTACCACGTAGCGCAGGAGACCATGGTTATTCGTGGGATTCGAACCCACAGCCTCTGGGACGGTAGGACAGCGCGCTAACAACTGAACTACCAGAGGCCCCAAAGTTTTCATCTATCAAGCAAAATTTTAGGTTTAGTCAAAAACATTATTTATTTATTTCGCACGTAATACCATAAAAAATTTTCAGGTAATATCAACTGTCTGGTGATGAATGCTGAAATGTCGACATAAATTACTTATATACACCCCTTTTACGTCAGCAACCAAGCCCATTCGCGTGTGTTTTCAACACTTCTAGGTATGCACATCAGTTTCTACGATGTTGCTGGTTTGGTGCAGATTGTTTACGATTAAACGAAAACAGAAATGTAAATACGAGCGTATAACAAAACAACAAGTCCCCCATTAATTTCACCAATATCGAATACATCAGCACGCTTCTTAAACCTATGTCTTATTTTGATATTAATATTAAAATTTCCTATGCAACTCCCATATATAAATTATTTTGGAATTCAGCGAATTCAGGAAATTTTAGTTAGTTTAGTTGTTTGTTTATTTGGATGTTTTTTTGCAAAATCACATCTAAACGCTTGGATCAAAATGTTTAAGTTTTTTATGGAAGGTACTATATATTCCAAATCAACATATAGGCTAATTTTTATGCGTACATATAAATTGTAGTCTTTCGAAATGTTGGCTAACAATTGTAAATTGTAAACGGATTGCCATAAAAATTCGAATGCTAACTGCGAATCCGCTTCCTAATTCTAGAAAATAAAGAAAGGCTGAAAGGATACCAACGAAAATTATTTGCAAACTATTAAAAATAGTCCAAGCCCCCGCCCAACATTTGAAAATCTTTCCGTCTGTTTTCCATTTAATTTGAATTAAAATTGCGTAGATACTTTCAGTGTATTCAAATAAAATCCGCCTAATTTGATGTTAGTGTAAACCAGTATGATTAAATTAAAACGTTGCGAGCATTGAAATTTACGTTATTCATATATTAAAACGCAATTTCTTATAATTTTGTATTATAATCAAAATTTTTAGTTTAAATGTAGACAAAATTGATAACATACTTTGATATTGGTACCAATTCCATATCTGGCCTAATTTCTGCATCTAGAACATATTAACAGCCATGCTCAAGCTTTGGTCTCTTGCTACAAATTCCATATATAATTCTAGCGAAACTTGAAATTAATAGATTAGCGGTACTGCTGTATATTAAAGTAAAATCACTATAACGTAACCCTAAGTTAATATCTAAATGTTTTCTTTTTAAATGCGTGAACTAGTAAATAAATAGGAAGATGCTTAAGGATTAAAATAGTGAATTTTATTTTAAAATTTGTATACAATATAATCTTACCCAAATTATTATGAAAACAAAATTTTGTTCATAAAAAATATATTTTCGTATATAGTAAATAGGATTTAACAAAAAGTATTTAAATACGAGTATTTCATTATTATGGAAATTAAAATTTCGTTTCATTATTTATTCTATGACATGGGCCTTCGTACACTCCATATACAAAAATTTCAATATTCAGACCTCTTGCAAAAGGAGACCAAATTCCAATATTCACGAAACCCTTATCAATTCCACCATCCGAAATTTTGACATCAGCTATCCAGTAATTGTAGTCATTTACTTCTATACGATTAATTCTAAACCATTCCAAGGGCCCCTTAAAAATTTTTGCGTGAAAGTGGTAAAAGCAATAAATACAAAAAAAATATACTTACTTCATGAGGGGGGAAATTAATATCAAAAAACCATGTCCCCAAGTATCCGTCTATTACCTTTAGTGTATTAAAAAGCAGGGTCTCTTCTTTTTCTACTTGACCAAAAAGATGAGTTTTCCAAAGTTCTCTCAGAGTTTCTGCACAAATTGTATTTAAAACAATTGCCAAGATGATAACAACTTTCATTTCAATATTTTTGAGTTTGTTACATACAGTAAACATTTTAGTAAACGTCTCCCTAGCTCTGCTTTTTGTACTTTGATAATAAAGCAATCTCAAAAGAATGGCAACATTTCTTAAAGGTCACATACTTAAATCATATTGCTGTTAAGCAGACTGTTCACAAACGGTTTTTATTTATTTCTCTAAGCGATTGTCTATCAGTTGCCATGCAGTCGTTATACTTTCCAAATGGAACTCAGTAGTACCTTAGCATTAAAAAGCATTAGCAAAATCTGTCCATTAGAAACTGGTAATTGCAAAAGCCCTAAAACACTCAAAATGTCTCCAAAAATTATCGGAAATGTTTGTTTAGCATACACAGGTAATTACTTTTAATTATTGCTGCAGAAAAATCATAAAAAGGTTAGTGGAATTTATTTTATTCGCTTGTGTTAGCCAGCCATACTTGGTGTATCCTGATGCTCTTTTACTAATACTTTACGGAAATTTGGTATAAAAAAGGGTCAGTCAGAATGAAGATCGATCATAGTTGAAAAACCAAGCAATAACTACGGGTGTTTTAAGCTGAAATATTTAAAAAATTGCCAATTACATTTACGGCGTAGTAAACGGAAACAAAAGGGAGGATGCCCGGAAATACTACAGGAAATTCCTAAATCGACGAGTACTCCAAAGAAGGGTATTTTCGCAGACTTCCCAGAGGTTGAGAGAAACCGAACAGCAAAAAAAAAGCCCTTTTCGAGGTAGATTTTGGTTTGGTAGACAGATAATAGCTTATATAGTGAAATTTCTTAATACCCAAATTTGAAATGCCGACTATTACAAGCTAAATTGAACAATTGTAAAAACAAATTTTTAAAATGTTTAGAAAGTGTTTTCGCCCTATAAAACATATGTTTAAACACCTTTTGTGTTATTGTTTATTGGATACATACGGGTATTGTTTAACAATTTTATTGATATAACACCCCAGACACTCCATATACGTAAAACGCTAATATCATTGTTTTGAATACGCCGTTAAGCTTTATTTACGATTTTAAGAAATGGGTAAACTGGTCGAAAATGTATAGGATCGTACAAGCCTTAAGCTTTTCGTTCTACATTTATTTAGAAATAAGAACTTTATAATTTCTTAAGAACGTTTTGCGAAGAGATGTTGTAAACATAACAACTAACACAACCCGTACCACTCCACCCAACTAATAAAATAGGCAAAAAATACTCTACCAATGCTTATAGAACAGAAGGTGTAATTTATATAAGACAATTAGACCCTACACAACAATACAGTATCGATCCTAGGTATAGGGTGAAGTGCTTTACAACCATCGTTACATAAGTTATTTTGTCTAGATCAAATACCTATTTTATGTTGCCTCCTTTGTTGCATATACTCTAAGGTTCAATATCCAAACCCATATTGATAATTTTGTATGGCATGCCCCTTCCCTCTTTTTCGAATTAATCCTTTCGCTTCAAAATTGGATTTGTGGAGCCCGTCTACCAAGTAAACGAGTTTAAGATAAATGAAAAATGTTTCAATCCGAGAAGCCAAACCATTCCCATTTATACGGTTTCTCTATTGTAGACACTCATAATAAGGGGTTGGCAGTTTGATTTTTATAAATGGTTTACTGATACTATATATAAAGTGTGAACTATAACGAAGAAAAATTTGCAGATTTATGCATTTACACATGCGGTTCTCTTAGGAAAATAATGTACATAAGAGCAATCGTTCAGAAGATGTACCTATTAAATTAGTATATAACACCCTGAGGAAGATAACATCGCCAAAAGATATATGAATATCTTAACATATAAGATAAAACATTAGCCATATTATACCATTATAGATGGTATACTAATTTTTTATGAAATAAAAATATTTTTCAAATATCCAAACTCTAAAGGTATTCTTTTCTTAATATCTTATGACGATTTTGGAAGAGAAATAATTGCGTAATATACAATAAATGCAATTTGTACACCATATCCAGATTTCTAGTTGCGATAACCCATAATTTGGCTTTAGCAAATCTTAAGTGCTTGCACCTCCCACAAAGAAAATTTAAAATGCATCGCTCACGCGCCTTTAATACCCTATAGAGGGTTAAATGGTCCCTTTGAAAGTTATTATAGCACTTTCGTTGTATTAAGAAGTGTTCGCCACGTACATGGGGCACCCTCACGTTTTTCCACTTTCGACTGGATGGCCACACATTCTTAAGACGTGTCCAAGCCTCTACAGAATTTTACAGAATTGTTCTGAAAATTACTCTTGAATTTGCGGAGTTCCTTCTGAGTAAATATCCCTGGAAACGTTTCCTCTGTGAATAAAACCTATACCAATTTAATACATACGTATAAGAAGATTTTTTAATTCGTTATGATATGGTTAGAATGTTAATGTTAAACTATTTTGTTTATAAATATTTTAACGTTACGCAATTAATATGAGCACAAAAATAAATTTTTTTTCAGATGTTAAGAAAAATTAATTTTTAATTCATTATTATAATTAATGTTTTTTTGTTTGCCTCCACGCGGAAATTTAGAGCTGTGTTGTTCGATTAGTTTTCCGCAGTTGTGTGATATTTGAATGTCTATCTAATTTTCTTGAAAAAAACATTGAACAAATTAAAAATTCACTTAAATACAAAACATTGGTTATATTGTTGATGATAGTAGTAGTTTGGATATAATTAGTATTTTGGATTCAGAGTTGGTCACAGGCAACTTCTAAGAATTTCGCAAAACTTTAAAAATAAATCTACATTATTCTGTACCATGAATAGGAAACTGCTATCGATTCAGTGTGGCATTAAGAGCTAATCTAAAAAATTACCAATTTTGGTTTTTTCTAAAAGTCATAGTTAGCTCTCACTCACTCAATAGCCGGAGAGAGTGTCCATACAATCATACAAAGCAGAAATCATTACTACTATTTTGTACATAAATCCTAAACTAGAAAATTTGTTGATCAGATCATGTAAAAACTATATATCGAACTAGACAAAACATTTAATTTTGGTAAACTTATACGAGTAAGATCAACGGGGCCTACGGTAGATCAGTTGTTAACGCGTTGGCATACCGTCCTAGAGGCTGTGGATTCGAATCCCACGGATAACCATGGTATTATGCTGTTATGCAATTATGCTGTGTGCTATACCCATATAAGCCAATGATCTACTCGCACTCATAACAAGAACAAATCGCTCAAAATAAAATCCTCAAAACCAGCCTTGGTATTTTCTTATATAAGAGTTACATTTAAGAAGAGTGGTGTAGCTACTTTAGGGCAAAGTTGGTCAATCTTAAAGCTATTTCCTTAATAAATAATAGCCAAATTTATTAAAAGAATTATAAATTTAAATAATCTCACTTATTTTATTAAAAGCGCTTATCATTATTTGAAAAAAAATACTTCATTTATACATATATTAAATTCTGATAAAAATAACATAAGTAAGGATGCCAAGCTTATATATAGCACCGGAATTTTTTTCTATTTACGTCACAATCCAAATTTTGTTTGCGCGGAGCATTTAAAATTATTCAATAATTTCTTTCTTAATTGTTAGTATTACTATTGCGGTGGATCAGACCCGTAGCGTCAAGCGCTCATTGTTTTGTAGCACAGAAGACTATAATTATGCGTGGGATTCGAATCTACAGCCAATTGGACGGTAGGCCAGCGCACTAACAACTGATCTACCAGAGGCTCATCGTTCTCAATTAATTGCTCCTTAAATGCTCCTCTCAAATCTGAAATTGGTCTAATGAAAATAATTTATATTTAATTATATACATATTTGCAAACAAAAAACCATAAGCTTTCGTAGTATCTCAAAAAATAAAGAAATAGTAAAGAGTCTTTCATTAAGCATTTCCTACTTTTAAATTTAAATAAAACAAAGTGTTTGTGAAATATTATCGAAATTTTTTATTTCTTTGAAAAGCCTATCGATGCCATTAGGTACGGAATTACATCGTTCAAATGTCTGCCGCGGCTTCTTTGGGTGGCGCGAACCTGAAATGTCCAATTTTCCATGATTGTGGCGCATAAATCAGGCTAAATTTGACCGATGGCACGGATTATGTTGGCTTTGAAGGCCGCTCTAGTTTCTGGCTTATTCGCATAGACCTGCGACTTAAGAAAACCCCACAAAAAAAAGTCTAAGGGGGTTAAATCGCACGATCTCGGTGGCCAGTTCATATCACTTCTACATGAGATGACCATGCCCTCAAATCGCTCGTGCAGAATGTCCAATGTGGCATGAGCTGTGTGCCACGTAGCGCCGTCCTGTTGAAACCACATGTTGTTGGTGTCCATATCATCCAATTCAGGCCAAAACAAGTTGGTAATCATTGACCTATAGCGTTCGCCGTTGACGATTATGGCAACAAAAAATATAGGCGAAGCATGCGGAACAGAACACACATTTTGATAAATCAATTTTATCATTTGCACGTATTGTTGAACGCTATATCCGTCCATGGTGATTTGGCAAAACAGACTGAATAAATGACAGCCAATTTGACAGATATAGCTTCAATAATATGACCGCTATCAACTGTCAAAGTTCGGAAGTCCCTATTGGAAGACCCTTTATTTTTTTAAATGTGTTTATGTAGTCCCTCTCTAATTGCTTTTCCTGAATTAGTTCTCTCGCAAAATTTCACATTTATGGAACAATTGCTCCCTAATTCTAATTAAAAAGAATTATACATGTATAATTAAACATTGGCAAATAAAAGGTGACATTAGGTACAATTACTTAAGAAATAATTAATTCTTTCGGAGTTAAGAACAAAATGTAATTACAAATGACGACTTTTTTGCATTTCGTTGATGTTTTTAACATTTTCAAAAAGTTTTCAAAAATTTACTTTCATTGTTCAATTTATCACCTATTAGCTTTTTGTTTACAAAGCAATTGTTTATAAATTGTCAAGGACATTTTTTTTTCCTTAGTTTATTTATTATTTTATAAAATTAATATAAATAATAATAAACTTTTTACAGCGAGGATATACATAACATGCAGCCTATGAAAGAACCAATTTGACTTCGTTGCATACCTCAAATATTTTACCCCAAATTGCTCTTAAACTTTGACCATTCCGAGCACATTTCCTACCCGTACAACAAAACTAATCCAGCATAAGTCGATTATTTAATTTACACGGCTGCAATAGTTTCGGAACTACAAGGGCTATTGGGGCTTATTGCAAAGCTCACCGGATTTAGACTGGGGCGTGCAAATAATCTCTGTAACTTCGCGTTATTAATCAATTGAAAAACCTCCCGAGAGCGTTGTAATTCAACAGCTAAAACTAAAAGTAAGACAAACCCACACGATTTCATTGTGGAGGAACTTCCTGGTCAGGCCATAATGGCACGATATCACTCAACATTCAGACTCGAAATGCATACTATTTTATTTTATATTTCTGTGCCTCGCTAGTGCTCCACGAACTCGAACTCTGCCACTGGCCATTCCAGAACTCTGATGTGAGGCACCCCGTATGGAATTAGTTCCATGGAATACTGAGCCAAAACCCCAAATGGTTACTGGTCTTAATTTAATTCAGACAAAGAGTTGATCCAAATTATGTTAAATTTGGAGCTGAGAAGGCGGATGCCCGGTCATTAATTCGGGCAGCTGGTGTAGCGTTTATTTAAAGGGCCACAACGGGCATACTCTCATAATTTGATGAGAAAAAGCATTGCGATGGTGCTAGGGGATAGTTTGCCAGGAAATTCCACGGAGGTTTTTAATCCCCAGATAAACACATACTTCAGTCATAGTTCGGGAACACGACATCATGCTTACCCTTGCCGCTAAGGAGTAGATTTTCGTTCGTATATTTGCCTTCTGCCAGTCTAAGAACTAGTCAAGGGGGTTTTGAAATAATTTACGAGTTACTCTCCGCCCACTCATTCCATAGCTCTTCTTTGGGAACCCAAACACAGCATATCGCTCAAGTTTGCGGTCCAACTTACAAATTGCCACTATAAAAGCAATCCTGTAGCGAAGTGCATTCCTTGCTCATGGGCGCCAAGACAAATATATCAAAGAACTTCTTGAGCAATGTCTCCGGGCACGTCCATTGTGCTATTAATTTGGCGCTCAATAGATTTATTCGTCCTCTTAATACAGAAACTCTCATAAAATATTTCGACCACGTTTTTAACCCAAAAATTTATTTGTTAAGGAAATTGTGATTGGAGTGCTGCATTACGGCCGCTTCCCGAATGCTCCACACCCACCACCGCCCCCATACCAGGGATCGTAGCGACTCTGCTAATGTTTTGATGCTTTAAGATAACCACAGGACCTCTGGTTATATTCGTTTGGGTAGCTCTGAAGGAATTTAATTTTCATATCATTGATTGGATGAATTAGAGTGGGACTAATGGCTACCAGGCTAGCATACGGGTTATTTACATAGATTCTACTAAAGCAGGACTTTGAAGCATTATTTTAGTAAATAACTTGATAATCTTTTTGTCTGTTATTCCTGAGGGAACCCTCCCATCGAAATATCACTGTACTTGTAATCAGTGCCCACATCTGAAAGTAAAGTGGACAACTCAACTTGGAAACTTTCTTTTTATGAGCACCATTTCTATCTGCATTTTTCTCATTCACTATTTTTTTACGAATTCGAACACTGGTGACCCTAAACGACATCCAGAGTTTGTTCCTTTTTGTTTGCCTTCATTCAAATTAAAGAGTTTTCCGCGGAAAGTTCTAACCGACCCATAATGAACTTTTTAATTTCAGCGAACAAACGAAGTGAAATATAATTAGTGAGAAAAAGTTACAAACGAGAAAATTAGGTCCGATGTAAATAGAACAGTTTTTTTCATCGTCTATCTCCGCAGTATTGCTGACAAACAAATTGCTCTCCATAAATTCAAAGGGTGACATTTCGTGATAAATAATAGAAAACTTATGATTTTTGCTAAGGAAATTTCTACCCTTTTTTTAAGAATTTTACGACAATAAAAAAGTTTTAGCCATTAAGAAAGTAGATCACTAAAACCTTAATTATTTAGAGTTTGTTCAACTTACTTCAAAATACGTTAAATATGTTATCACTCAATGAATACAAATTATGGTAATATAAATTTCAATTATTTTAAATAAGCGCGCTTTTAATATTTACTTACCTTATTCAAAAACGAAATAAAAATAATGATAGGTACTAGTACGTATGAAAAATATTTATTTCAAAATTATAAACACATATAATTAATACGATACTATTTTTTTGTGAAAACATAAAAAGAAAAAATCAACGGCTTATACAGAACGGAATTAAAGCAATAAATCTCTTGACCTCAAACCCGAAATATAAGATTAAGCTCAAGAAACGGCTCTGTCGTAATCTTGTTGAAGAATGACGTCAAGCACATTATTTCCCTTCTGTTGTTAACTGCCGAGCAACACATTTTGAGGATGCTTTTATAGTCAACAGTAGTCATCCTGCCTATGATTCATTGGCATCCTCCAACTCATCATACATCCCTAGATGCAGCATCCATATCTTCCCGCCTACTTACTGTAACGATCTTAAAAAGTTTCATTGGCCATCTTTCCATTACCGAATGCGGTTAAAATCATCTTTTATTGGCATGGCTTTATACTCACCCTCTACCCCTTTAGCACATTCCTAGTGTGATTTTGCTGTACAATTTATAGCTACACGACTTTCGTTAGTATGGCTTTCGTGCCAGTGAGGTTTCTATTTGTGTTAATACCGCAATTTTTGTAGACTTTGGCCACTTTGGCGACATTAGAATTTGCCAGGTTGTGGTGAGTTTTCCATTTGTCTACAACTTATACTACTGATAATTTTCATCTAAGCTAAATTTAAAATATACACGAAAAGAGGGTAGCAACAATGTAAATTTCAATAAGTTTTAAATTTTCACACACTCACCTTTTAAGTTCAATAAAATAATTCAAAAGCAGATCCGTTTTTTACTAAAAGAAAGGCTTTTATCTGTCTTCAGACGACTAATTGATGCTAAAGATGAATTTTAGTCATTAACAACGTTTCTTTACATATTTTTTAGATATTTAGATATTTTCTCCACGGAATCATATTTGACACTGTAAGTTGACTCACTGACTGTGTGGTTCAATGTATAATAATTGATCCGAATGGGTTCTTTACAATTTTTTGTTTATAATAAAATATAAATCCATTAAGTACTTTTATGATAATTTGGTTTGACCAATTATAACTTAATGATACTAAAATTATAAAAGTGACGGAAATAAAATATAGCGTTAAAAAGTAACTCTTATCGACCTTAGAACCAATTATCACGCCATATCCTTTTCTCAACTCAGGCAGATCAGGTCGACATTTTGTTAGAAAATATAGCTAGATAGCTAGAATCGTTATAAAATACAAAAAACCGATTATATTTCTTCTTATCTTATGATTTTTGTATCATAAGCAATGCTTAAGATTATAACTCCTAATTGTAATAGTTCAGCATCCCCGGCGAATAGAGTGTAATTTATTTATTCTTTCACAAGAAGAGGGTAAAACTAGAAGGCCTAATTTCACTATGTAAATTTGGGTATCTACACAAATAACTGTTTTGATCTTAATTATTTAATCCTTTCGGATATATACATGTGGTCCATTGTTATGTTTTCGAGATTTTTTGTTTTTGTGTATGTGTCTTACTCTCAAGCATAGTTTAAATTTTCACAGTTCTTTATGTTTGTTTTAATATTTAAATATAATTTTAAATTAATCGTGGAAAGATATAAAAATTTGACTCAATTATATGCCCAACATCCATTACATACAATATAAAAATTTTAGGAGTAATTTTATCATCATTATACTAGGCGGACTACTAAGTATGAAAGTAATGAAATTACTTAAAAGAGTAAAGGGCACTAATTTGCCCATGTCCAAAGTAATCTTCTTACACAAACATCCAATTAAACTTTTACACTACATTATAATATATAATAATGAAAATGCCTCGGGGTGTAAAAATTTGTTTCTATAAACAATAATTTTTTATACTACGAGTAAAAACAAGCAAAATATAATTTTTTTGTTGTATGAAAATTATTATGCAGCATTCAAAGGGTGCGAGGAGAACCCTAATGATGTGACAACTAAATCAAACTCTTTGGGTATAAAACTCATTAATATACATCGTGGAATGAAACACAAACATATTCGCTAAACCCCAACCTCTTTCCTTTTAGATCAGAATAAAACTGAGCTTGAAATTAAAAGGAGTATATATATATGTACATATATATATATATAGGTACATATATATATATGTATATAATGATTTGCCATTCCTTAGCAATTTTATGATAATTCTTTTGAATTCTGTCGAGTAAAAACAAACAAAACAATACCAGTCTGCCTTGTCTCTTTTAAAATTAGCATTTAAAACAATTTTTGAATTAAGTGCAAACTAGGGACCAGCAGGGACTTTCAGGTCGTGCCAAGAGTTCTTTCGTAAGGTTACGTTACAATTAATCTAAAATCTTGTCGAATGACTAGCAATTATGCTAAAAGGTTCAATGGTGTTTGCTGCAACTGAGAACTTTCTCGGGCAAATGATCCAATAAAGGAAAAATATACAGCTTCGTTCCCGAGAATCCTGCTTTTTTAGAGGGTAATCCTATTTCCAGCGACTTGATGTAACAGGGCCACAATGTGCCCGGAGCCGTTGACACTAAGCTTCACTGGCCAGGAGCAGGGAAACAACTCTTTCCATATGAACTATACCAAAGGATCTGGACATGTTTAGTAATTCCGGGAAATTCTTTATGCCCGACCGTGGTGAAAACTTTCGGCAGTGTTAATAAGCCCGAACAGAATTCTCTCGTCGGGCACTTTAAGGGAGTATACAAAAGTTCATCATCCACAGCGCTAAACATTATAACGATCCAATTTCATTTATATGCTAATGAGACACCTGTTATTATTCTGCACCAAACGGACTCTCTGTGTACTTTCTATCAAGTTTAAATTGCTTGTAGTCATATAATCGCACTTGGGTGCAAAACAACTTGTGCTGCTGTGCTGTTGACACCGAAACACTTCCTTGCCCCACAGTTGTCCGGTACTCCTCTGGATCGTCACACGGGAGCCCTGGTAACTAGCCATTGTGTTTTCTTTATGAGGACCAGATGCTGAAAAGAGTGGCAAGTGCTCCCAGCCATCCTGAATAGCGGCGATAGTGTTCCTTATATTGAGCTAGATAAGATTTTATGATGCCGAGTGTCAGCACAAATTTTCGCCCAAGACCAGTTGGTTATTAAATCACAGGTCTCAATCGATTTGATCATTTAGTGTCCCAAGCGCTGAGAGAAGATTTTGATTTTCTGCATCAAATGCAGAATGTAATTAACCAATCACACTTTTTGTACACTTTAATTCCAAACAGCGAAGCTTGAGCGTAATAACCTCTGTGCTAGTTTAACCAGCTTGGATTTGGAACTTAATTCGAACACCTTTCTGAAAAGTTATGCATATTACAGGGACTTGAGAAGTTGTTCCTTTTAAAGTTGCGATAAAATTTCTGAAAGAGGTTACATCTGGCTGAAGTACTTAAAAATTATACTTTTTAAGGAATTTGTTTTGGACAATTAAAATGAGAATTTAAGAGCTTATTTTGTAATTTTTGTAAACATTTACAAAAACTTTATTTTCTTGAATAAAATACAAAACAGCTGAGTTGCCATTAGCTGTAACTACACTGAAAGCGTTTGATTTTAACCGACTGGTAAAAGTATATAGTTCCTCTAGGAATCCAATCAACTACATGAGTTTTACGGCTATAACATGGCATTTTTCGAGTGAAATTAAACTGAACGAGACTTAGTAAATTATTTTACTTATTTTCAGCAATTTTAACTGAAAATGCCGGGAAGTTATTCCACTAAAACTGAATTGGGGGAAGGGAGCGGAGTTTTAGCCGGTAGGCCCAGCTAGGCTAGCCCATATGGCAATTTTCTGTGTTATTTTTACTTTTTAACCAGAGTTTTTATATGGGAATCGAACCCACAACCTTGGAATGGCACACTTTGTACATCAAACCACCCGAAGCCCCTTTGTATTTTCAACAAACAAAATAAACATTTTAAGTGTTTGATTTATATTAACAGATGTACGAATATCTTACTATTGTTTTACAAAAACCTCATACGATTGTTTCTAAATAAACTCTATTCAGGAGCTTTTAGTAATTGCACTTCCTTCAATGGACACAAATTGGTACATTTACCCTTAATATTAATAAAATTTATAATTAAAATCTTCCAATTATGATTACTACAAAAATAATTTCGAAACTTAATCCCAACTCAACAACAGAAACAAAAGGCATTGAAATAATTATGAGTCTCCAGCGGAGTCTCATTATATCCACTGAATTTAAATAAAAATAAGCAGAAAATTGAGAAACCATAAAATCGCAATGACTGCACCTGGCAGCAACCGCATCCTGTTTTCGATAGCGACCAAATTCACCTTACAACTTCAATCAGACACCAGAAGAGAGAAAATGGGGCCCATTAGCGAAAACCGCAATTAATTCCAGCAACGACTGATTGTAAACATGTTTATCTACAGACAATACAATAAAATTTTCACTAAGTACACAATGCACAAGTTTTTAATTACTTTTTGAAATTTTAATAGTCGATCCCCTGCTGCACCCGCTGGAGCATAAATAGAACAGGTGCCGAATGGGGCAGGTAACGAGGACATGCCTCCATTCATTAGGTGCAAATTTTACGGCTGTAATACTAGAAATGGTGGCAAATTTTGAAAAACGCCCCCGATCCCCATTGCCACTGGCCTGTGAATCATTGAGAAATTGCTGTGTTGTAATTAATATTGATAAGTACACAAAAAGCAACGAAAAAGGATCTGCAGTGGCGACAGTCTTGCCGCAATGTGTGCCATGTCGCTGTTAAGGGTTAAATAATAATGAGGGCTAAAACATCCCCATTGACGGAGACGGCATCTTTTCCTTAATTCGACTAAAATTTAATCAGCATGCTACACAGCACGCCGCTTCTCCGATATCTGAACTAATATTGTTCTCCAGGTTAATTGTAACTTCTAGATGTGATCCAGTGCAGCAGACCAAAGATGCTGACATTATAGAAGTGCTGCTGCTCTGCTAATTATGATTTCCGGGATTCTGAGACGTGGCCAAAATATTTTATCAGCGTCCGGGCTTGATTGTAGCTCCATTCGAACAGTCCCATTGTAGCATTGTGTAATGGGAGCTGAACTTAGCATTGTTTAACGAGCAGGGTGCTCCACGGTGGCAAATAGCGCTGCTTTGTGGAGTGTAGAACACTCCTGATAGTGGTTTTAAATTTTTGCAGTAGTTAACATTTGGCATTTTCGGATTGGGTTACAAAAATTAGAAATTACGCAATCCTTTAGGAGTTAGAATATACCCAGGGGATAAAAATTACTAAAATTGTTAATTGCACAAACATTACATATAGAACACCAGATTATGAATTAGTAAATTAAAATGCTCGATCAGCTCCCCAATTCGAGAAAATAGGATTGGAAAGTTTAAAATATCATATTTTATCCATGTATTAAAAATCATTAAAACATTCCATATTACTCTAGAGTCTTATGATAGATGTTATATCATCTGAATCTGGAATATTGCATTTAATTAAATTTTTTACATTGTTACCTAAAGAAAAGCTTTTAAAATTTGTGAAAAAAACATTAAATATCATAAACTGAGTTACGAATTTTGATGAGACTTTGGATTGGACTTTGGTTTCGACATCATAACCCTATAACCATATTTTGTCGCCTGTTATGACACTTTTGAGTAAATCTGGATCGTCGTTGATGCCATTTAGTAGCTCTTGAACGATGCACATGTGATGGTTCTTTTGATCACGTTTCGTTCCCAAAGCATCCAAAAAAATTGCATGGCATGTGCCAACATCCTCTGCAATAGTAGATTTGATGATTCTCTATAACAATTTTCTTCACTACTTCAAAGTTTTCATCGTTTGTTGATGTGCTAGGGCGTTCAGGGCGGGCATTGTCATTAACATCTTCTCGGCTTTCTGTGAAGAATTTGTACCACTATAAACATTTTTTTTGCTCATAGTAGACTCGCCAAATATCATAGACAACATTTCAAGTGCGTTGAAGCACTTAATTTTATTTTTCACACAAAATTTTATATACATTTTTCGGTTCATTTTTTTAGATAGCAAGAAATCGGCAAGCACACCAAAACACGTCTAACTTTTATATCTATGAAAGCCAAACTATGCTGATATTGTCAACAGATGTTGGGGACATGTGTACCAATATAACAAAAAAAAAATAAATTAAATAAAAATTCGATAGAACGTAATCCACCAAATTTTGAAAAATCACCTCATTTATTGAACAAACTCGTCGTTGTATAAATATGCTTACATATTTGACATCTTTAATGCCATATAAAAATGTGTATAGGATTTCATCAAAATCGATGATTAAACTCAATCATTTTCTATTAAATCGCAAGTCGTGAACATAAAAAATGATTAAATCCAGTTTTTAATACAACATGGGTATAAGTCAATACAATTTGTTGCTCTTCTTACAAAATTAAAACATTTTGCTACAATTCTTCAATTTCAATTCAATACTTTAAAATCTGATGAAGATCAGATCAACAAAAAAACCAGCTAATGTCATAATCTTGAACCTTAATGTCGCATATAAAAATATCATACAAAAAAACTTCAAATCATTTTAAATATTCCGTAAATTTGGGCTATTTAGTTGTATTTAATATTCATTATTAAGAATTAAATTTTCGTCCAAGCCAGTATACATACAACCTTCTTTAATAAACCTATATATTTTAATGATGTTTTAAAAATGGTCAAAATACGGTCTTTTATACATTTTAATTTCATATTTCTCGAAAACGGGAGTTAATTAACTATTTGTATTTACGAAACCATAATCTGGATAAAATACCATAAAAATAATCTGCCACTATTGGAAATAGCAAAACGTGCTAAATTTGTTGTCCAATGTTCTTACACCACTATTGTTAAATATATTCATGAGTATGTGAGTTTAAATTTTTAAACTATTATTTATGTTCAAAAGAGTTTCCATGATTCGAAACAAGGAAAAAGAAATACACGTTTTCAAAAATGTTGATTATGATGATTATGTTATATTATTATATTATATTATGTGATTATAATTGAATTGTGATTATATAAAAACCTTCTACGTTAGTTGATAAGTATCAGGTCGTCAAGTATGAAATTTGTAGAAAAATAGGCAAAGTTTGCTGATAATTTATAAACACAAGAAACGATTTTACTCATCAAAGTATGCGCCTAAATTGTCAACACATTGTTGCCATTTAAGCGGTAGGTTATTCAGCCCGGTGGTATAAAAACCTGGTGGACGAGAGTCTATGAATTCCTGGAAGGCCAATTTTACTGCATTATCGGAATTGAAATTTTTCCTATCAAGAAGTTTCCAAATTACGAAAGAAGTGGTAGTCTGTGGGAGTTAGATCTGGTGAGTATGGAGGATGATGAAGAAGTTCCAACTCCAATTCCTGTAGTTTTGCTACAGTCATTTGCGCAGTGTGTGGTCTGGCGTTATCTTGCAGTAAGATAGGAGTCGATCTGTTGATCAATCTAGGCTGCTTTTTTAAGTTCTATCATAAGCCTGGTTTCATGAACTCGTAATGAATCACACCTGCACTAGTCCACCAAAAACTGACCATCAACTTCTTCTGATGCGTAGTATTCATGTTGTATGGAGTATGTTTTGGAGATTCGTTCTTGTCTAACCACTGCGCTGAACGCTTGCGATTGTCATATTGAATCCATTTCTCATCACAAGTGATTATTCGATTCAAAAATATATCATATTTGTAGCGAAAAGCAACATCAAACAAGCTTCCAAACGCTTTTGTTTCTGGTTTTCTTTCAGTTCATGAGGAACCCACTTATCTAACTTTTTCACTTTCCCGATATGAGCTAAATGAGTTAATATTGTTTGTTTGCTTACACCGAACTTTAACGATAATTCATAAGCACTTTGAGATGGATGACACTCAATGGTGACCTTTAGTACGTCATTATTGACCTTTGATTCTGGGCGACCGCGTGGATCATTTGTGAGGTAAAAGTTAGCACTCCGAAATTTGGCAAAACAATTTTGATACTGTTTGCTGCGTAGTTACACTAGAACCCAATACACCATTTATGTTTCGCGCGGTCTGCGATGCCGTAGTTCCACGTAAGAACTCATACGTCATTACAGTTCGAATTTCCGACCGATCCATTATCAAAAACAACAGTTTTTTAAAAAAGTTAATAATATTTTTTAGAGTTTAGGATAATTTCCTTTTACCGGCAATATGTGTAGCTTCTTAACAAAAATAAACAGCTTAGAAAAATATTAAGGCACTGTCAAATACCTTTTTTATGTTTTTAAATAAATTAATAAAGTTTTACTTTTGTTTTGTTATTTAAATATACTTCTTTTTTTAAAATTAAAGGACTGAATGAAAAATATGGTAACCTATCTTTGATGTTTATATGATTTCCAATAGAAAATAGCAATTCACTTTGCGTTGTTTCAAATTGAGTCGTGATATTTTGGAACATATCTACCACGCAAAGCGAGGTCTTAGTGTAATTGAAATTTATGCATAGATTTTCCAGAGCCATGTCATGTCTGAAGGGATAATTAAATTTAATTTGAAAATCGTTTCGTATAGCTAAAGCAAACCTCAGCGTTTAATTACAGGCAGGTACAAGAGCAGATGAGTTACGCTGATTGGCTATAGTTAACAATAAATAACGTTTTAAAAATTTACACGCATACGATTCGAATTTTTAAAAATTATAAAGGAGGAGCAAAAAGTTTAATTAGTTTCTCGTTAACTTAAATAATCTCTGGCATTAAAAATCACTTCGGTTCAACAAATTTTTATTCCTATAATCCCCACTGCAATAAAATTTTCGTAAAAAATATAATTCTTGTAAAGTACAACCTATTTGAACTGAATACGGAATGAACTTTAAATCTCGCAACGAATAAACAACAGCAAATGATCTAATTCCTCGCTTTCATTATTAATCCCAGCAGCATAAAACTGGACAGGGCAAATAGTAACAAATTGCTTTACGTACTTTTTATTATCAAAACGAAAAAAAATATCCCATTCGGTGAAAAAGTTACCATTTTTCTGGATGCTTTCGTGGCAAGGATATGCCGAGGTATTAAAATTGTGTTCAGCGGTTATTTCTGCTGCAATAGAACAAAAGTATAAATCGTCTGGGGAGAGTATCGGAGCAGACAGTATTTGTAGCGCTTAACATGGCCCTTGTGGCTTCAGTTAAAAAGTGGATGCTCTCTGTGTGAAATTTATACGAAAATACAAACGAGAAATTTAAACAAAGAAACTTCCAAACAAAACCATAAAAATAAAGTTCCGGGAATGTTTTGTACGACCACAACTAGTTTATCAAAGAGCATAAGGCTTAAATCCCATAAATGTAAAGCGGGCGGGACAGCTGCTTGTTAGCCACATATAATCGGACCGCAGAAGTTTGCATTGCATCCGGAAGCATCCAATTTAAAATAGCGATATATGGACAAGTTGGGCTAGTCAAGCAATTATCGTTTGAAAATGCCCCCAGCTCTGGGTGATATTTCGCCTAAGGAATCCCTCAACGGTTCATTCGCGTCGGCTCTGCACTGGGATAGAAATCTTGAAAAAAATGACCGGTTGGAAACCTACTCTAAGCAACTTTCCATTCGCCTGCCTATTGCTCAATGTGAACCTTTCCTCGCTAAAATTTCAACAACATTCCGGCGGGCATTGCGGAAATAACCTGTGACCATTTCAAAGTGTAGCTCAGGCCAAAAACGTTTAATTTCCATAAAAAAGATCATTCTTGGAAGAATTATGGCACTGTTTTGCGACGACCCATCGGCGGACGTCCTTATATCTTTTATTACCTGATGTAGTACGTAGTCAACTGCAATTTTGCACGTCTAATTGCATTAATTAATGTGGTTTATTACGCAGTTGCACGTTGACTCCAAATTTGAATACAAATGCTTGAGTTAACGCCTTGTTAACTTAATTCAAGCATGATTAAATCGTGGAGCTTTGGTTTGCAGATTTAATTGACCACGTTGCAAACTAACCTGAATCTATAAATTGGCAAATTGAATTAAACCATTCGTTTGCGGATTAGGAAATAATTACCATAATTAGTCTAATTGTATCACTTTCTCCAAAAATTCAATTAGCTGATTTACACACCACACCACAATCTCAAACGTTTAAAAACTTCAAAATTCATCTACTTAAATACATCTTTTTGAAACACAAGAACTAATAAATGTTACTTCGCGGATATTTTTATGTACATTATTAACTTAAGTGAAAGAAATATAATTATCACAAAAATGAGCTGCATTATACTTGTTTATTATACACCAGTCGATAGTTATTATATCTGGAAGAATCGAAAAATTCTGCTGTTAAAAGCTTACCTATTTTTAATAATTTATAAATTATTATATTATATATTTTAATAATTAATAAATTATAAGTATAGTAGAATGTGAGTGTAACATTTTTTCGCAATATTCTTATTGCTCCACCTCCTTTTAAACATTATAGCTGCTCTCTACTATAGTTTAAAAAGTTTTTCAGATCTCATCACTTATTAATAACTGATCCAATAACAAAAATCGCACTTCCTTAAAATTCAAATTTTTTCTCATCAAATATTGCACTCTAATACCCTCGCAGATAAAAAAATCTATGTTATTTCTTCGATTCAATTGTAAAAGATTCCTAAGCTGAAATCATTAAAAAATAATCTTCAAAATGTTGCTTACATTGCAACAATTTTGAATACAAGAATATTGTGTTTGTCGTTATAACCAATATGTGACTCAAAATGGACAAAAAGTTATAATCGAATTCATAATAATAACAAGATAACATGGCAATAACATTAAAAAAATATTCTTCTACATAATAAGATATATAACTCTAGAATTAGTAAGTTAATGTTGTAATCAACAATTTTAAAAATGAAATTAGATTAGAGCTGATCAAAATGTTCTAATGAATAAATATTTTCAAAGCACTATGAAACTAACCGAAAATGTAACTCATAGTCAGCCAAATACGCATTACTTTTGCAATCTGCACAACTATTTCAATAAATGGTGTTTTTTTAAATTCCATACGTAGCTTTAGAATTTGATTTTGGAGTTTTTGTTCATTGTTGAAAACTATGAGAGAAATCTTTCTGGGCGCAAGACTGTTTTTCACGAAGGGTACTCTAAAGTTACGAAAATTGTTCATTTATGTATAAACTTCAGCCAATTTATAATAACATTTTTGACTTCCATTATTTTCTACTTTTATTGTATAATTCCTCAAACACTATACACTCAACCTTAACTTGAACTTAAAGTGAATATTTCGATCTAAAATCATTTAGATATTTTATATACATATATAAATTCATTAGTGTGCAAAAATCGAATTAAATAATTGTTGGAAAATATTTTAATTTTTACTATTAACATTAGCTGAATTAGTAATGAAATTTTAGAAAAAGTTGTGTGGAAGTTGACACATATGAAAACTGTCCTTGCATTTGGTTTTTTAAACCAAGCTTCGAGTTGTATAGTTTTTACAAGTTTGATATATAAAAAGTTCGCTAATAGCCTGGTGTTTGAGTTCACCCAATATTTAAGCAATTCTCCTTAGTAGCAATATATGCTGTACTACCTTAGTACTTCGTAAGATATGGAATATATATTTACTTTACGTGTAAGTGTGTAGCAAAACTTGACTGGAAATTAGTTTCACTCAGTAATTCACATGTTAAATTGCAAGTTCCAGTTTATAAGCAATTTTGTAAATCAATTTCTTAGTCGAACACATGACAAGATCCACAAGGCGATCTTTTGATCCTCAGTTGCTTTTTTAATATATTTTTTCCAAGTTGTGCTTGCTTAAGTTTTATGGGTACTTTACCTAAAAACCTGAAAGAACCCAAAAATGCACTATCAATTTATACATGTTTTTTTAACAATCTTAGATAAGCTTTTCTCGCGATGCATTAACATGCTTCTGTAAAGATTCTCTAGAGACTAATAGTGATCAAAACCTATTTAAGAAATGCAGTAATTTAAAATCACCTATCATCAACTCTGACTATTTTATCAATTGAGAACTGCTTAGGACCTATTCCACTGGTTTCTGTCTGATAAACGCCCTGATAGCCTATCCGCAAGTTATCTGAAAGATAGATAGCATGTAAATTTTTCATTTGTAATCGAGTGCCTGATTAATTTTTCTGGCTGACTAACATTTTTTTAATATATCAGGAAACCAATTTTGCTACTGCTTTCAAAGCGAGCAATTCAATCATATTTCTGTCATGTTCTTATTTTGCGATGTGCCCGCAAGTAATATTTCCAGCTAGCTATTTGATATTTTATCAGATACTTGAATGGTGAAACACAAAAATAAAATTTACAGATTTTATTTATCAGGAGAGAATCTTAAACTATATCAGCAACCGGCCAAATAAGCCCTTATTCTCTTAATTACTGACTTACTGAATTATTTCAGTAACAATAAGACAATTAGTAAAATATTTCTGCTTCTTTTCGAATAAATCCTGTCTTAACTTTCTTCATGTTTTCAGTATAATTTCAGTTAGTTTTCTGTGTAAATATTAATAATAATTTCCGTCTTATGTATAGAATGAATTCCGTCCAAAATTCAATTTTCAGTCTTATGTTTTCCCCCCGGGGATTATTTTATGCCCCTCTTCATAATTTTGTCGGAGGGCATACCTTTCAAAGTTTAGCCGAGTACGTAATCACTGGCGGAAGTAATATTTAAGTAATGGATGCTGTACAATTACTTTCGTCCATGTGTACCTATGTTCAATTAAAGTGAGGCAGTGAGTTAGAACAGTACCTTTTTTCCGGTACGTGGACTTTATGTATTCCACTGACCAAATAGCCATCTCCTCAAAAAACGGCAGCTGTTCGGTTATTCAATTTTTGAAATGACTTCTTTCGTGATGTATCACTGACTTTATCGGCACTGACGGAGGACAAAAAGCATAAACTGTCGATTTGCCATGCCATTTAATTTCAGCCCTCCGAAACTGAACAAAACCATCTCCAGGACACCGAGGACAATTCCAGAAAATTTGCCTTCATCAGCTCACTGGCGCGGCCGTCCAGGTCCTCAGTCTGTCCCGTCCAAATTCAAGCTGATGCAGCTGGACGCGCGTGTGAATGTCCTTTTGGGGCTTTAATTCCGCCTCGCCGCAAATAAACAACAATAAACAAAGCATCCTCACCGTAAAATTTGGGTCAGGTGCATTCATCATAAAATCGAATGGCGGTCAGCTGCCGACGTAAAAATGCTGTGAGCGAGGCATTAAGCGGCGCAGATATACGTAATCCTCGGAAAGTTATTGTCCTTTCTGGAA
The DNA here is from genome assembly GCA_963969385.1 of Philonicus albiceps. Lineage (NCBI taxonomy): Eukaryota > Metazoa > Arthropoda > Insecta > Diptera > Asilidae > Philonicus > Philonicus albiceps. The sequence continues at coordinate 27,856,637 of OZ017774.1, forward strand.
CTTGTGCCGCAATTTACGAGCTGGCGCCTGTTGCTTTTGTTGGGGCGCTCCGACAGGATATCAACTTTAAGTTCGAATGGGGTGCCTTCTCGGGACAATAAAACGACAAAAGCTCCTCTATCCAATTTTCGACGGTACTTTCTACCCCGGGGACATCATGAGCGCCATAAGGTGGAATAAATAAGGATGAAGGAAGGGAACGAACGTCTTTATCAGAAAAAGTCTTTAAATATCTTAACTGCTGGCATTTGATCAATTTCGCTCGAGATATGCTGTTGACTGGTGAAAATTGGATGTCACCGGCACGAACTCTGCCCAATGTAGCCATTGTTAGCTTTCTAGAATTTCTTTGATTTTCTAGTCACGTTTGGTTTTTCATCACATATGGATTTCTGGTCTATAGAATGGATGCGAATATGTGTCCTGTATCAATACAAAGGCATTTTTGAATACGCGACTCGGCATAGACCTGAGCATGCCGCTCGTTCGCTTTATTGTGGAGAGATCCTCTTGACGAATTTTTATTACACATGAGTGCCTTTGTCTACCACTGGCTTTAAAGCGCTTGTTTCTCCAGTGTACGTGCCCCCTCAGCTGTCCAAGTACCACAATACGCTCTCGATAGCTCTGCTCCCATCGGCTTGTATTTTCGCCTACAAAATAAAAATTCGTAGGAGCAACTCCTTATCAGCATATTTTCCAGGAAATCAAAAAGAAATAGAAAAAATCCTTTGGTATCCTTCGAGGCCATATCAGTGCCGGAACGTATATTTATATTAATTTTCTTTCAATGCACGGACAGGTAGTTATTTGTACGTCTTCACGTCCGTTTATTAACAATATATAAAATTCATTGTAATAGAAAGTGATATATGCAGAAAAAAATATATGTGCACGAGAAAAGGATCTCTAATTAACAAACTGTTACTGACGAAATAAATAATGTTTTATACGAGAACAAATTTAACAGACCCAAAATGTAGTCCGAAACAGGTACAGACGCAATAAAGATACCCCCACTAAGCCTAAATCAGACACAGTGTGCTACAACAAAAATTTACTTTCTTTAAATGAAGTCCTAATGCACCCAGAACAGTCCAAATCGCTGACATTTAGAAACTGAATTGCTTACTCAAGTCTGAGTACATGTCCAAAATTCTTAACGCAAATCATGCCATTTAAAATGCTCACAATACGTCTAACCTTCATATTTCACGTATAATGGTATGCCAACATAAACTAAAATTTCACATCCATCTGATATTTAAGTCTGTTAAAAGAGATGAATTTACAAACTATAATTACATTACTTTAACTGATGAAATATCGAACCAATTGAAAGATTTGAATTCATTGGTTTGCTCTGGGACCGAGTATTAGAATTACATTTTATTTATGTTGTCTACCTGGAGGATTTAGATGGAAGCGAGATCGATTTTTGTATAGGATCAACAGTCCAGTTCTTTACCTATGTCAGTGGTCCAAACGAAGCACGGTACGCAACGTTCTTCATTTGGACGGTTGTGTAAAAAAAGAACGAGGATTCGTTTAATTTATTTATGACCCTGGGAAAATCCTAAGGCCCTGCTAAGTTGAAAAAATCGATTGGATAGAAAACATATCTGCATAGTAATTTTGCTGTTTTTGAAAGTAACCTTGCAGTAAACACATTTTACTTTTTCGGTTCAGAGAAAATCATCACCTTCTCAACGGTTAATAGTACCTGCTAATTTTATAATTAGTATTTATTTTATTAATAATCAATATTAATTACATTTTTATAGGGTATAAGTGAGTCATACTCGTTACACAAAAATTTTTGCTACAGATTATCTATCTACAAATAAATTTCAACAAGGGACTACTTTAAACTTTATTTAAAGATTACTATTTAACATAAATCTGGTAATTAAAAGCAAATTTGACCAGTCAACAGGACTATTACTAACTGCCGCTGATACTTTTTGGTGCAATTTTTGTGCTAATGTTTACGAATAAAAATATCTGTATGAATTTCAATAGAATTCATTTGACCATGAGGAATGACTATTGCAATAATGCATTTCTTCTTAATTAAGAATTTTTAAATTTTAATTTTCTTCTTAATTAGTTAGATATCCAAATCTGGGTAATAAGATTTTATATAAAATATTCAACGAACGCAGAAATCATTTTATTATCAATTTAATGATTAATTTATTCAACAACAATTATTCAAAATGTAATGGATGAATTTATTTACGATTCATAAATCGATTGTTAGTAAAAATTTAAGGAATATCTATAACATTTTCTTGTTAAAGTACGTTTTAAAATTTATTTCGTAAGAAACTATTTATGAATACTAGCAAAATTTTTTAATTTAGCAGTAATCTAAATTTTATGATATTTTGTTTTTAGAACAAACTTCACAAATAGGACTTATAGGCCAGTCAATAAAACCTCTGAATCGCAAAATTGGAGTGGATATCTCATTTTTTGATATATTGTTGGGGATGGTGAGAAATGAAGCTCTAATTTTTTTCTACCCTCGGGGGTGTTCGCAAAGGGGTGAAAAAGGTTTTTTGTTTATAACAGACTGAATTATTATTTTTGTTATTAGTGTATAAATATAAAATTCTGTGTATGCAAAAGTGCTTATCGAGCATTTTTATTAACAAATTCATAATTTACAAAAAAATCAAATAGAAATTCTGCCACTGGTTCGGTGACAAAATCACTGTAGACCTGTGTTATTGGTTCAATTACCACCAGAGCCCCTAGTTAAAAGTGGTATCACAATAAGCCAAAAATGTCCTTGTATATTCCAATGACTGCTGCAGCCGTTTCAATCTAACATAGCTAGACTTTCCGTAAAAATTACTAGAAAAACATATTTTTATCGTTAATTTCTAATTACGTAAATTCCGGAAATTTTAGTAGAATCTAGTTAAATGAATTTCTAGCAGAATACTACAAACACTACGTTTTTTATTTGAATTTCATATCATTCTAAAAAAGTAAGTAGTAAAAGTAGTAGCAGTAAAAACTAGCCTGGTGGGATCTAGTCAAAAATTAATTAGAGTCTAGTTTATGAATATATCCAACGATTTTTATTATGAGCTGAGAGGTATCTAAAGAGTGAATGTAATTATAATACATAAAATAAAAGCACGCACACCACAGCTATAAATAATAAGGAAGTGGGTAGCCAACACTGTCTGAAAGTAAATTAATGGCTCTCACAGCTTCTGGGTATCCCAATGTCGGGATTTATCTGAATTCAGCCTCTACTTTTTTTGCAATTAAAAATATTTTTAGATGTACATAGGGCCAAGACGGACGTTCGTTTGCTAATCCGGCTTTAAGGCCCAAGTAATTATCTACAAAAGGCGGGCAGAGACCCATACGTTTTTAAGAGTTAAAATTAATGTGACAGAGAAAAAAGGCCGGTTGCAAAATTTAATTACATCGAGGCCGGCAGCATCGTCGGTCTCACTCGCAGCGAGATTAGTTACAAAGTAAACAGCTCTTTGTGTCTCGCTTTAAGTAGCTCCTTATTTTAGCACGTAATAGACCTGCAGGGATTTTAATTCACTACGACAAAATAGGAGAATCCTCGATTCTATTCGTAAGGAAGCGAAGAAACTTCACGAGAGCTCAGGAAACTGCAATAAATTTTCATTTGTGTCCAATTCAACTTTTCCACTCTCCCGGCACATACATAAAAATCTACCCCATTGTACATAGTTGCGAATGGGGTGGTGGGCGGCTGGGTTCGCTTTTACAACTGCAACGTGTCCCCTAAAAGTGCTAAACGTGACAAAAATTTCTGCTTCTCGCGTGTCCCTTTTTTAATCTCCTGTGTCAAATGAAGGAGCGAAAATAATTCATTTTTAACTTCACGCCTTTCCCGTTTCGCTTTCTCGCACACCCGAACGAACCAGCAGCATTGCTAGGCGGGAGCGAGGCCATTTCTGAATGGATGGCAGAGTCCCACTGCGTAACGCTCCGGTTCGTGGTGTGGCAACACCGAGGTATGTGAATGATATAAAAGTTTACGGCGCGGCGGACCGCTTGATTATGCACGAATAGCGCCGGGTTAATGTACTTAAACTTTTCACTCGTGTGCTCGGATAAAGAGGCGGACTCTCTGGCGTGTGATAATGTGTGATGTATGGAGACCACTTGATGGCTCGCGCTAAATTAATTGCATTAAGGGCGCGTCAACAGTTGCGCTAGCAGTGGGTTCGAGATCTGCTTTATGTACGCTAGACGCGAAAAGTGATGTCAATTATAAATGAGCGCAGCGCACGAATGCAAGTCCACGTTCGAATTGTAAAAGTTCAGGGAAGTTATGTTAAATTGGTGTCTCTGCAGCGCAGAAAGTTAATAAACCCATTTACAAAATCCCCAACTGTTTCAGTGGGTGCCACTTCATTAGGCATTCTCTGAAATTGAAAAGTTACATTTAAATGCACCTAGCCGTTCTAGCTAAGTAAATTTATAATCTTATTATATTTAAATATTATATATATGTATATAGGTATCATGTAAATCACCAGATTCAATGAAATTAAAATTTTAAACTACATAAATTATCATAACATTCTGCAGTGACTTTAGTCACAGGATTAGCATTACATGAAAACCATTTTAAAAAACTGCCGTCACAACGATTAAGCTCCTGAGTGGACCCAATTCTTAAATCCGTTCGGATCGAATTGAGAAGAGCTTATAAAAACCCTTTTGAATTGAAATTTCATAATAAAATTCTTAAATTTGTAACAAATTGATTTCAGTTGCCTCTATTTCATTTTTCGTTCAAAATGATTAAAAGAAATTAAAATAATTCGATAGACAAATCCAACCGGATTAAAACTAATTAAACTCAAAGGTACCTGAAATGAATTTTTGAAAATTTGAACCTTATTAACGAATATAATAATATAATATAAATATAAATCAAAAAATTAAAATATTTATATTACCTAGTCGTGCCATAAATTCTGTCACAACTTTAAAGAAGCATAAAATCTAAACAATAAAAGATAATATGTTTATTCCAACGAAATTTATTTTAATAAGATATTGTTAATTAATTAATAAAAGCTTTACTCGAAATGACCTCCTTTAGCTTTTATACAAGCTTTTAAACGTTGTGGCCACTGGTCTATAGCGGCACGCACGGTATTCAACGACATTTCATTTGCTGCTTTCACCAACGATTTTTTCAGACTGTCCAAATTGCGGTGGGGAGTTCTACAGGCCTTGTTCTCTAACTCTGTTCATAATGCATAATCCAGCGGATTTAAATCTGAGCTCCCGGATGGCCAATCTTCTTGTGCAATAAAATCAGGAATGTTGTTGCGAAACCACTCCTGTGTGCTTTTTGCTTTGTGAGCAGGAGCAGAGTCTTGCTGGAAGACCCAATGTTGCTCACCGAAGAGAGTTTACGATAAAGGTTTCACAACACCTTCCAGCACGTTGGTTTGATAAACCGCCGCACCGGTTTTGACACCTTTATGGGATACACCCCACCAAACCATTACAGAAGCTGAATGATGGCCTCGTTGCACCCTGGGAACCGTTTTTTTAGCTTCTTCTGATGATGTTGAATAAACCTTATCATTTTGTTTATTAAAAACTTGCTCCACAGTAAACATTTTTTCGTCGGTAAAGAAGATGTTCTCATGACCATTGGTTGCGTGCCAAAGCAAGAGACTCTTGCATCTTTCCAATCTTATTTCCTTTAACCGTGGAGTCAACATGTGGGCTGTTGACCGACGATAAGCCTTCATATGAAGATCATCTCGAATGAGTCTACTCATCGATTTTGTGGAGATTTCCAACTCCCTCGACAAAATTTTTTGTTTGCGCAGTGGATTTCTACGGATGCGCTCTCGGACAGTTTTGATGGCACTGACTGTTCTAACGGTACGTGGACGACCGGTACTTGCTCTATCATCTATGCCTAAGGTTTCATTAAATCGTTCTATGGCACGATAAATGAATCTTCTTGTTATTTTTAGCAGTTTCAACAAATTCAAAATTTCAGAAGCATTTTTTCCACACTTATGGAGTTCTATTACAGCGATACGATTTTCTTTTACTCCCCACTCAATGATTACGAATATACGGAATATTACGCCGTACAGTTCATTTGTTACAAAGTGCAACATAACGGTACAATTCCAGGCTAATTTCTGAGAAAGCGCGCATTAGAAATTGTGTGACAGAATTTATGGCAAGACTAGGTATATCCATAACAAATACAATATGAAAAACACCAAAATGCGTCCAGGGAAAAAATAAATTATAAAGTCTACATTCTATAAAGAGCTCATAAAGATATTATTTCAAGAAAAAATTAATTAATTTAGATTTAAAATCCCATTTAAAGAAAAAAATGTTTTAATGTAATAAACATCCCACAAGTATTTTCGTTGATTATTTAGATAAACATCTCTTCAGCTTGATTAGAATTAAGAAAACAATTAACAGAAAATATAACGTTTCAAAATAGCGGGCACAAAATGACGACCAACAATTTTAAACCTCAACGGATTTGAGATAAAAATTGGTATGTAAGAACTTTTGAGACCGATGATTCCAAGTCTGCTTTTAAAATTCAAGATGGTGGATTAAATATAATGACCGACATTTATCGAAATGTAATGAATTTAAGGTAAGTTTAGTTTGAAAAACTCTTCAAATATTTAAAATTGCAGACCCAATATTGAGATTTAGATTTAACTTCTACCATAATTTAGAAGATTCCTATTAACATGAAATAAAAGGTTTTCCGAGTCGGGTTTAATAATAAAATAAATTCGAATAGGGTTGCTGATTTAACATCTTGTAAAATAAACAATTAGCATAAAGTGTTCCGTTTTATTGTCCTTCTATACTGCAACAAATGTAATACCTCTTATTTACCAATAATAAAATATAATTGCAAGTTAGGTAAAATATTCTTCTTATATTATTGACCGTAGTAATAACATTTGTTCAGCTTTGTTTTGGAATTCTAATATTAAAATATGAATCAAGGAGGTGCCGGGGGTGAAAGAAAAGTTTTGAATAGCATATAGTTGTGGATGATTTCTAAATTTACCAGGATAAGTTTTATTTAGACTATGTTCCATATCACATCCATAAATGTAATATCCTAATCGGCTCCTAAAGTGGGTGTATTTTAAAAACACGAGCAATCTTTAATTAAGTAAGTTAATTTAGCAGTTCAGCATTATATTTTGCCGTGTTTGCCTAAAATGTATTAAATTACACTGATTAATAATAGTGCTTATAATGTATGCGATATGAATCAGCGCAAAACCACAACAACAATTTGTTACCACTACTGAACGCAAACTGGATAATGACAATATTTATTGATCCATTTCGCTACCACTTAAAATTATAAGCATATTTCACAAATTAAGTCAAATTTCGAACCATATTGTACTGATTTAATTACTGATTACTGAAAGCAAAGTTGATATAAAATTATATTGAAAGAACAAAGCAATTTTATTTTTAAATTTCCAGTATTAGTTAACTGTAAAGTAAAATTCGTTGCATTTGCAGAATATTTCGTATGCCACACACTTAATTAATTGAGTTCACACAATTTAAATGTTCTTGTAATTTATATAGTCGGAAGGAAAAATATGCATATACTATGCATGAGCATATATAATAATATTTTTGATTTTTACGGGAAACACACCGTTTAATGGCAGGAAAGAAAGATGAAATAGACGTAAACTGTTTCGTGGATGTGAATCCGTGCCCTATAGATGGAAAAATTCGAAAGAAGCGACTTCTGATATGATGATGAACAGGGATCTTCTAAACTAAGATAAGGTAAACAAACTTAACTCGTTCTCTAACAACATCATAAATACACATTTAAATGCAAAATATTAGCTTTAATTCGACAACTTTTAAATATATTGGGCAAAAATATAGTCTTATTTCAATAATTAAATGAATTAATACTCTATTCAGAGTATTGTCCATCGGCGGCTATATACATACATCTCCACTTTTCGGCCAATTTATGGATTTGCTGCCAAAAATAATGGCCATCTTTTGAAGTTGGAAAAGAATCAAGCCAATTTTTTATATCTTCAACTGAACAGAAGTGTATTCCAGTAAGGACATTCTGCATCGATCGAAACAAGCGGTAGTCTGAAGGGGCAAGGTCTGGTGAATATTTCGGACGAGAAAAACTTCCCAAATAGTTTTTAACCGGTATAGCAATATGAGGTACAGCTTTGTCAAGATGGCAAATTAACCGTTTTTCGCGCAATCCCTCTTCAAAAGAGTCAATTGGTCAGCTCTCCTGTAATAGTTTCACCAGGTTTTAGCAGCTCAAAATGGATGACTCCCCTTTGATCCCACCAAATACAGAGCATTTCCTTGGCGTCATGGATATTCGTCTTTGATGTTGATGTTCCTATTTAGCCGGGCTTCATATATGATTTCCTGCGCTTAAGCTGAATTTCAGACATGCACAATCCCCTTTCGACGTCCCTCGGCTGCTTTTGAATCCCAATGAATTTATGCATTTGAAAATTGCCGGTTGTCAAGTCCAGAGATTCTGCAAGCTCTTTTGACACGAGTCTTCACTGAATAGAGTCTCCACATTTTCATCTTCACCCTCGCAATCCACACTCTTTAACCACATTGAATGTATCCAATGCAGATTAAATCGCTTTTCTCTGCGCGACCTCTCTTGGTCACACCACCACAATCTTCACCTTTGTGAAAATCACCTGACAGTAATCAACCTCCAACCCCTTGCCCTACGTCGATATGTCGCCGATATTGTCTTCGTCCACCAAGTCCTAGCCGGTTCCATTGATTGCCCTAACCTACTTCGCAGCATACCCGTTAACATTAACCCCCGTAACGTTAGATCTTTCGCTATCTTTCACCTTGAAAGTCACTACTATTACTAACTATAGTCACTCTGTAGCAGAATACTACAGATAGTCAACAACTCTGCCACTAAAACCTTCCTTAAGCATGCTCTATACTTGCCCAACCCAATCCTTCAATGAACAATCGTGTCTCCACGTCGCCTTGATCTAGACTTAAGTAGGCTTATTTATTTTAGTAAATAGCTTTTCTGTAGCTTGTATTAAGCACATACTTAGTATGAAAAAAACTATTGTACGAGTATATTATTGCACTAATGTAGAAGAACGACTACAATGATTTTGATGAAATTTACACAAAGTTCATCTAAAGCTTCAATTCAAATAACATGCAGCCTGCACTGAAAGAACAACATCGGTCACGATATCCAAAATCGTAGTTTACAAATGCGCCAAACGGTTAATTTAATTTTTTTAACAACAACAAAAATTAATACACTAACATAAGATTTCCAACAAGAAAATTGTTCACTAACCATTTCTTGATAAACTTACAATTTGTTTGTTAACTAACTTACTATGTGAAGGCTATATATATGTATAGTATGATTCTTTAGCAATTTATTTTATTAACAAAATAACTTTATTTTTTCTGAGTTATTGAGACAAGTTATTATGACGAATAATTGTATATCAAGAGATTTATTTATTTATTTATTTTATATATTTCAGAAAAAGGATAGTGCATAAGAAATTTGAAAATTGTCTATTCTGTACATCAACGCAATTAACAAATTAAAGTATAACCTACAAAAGCACCACTTACAATGATTATGAGGAAAAAATAAAACTAAGAATAACGAACCTAATTAAAAATCAGCAAAAGAAGTAAAAGAATAAAAACTATAAACGCTGAGGCTTCATAATCATCACTAAATTTAGAAAGATTTTTAAATAGCAAATGCATATGGTAAATAGCATGTTTCCGAGACCACCATAAGTTTGTAAAGGAAGTTAAGCATAACTCTCAAAAGATACACCTAGAAATTGGTAGGTATAGACAAAGTTTTTAGTCAATAGACAAATCGTACAATTCAATTGAGTGCTATTGTTAAAGTCATCTAGTCTTTAACTATTGGATAAATTGAGTAAATATGCGACACCAGAAGTGATTCGGCAAGGATGGTTCGTACAGACTTTGGTGTAATCAGTGCAGATTTTCAAGGGATCTGAAGACTTATTACTCCTAAATGTTTACACGATTGGTTCTGGCACAATTAAACACTGCAAAAGTAAGTTTGATTGTGTACTGAATCCAGGACACCCTTTATTTTACACACCAGGTAATCTTTATTCGTTAAATGAGATTATACCACGTCATGAAGAAGTAATGAAAACAAAACGGACCTAGCAAAGAATCTTGAGTGACACCACTTGAAACATTACATCGACCTGAACATAAATTATCAGAAAGATAGTTATAGATAGTTACCCTTCCTTTTGCCATATTTAAAAACTTCTAGACTATGTCATAAGAAAGATATGCTGAAAATCAATACATGATTCTACAATTTCGGACAGTACTGTCTACATGATACCTTATAAAAACGATGAGCTTTTAAAATTAATAAACCACCTTTAGTTTCTGAACCCGCCTGATGTATAAACCACTTACTTACACATCAGTTCAACAACTCAATTTCCAAGTAGTAAATTTGTCAGAATGAACCTGTAGCCGCAAAAACCAAATTGGCTTTGAATGTATGAGCCCGGGATCCTCGCAATTGGACTTATCCCAATGTATTCCCCATTGGCAGGCTATTACGCGGCATCGTTGTCAACTCATAAATTAATTGTAGCACATCATCAGTTTGCCACCTCTCGGGAAGCGATGTCGACTTCCGTGAAATATCGACACCATGACTCCAATTAATAACAGATTGAAGCATTCAAGTCAATTTGCATGGCCCGCAGCTTCAGCCGTCCGACCGCCCGCCGTCCGCTTGGATTAAAAATCAATGTTAATGGACTTTTCACATGACGGTGTAAATTGAATTCAAACTGTTACGGATTGAAATTCTGTCTTCTCGGATCGGTGCGCCGAAGAAATTCAAATTAGGAAAGGATGCTGTCTCTCGATCAAATCGTTTCACTTTCGCCAGGTCTGAACTTGAAATTGCAAATTTTTCTAGAGTATCTGGCCCCATGGACACCTTTTTATGCACCGTCCCGCCAACGTCGTGACACGCTCCCGCACCCTATTGGACCAGGCCGATTCTGCTGCCGTATCAAGCCCGGATCATTTTTCACTTGAAGGCGCCATTATTGCGACTTTTTCGAAACAAATTACAACGATGACAAAAGCAGTGCCCGGCCGAATAAATCATCCGCTTAAAATGCAGAACCATTATGCAGAAGAACTAAATTGTACCGACTGAGCTATTTGTTTTCCTCTGATTTACTTTAGTGTGGATGCGGAGCTGAGGAGCCAGATTTATTTCCGGATGCTGGATGCTCCGCTCGCTTGAGTGACTAGTCAATTCAGGGATTTTTTCGGTGATGCAGTTGATTTTTTGCAGTGGAGCTCCGGCAAGCGACCCATGGTAAGAATGAAAGCGACGACGGAATATCTCTTTCATTTTAGTAGCAATGCACACGGATAAATTCACAACTGGAATGATGTTAACTGAAAGGTTTTGAAAAGGAGCTTTGCGCGGCAGAGATGTTTTCTGCATATGCACAAGATTTATTCGTCACTTTGGCTACGATGCGCCGGGTTAAAGTTGAACTTGTATAGGATCGGAATGATGTTGAGGAATCACTTTACCAACTGCCACACTGGATTTAACGTCTTTTAAGTATTATGTAAGTTAAATACGGACAAAAATGTGCGATGGACAAATTACAATAAATATATGTGGAATCAATCAGAATGAAATTGGCTCGGGAAGGTATCGACAGCAAATGGCCACAGGTAGCTCAGTTGGTTAGAGCACCGAAGCACAATTTCGAAAGTCGTAGGTACGATTTCTGTCCCTGGTCAAAGTTGTTGAATTTTTGAATAATTCCTAGATATATGTTATATTTTATATGAGTTCAAGCAATAATTATTATACAAAAGCAAGTAAATTTAGCTAATATTACCTAAAAATATAGCTTAATTTAACTGAAATAATAAAAATGGCAGGTTGCCAAATAAATAACTAAAAATAGTTGCAATAAACGAAATTCCTTTTCCTATGTGACCTTGAGGAACGGGGAGAATAAAACTCTCTCTACTTAGGACTTATTGTTTTATTACAACAAGCTAACGTTTCGCACAATACGCTTGTGCCCCGTTCCTCAAGGTCACATAGGAAAAGGAGTTTCGTTTATTGTTATTCCAAGGAACATCCTCAGGCAAATTCAATTCAAAAATAGTTGCAACGTAGAGCCAGCATAGATGCCATAAATGATCGCAGCTTATCATAAACAGTTGACAATATATTACTTAATATAACAGTTTGCAATATATTAATTTAATTTGCATTTGGCAAGTTACAGAATTAATTTTTTTATTTTTACTCACACGGAGCCCATATAACGTTTTCTATGCAATTGACTTTTTTTTATAATTATTCTAAGTATAGTAAACAAAATATTGCGTTTAATAATTTTATGGATAAAACTAATCTAACTTATAAATAGTAAATTTCACAAAACATTTCAGTCATGATCATCGTGTCAAATGAAATTTAGTTATCATATTTTACTATATATTATAGAAGATAGAACTGTTTGTTCTAGAAACTATAATTCTTAAACAAAGTACTATATTATTTTGTGCGTGTACGTTATACTTTGTTTGAAAAACATTATGGTCAATTTTCATCATTTAACACTATTTATTTTAAAATATAAAGGTTCCATATGTTCATTCCAACTTAAAAACCTATAACTTCAGTACATCTAAACTGAAGTAAATCTGAAAACAACTTAGCAAACTGTAAAGATAGAGAAAGTTGTTTGTATTTGTCGTTTGCTTTTAATATACCTAGTCTTGTCATAAATTCTGCCACAGAATTTCTAATGCGCGCTTTCTCAGAAATTAGCCTGGAATTGTACCGTTATATTGCACTTTGTAACAAATGAACTGTACGGTGTAATATTCCGATCAGTTTGATGACAGTCTTTGACTCGTAATCATGGAGTGGGAAGTAAAAGAAAATCGTATCGCTGTAATAGCACTCCATAAGTGTGGAAAAAATGCTTCTGAAATTTTGAATTTGTTGAAACCGCTAAAAATAACAAAAAGATTCATTTATCGTGCCATAGAACGATTTAATGAAACCTTAGGTATAGATGATAGAGCAAGGACCGGTCGTACCGTTAGAAAAGTCAGTGTCATCAAAACTGTCCGAGAGCGCATCCGTAGAAATCCACTGCACAAAAAATTTTGTCGAGGGAGTTGGAAATCTCCACAAGATCGATGAGTAGACTCATTCGAGATGATCTTCATATGAAGGCTTATCGTCGGTCAACAGTCCACATGTTGACTTCACGGTTAAAGGAAATAAGATTGGAAAGATGCAAGAGTCTCTTGCTTTGGCACGCAACCAATGGTCAAGAGAACATCCTCTTTACCGAAGAAAAAATTTTTACTGTGGAGCAAGTTTTTAATACAGTTTGCCTCAGCTAAAGTAAGTCTTATATCCCAAAGTCCCTAATAGAGACATATAGATATATGGTGCATATCTACTATCGACTGACTATATATTCGTTCAAGTTAAATTTTTGGACGAATTTATTACCTCGAAATGAATATTGAACCTCGAAAATATAATAAATAATTAAAAAAAAGATAATCCGTGTCGATTGTAAAGTATTCTCCCTTAAATAATAAACCTAATTTTTCAAAATCTTTAATTGATATAGACCTTTTTTTTGGAATCCTGGATAGAATCTACAAAAATTCCAAATAAAACTTAACAGAAAACACCACCTGACTTCTTGCAAAGTACGGCGGGACTAAAACTTAAGACAAAACTAATGTAGAACAAAATACTTACACAAAACTACATAGAAGAACGAATAGTTTATAAACAACGAAAAGGTAATTTTGATTTTTAGGAGTGCTCGTGTGTGCAATATTAGAAAAATATCTTTGAAACTCCGCTTAAGTTTCTATGGAAACGTAATTCTCGTCTGGATGTGAAAAATTCTATCTCAAAGCTAAATTGACCTAATTCTGGATTATGTTAGAATTGAAGTGAAATTTGAAACAAGTCTTGTTGCATCTAAAGTTTAGCATTGAAAAAAAAAAGAAATTAATTTAAGTCATTAACAGTGAAATGAATTTCTGAAATTTTAGAAACATCATTAGAACCTTCAGTGAAAGTGGGGCCTTAAGCTTTTCTAAATTCCATTCAGACACATTTCCAGACTAGTAAAAGTGAACATAAAAAGGGAAAATGAAGTTACAAACTGTTATGTAATTTCACACGCCACGCAACCATTTAATGGAATTATAGCAACTCTGTAAAGTTAAAAACTTATGTAAAACGTTTCCCTCAGAATTTTGCAAAATTCAAATGAATGTGTAGTTCATGCATAGTGCATTTGAGCTAGTGAAATAGCTAGTCTTAGCTTGCGCTGAGTAACTTCAATATTCATTCAAGCTATGTAGATCTATTAAAGCAAATGTGGGGCTTCGATAAACTCGTGGATATAAAACTTTTAAAGCAGTAAACTTTTCTTAATTTATTATTATAAAAATAAAAATCTATATTAGAACCGCAAAATATTTCCATCCTTGATTGATGTGATAGATAATTTTAATAGGATTTTGGCTCCAAGCTAAAATATTCCGTGAAACCACGTTTTCGACAAAGTTGAGTTGATTAAAAAAGTTTCGTGTTTTGAACATTTTTAAAAATTAAGAACACTTTCCCGACATATTTTAAAATATTAATTTATTTTGATTATTACTTTCGATTTCTTTTTTTATTTGTCTAGGTTAGTGATGAATTAACTAAATTATTTAAAAAGGGCTTAAATAAAATTTAAAAACAGAACATGTATACAGTTATTATAAAAAAAGTACCTGGAAGATCAAGCTTGTTCAGAAGAATAATAAGCACTAAAAACAATTGCAGCTGTACTAATCTATGTCATCCCCAATCTTATACTTTGACATCTATTTATATCTATCTTTCACTTAAAATCTCCATTTTTGACAACGAAATACTCGAAATAGTTATATATTAATTTTGCCCCATTTGCAATTCCTAAACATTAATAGCCTGATTTGGAATCGATGACCAAGAAACATCCATGAATCAATTATCATGAAAATCTATTGAAGTATAATACAGGGTGGGCAAATTTGATGTTAGGATGTCAAGAATTGAGCTATCATGCTTTGATATTTATTTAGTAAAAACTTGAGAAATTTTAACCATGGAACGCTACACTCTTGAACAACGAATTTTCATTGTGAAAATTTACTATCAAAATGGTGAACATTTTACTGTATCACTTCGTAAAATTCGAGCAGCTTTTCCTCGTAAGCAGGCTCCTTCTGAGACCTCTGTGCATAATTTAATAGCTAAATTCGAGGCTCACGGTACTCTTGCTGACAATAGACCAAAACAATACGCTCATAGTAGCCGAGAGTAATGCAAACATATCCGCTGTACAGCAGTGTTGAAAATAAGCCTGGAACATCAACTCGTCGACGTTCGCAACAATTGGGCATCACCAGAGGCACTTTGCGCAACATTTTGCATAAAGACGCCGCTGAACTTTTTTCTCTGGAGCCATTTGAAACACCGGGCTTACGTAAACAAACCACAAACAACTGACGTTCTGAAAGAAGAAATTCGGCGCTGCATTGACGAGATAAGTGAAGCTTTGTTGCAAAATGTGGTTCAAAATTTTACGAAAAGAGCGAACTTCTACCGACATGCTAGAGGTGGACATTTGCCCGACATCATATTCCATTATTAATTCCCACATTTCTACTTTACATTGGTATCAATTAAACTGAATTTGTTAAAAAAAAAAGTGTGTTTTTAAGCCAATTTACTTCCTAACCTCAAATTTGCCCACCCTGTATAACATTTGAAAATCTGTCTTAAATTCCGAAATTTCCTAGAAATTACTACTAACTAAGTTGATTTCTCGCTCTCAAAAACCCTTGTCTTATTTTCAAAATTGTTAGAACTTTTTTTGGTAAAAAATAAATACATGCATATATACAAGATTAACTCATTTCGTAGCACTAGATAAAAAACCTATTTTTGGACTCTAATTCACGTATATGTATGTCTTGCCCATCACAATATTTGAAAATTCAGCAAAAAACATTGTTCTGCTTTACAAATTCATCTTTTCAAAAAATATAATCGTAACAAGAAAGTACTGTGTTATTAATTCGTCTGAATTTCTAAGTAGTCTGCACTAATCTTGAGAGGTTAGGCGATTTAAGGTCCCCATCGTCGACACTTTTACAGATATAAATTCAAAGTTCCACAAAAATTGGGTAACTTCAAATTATTAATCAAGTAAATTACAATATTATTATATTAATTTTCCACAATGAAAAATTAAAGTCCATCCTCTTTCATTGGTCACTCAATTTAGTTTTTTATTAAGTTTGAAACTTGAAGAAGCAACAGGGCTACAAATAGC
The DNA here is from genome assembly GCA_963969385.1 of Philonicus albiceps. Taxonomy (NCBI): domain Eukaryota; kingdom Metazoa; phylum Arthropoda; class Insecta; order Diptera; family Asilidae; genus Philonicus; species Philonicus albiceps. Next base: position 27,873,175 of record OZ017774.1, read on the forward strand.
CAATCGCCTTGTACGATATAGACTAAAAAAAATGGGGCTTGTATCCCGTTGGCCAGCGAAAAAACCATTACCCATGATAAGAATGAAGCTCAAGCGCTACGAATGGGCTCAAAAAAGAAGAACTTGGAAGAATTCCGATTGGGGAAAAATCATATTCTCCGACGAGTCGAAATTTAACCTGATGGACTCAGATGGAGCTGCCACAGTTAGCCGCCAAAAAGGCGATAAATGCATCATATCAACCATTAAACATTCACGCTGCAGAATGGTTTGCGGATGTATGTATTACTTTGGTTGGTGTTAGCCCTTTAATAATCCCTGTTTATAAAAATATTTTCGTAATGCATATGTTGCCATATGTCGAATGAGAAATGCCGCTTCGATGGGTGTTTCAGCATGATAATGACCCGAAGCACACATTGAAGATAGTAAAAGACTGATTAAATGGGAATGGGATTCAAAATCTTGATTGGTCGGCTCAACCACCAAACTTGAAAATCTCTTCGGGATCCTTAAACGGCGAGTCGGAGGACAATGTTTTAGAAACAAAATAGAGCTTATGGAAATAATACAACATATATTAACATATGTTGAAGTTTTTTATATTTTACATTTGTGTGCCTAAATTGGATTGCTAAATTTTTGCAAAGTAAATTGTTTAATACTGTTTTATCAAAGGAAAAACACAGTATAATTCTTTTTGTGCAGTTAATAAAATGATGAAACTACATTAAGTTTTTGTACTGAAATAGTTGCTATTGTTTCGCGCAACACTGTAAATGCAATGCAATATTTTATTACTTTTCAGAAGAGTTATTTAAGGATATAATTTAGTCATTTCTAATACTAAAACACCGAAACTTGAACATATTCAGTTCACAATTATTAATGAAAAATTGCAAGATTTTTTAATGCTTTCATTTGTTTGAATGTTCTCTTACAGATCAATGTTATTACCTGTTCCTATATTTACTAAATGTTCTAGAACCAGTTTTTGGTATTTTATATCGTGGAAATAGAAATAAACTGCAAAACATCTATTTTCCAGTACTGCATACTTTTTCTTTCCAAGAGTGTATGTACACATGTACATATGTTTAAATGAACTATTTTCCGGGCATCAAATTATTGTTGGCCTTTATTAATTGTTTAAAAAAAAATATAAAGCTCGTACTTCCAATTAATTATTTGTAATCTTAATCCTAGATCTTCCCTGACAGAGAACAAACTAAATTGCGAAATAAAATACTGTATGAATGCGCAGATGTGTGATAACCATGATACGAAGGTCCAGAACAAGAATCTGCTGATAGGAATACAAATGCCTCTTATCATTCAATTACACCTCATTTCGTAGGATCCCTCCGAAGGGCAAATTGCACAAGAATAGCGCTCAATCTCTGGTCTGTTGACCGGACAGAGTCGGTCGGTAGACCCGGACGAGGTGGGTTTCTGGGACACGCTGGTCGACTATATCTCATGTGGCTTTTTTAAGGCTTCCACTAATGGCGACTCAACACTTATGTGACCTATTTGTCATCGTTAAATCTATTACTCACAATTCACCGGGCGGTCATAAATTTCCTGCTTTGTTTTTGTAGCGGCTTTCCTTCCTGTTTGAGCGATAGCAGTATTAACGTGGATAAATATTTTTCGGACGTGAGCCATTCGTTCACACCTATTTGCGAGGGATAGCCACAGGAGAGGGTAGCTCAGGTAGGTGCACCCAACTGTAAGTTGTCGAGAGGGGAGTTGGGCGACCTAGCTATAGATTTAAACCAACAGTGTCTTACAGTGTCGCTGGGTCTATTAAATGCCCGCATTTATTGAGGGTGATAAAACAAGAACGATCCAATTTTTTTGTTTTGAAATTCAAATACGTTAGAGAAAGTGAATTTTGCGCCAACATCTGATATTTACCCAGTTCCGACGCTAGATGAGCTTCCTTTGAAGTTGTTTTTCGGCAAATTAAATTGAATCATTCGTTCCGGAGGAGACTCGCGCACCTCCTCCGTGAGCTCATGTGATGACAACATCAAGCAAATAATATTTTTTTTTACTGAGTACGGGGTACGAGCTTACTATTTATAAGATTGTCAGAAGACGTCTTTTATATTCTCGGCTGCGAAAGCAGATGAACATTTCACACGAGAAAAAATCTATTTCTAGAAATTATGGTTTGCGGTTCCGTGGTCATATTACATTAGGCTTACACTAGCGGTTCCCGAGGACAGACAGAACCACCCTTCCGGCTGAAAGATATCCTATTGCGTGCAAATTCGTGACATTGATTGCGTTTCCGTCCGTGCTGCCGACACAAAAAAGGATTGCTCAAAACGCCCATCCTTCATGCATGCACGGCGCATATGCCTTGTCCCTCTGACACCCTTTGATTTCATTCACAGAACGAGGAAGGACGTTCCCCGGAGACGGCAACCCCCAAGCACTGAATGAGAATAATCTGCGAATAGAAAATTGCAGTTGACATTCATCTTGGGCTTAAGCGACTTTTATTGCCGTCTGCAGCATCAAAAATATAAAATGTCACAATGGGTTTGCCCGCAAATTTGATCTTTAACATTTGTGGGATTTACGGTAGGGAAACATCTTCCAAGATTTCCGTCAGGGAAGACGTTTAAAATCTTCCTGGGATAATGTGAGCACTCGCGTGCTTCTTGATAGTTATTATATTTGCCATATTATATTTGCCATGCAGGCTTCCTTTTTAAAAAACAACAAAAAAAACCAGAACGCCTGCCTTTGTCCCACATTTATATTTAATCTCGATAGTTGCGGGACATGACTTGCGTCTCAAAGCGTTTTGCTCCGTTGGGGGAGGGTTTTCACGGGCGGTAAAAGGGCTATGCTTAATTAATTGGTACCAGAACCGCAATTCATGGATTCTTTTGTTACTAGTTAAAAGCCCTCCAGACAATCACTTTGCTCCGCTAATAGGTTTTGTGGCATTGCCGTAGCGGTTCGGTGATATGAAAAACCTATTTAGCATAACCATTGAAAGTATTGTGCAACAGAAACGAAACGTGCGCCTATCAAAATCACTTACCATGGAAAGCATGCAAATTACAGCGAGAAAACAAAAAGCGGCAAATTTTGAAAACCACTGTGTGCAGTTTTTCGTAAAACTGTGATACTTGTGGCCGCGTTCAAAATTAATTTATTCGGCACAACTGAGACCACCCGTGTGTCACTAGGCGAGCAATAGATTTTGCATCGTTCGATCGGGAGATGAGTTATGGTGACAGGTACAGGTTAATCTGAGGAAATGTGGTTGAATTAAGGATTATGGGTCGCTGGCTTTCCGTACAAGGACCAAGAAGAAGGAGTAGTTTGCAGAAATCTCGCCTGGAAGTATAAAATTCGAATTACCGCAGAAAATTAGAGGTAATGTCAGTCTTACACGGATGTTAATCGTAGAATTTTGAAGTATAATTTAGTCGAACAAGCTTTTAAAACTATATATGTAGATTTAAACTCTTGAGAATTTGAAAAGATATTCAAGGTCATATATATATATACAGGGTGTTCAGAGGTGGGAGGGAAATAATGCAGGAGGTGAAAGGTCAGGCCGAGGCAAGCAAAAAATCGTATGGGTGGGGGGGGGTCACCTCGCACCGTTCGGCAGTTACAGGTTGATTCGTAAATCAGGATGTTGCCTTATATGGGAACCGCTATTGTATTTTTATTTTTTTTTCTACGCATCGCAGCGACCCCAAACCGGTCTCAAAAAATCACTATTCTGAAACCCTTTCCAAAAAGGTCAACACCGCCCCCCTACCCCCAACCCCTTGGCCACAATCACCTCTGGAAGTTGAAAAATTGAATTTTATTTCACGATTTTGCATCTTTCGCCCCACTTTTCTCCTAAATTCACGTTATTAACATACCTACTTTTTATTGTTTTTAAGTTTCCTATCTAATTACCTTTCAAAAAAGGTACAACATGCACAGGTAGAAAAAGGATACAAACATTTATTTACAAAAATCCTTTTATAAAATATTAGGATAATTCGAATTTTTAAGAAATTATACTTAAATTAACTAAAAAATAAATTTTGTTTACTTAAAAACTAATTACAATTAAAACTTATGTGCTACAAAAGATGTTCGAAATGTTCTCCGCCACTCTCGATGCATGTAAGTAGCCTTTTTCTGATTCCGCGTTTGAGGTCTATGGTAGCCAGTCTCTCCCGTATTTTTGTCGCTGCAGTCCCAATCCTGGTAACTAATTCTTCTCTGGTGTTGATTGGTTGTGAGTAAACATCATCTTTCATCATTCCCCATAAGAAAAAGTCCAGTGGATTAAGGTCCGGTGATCTAGCAGGCCAAGGAATCGGTCCACCTCGTCCAATCCAGCGCTCTGGGTAATGTTCATTCAACTTTGCCCTAACAATGTTCCCAGTATGCGCAGGTGCTCCGTCGTGCTGTAAATACATTGCGTTTCTGGTGGCCACGGGGATGTCCTCTAACAGATCCGGAAGGGTATTCTCCAAAAAGTCCGAATATAGCTGACTATTCAGCACTTGAGGCAAGATGAAGGGTCCTATCAACTGGTTGCCGATAATGCCAGCCCAGACATTGGCACTAAATCTTTGCTGGAAGGACCGACACCTTGTCCTATGTGGGTTCACATCTGACCAGGTATGGAGGTTGTGGAAGTTTGTGATGCCATCCCGGGTGAATTGCGATTCATCCGTCCACAGAATTCGGTCTATAAACCTTCTGTTTTCGATGTCAGACTCGAGCAGCCAAGTGCAGAACTGCAATCGTCTTTCGGAATCTCCTTGATGTAGTGCTTGGACCGGGGTATGGTGGTAAGGATGTAGTCCCTCTCGGTTCACAACGGTCCACACTCTCCCTAAAGACAATCCTAACCGTTGTGCGACCTGTCTGATGCTTATTTCAGGGCTGTTCCTGACAATGTTGAGAATTTGTAGGTCGGTTTCCGCTGAATCGGCCGAAGTTCCTGATCGCGCTTCTGCTCTAGGGGTGGTCACACTTCCGGTTTCTTTTAACCTCCTGAAAGTCCTTGAAAATACCCTTCTATCGGGTACACGCCGATTCGGGAATCTCCTTTGGTATTCCCGTAAGGCCTCACTATCATTTCCGTCTACTAAACCGTACACGTAAATTATGTCGGCATACTCTTCAACAGTGAATTCTGCCATTTTGTCTTAATGTTTTGTGTTAAACACCCGTTCTTATCAATTTCCTCTTCAACTATGGTCAGTGTCCTTTCAAACCTACCCATTTTTATACCATAATTCATAGGAGGTATTAGACACGGAGCGTCAGGATACTTAGAAGTCAATACTGGATATCATAAACTAATAACGCCATTTAACGAGATTCCATTTAGTATTTTATAACAGTTTTTCTGAAATAATAAAACTTTATTACCTGTGTTTCCTAAATAAACATTTCCGAACTTGCTGTCATTAAAATTCTTTACTTAACAACTTTTTCCATTATGGGGCAATAAAGTAATTAGGTACCTGTGAAGATGTTTTAATTTCAGGATTTTTGTATCCTTTTTCTACCTGTGCATGTTGTACCTTTTTTGAAAGGTAATTAGATAGGAAACTTAAAAACAATAAAAAGTAGGTATGTTAATAACGTGAATTTAGGAGAAAAGTGGGGCGAAAGATGCAAAATCGTGAAATAAAATTCAATTTTTCAACTTCCAGAGGTGATTGTGGCCAAGGGGTTGGGGGTAGGGGGGCGGTGTTGACCTTTTTGGAAAGGGTTTCAGAATAGTGATTTTTTGAGACCGGTTTGGGGTCGCTGCGATGCGTAGAAAAAAAATAAAAATACAATAGCGGTTCCCATATAAGGCAACATCCTGATTTACGAATCAACCTGTAACTGCCGAACGGTGCGAGGTGACCCCCCCCCACCCATACGATTTTTTGCTTGCCTCGGCCTGACCTTTCACCTCCTGCATTATTTCCCTCCCACCTCTGAACACCCTGTATGTAGGGGCATGTAATTTCCGGAGATAAAAATGTGTAGAGTCAAATTTTACATAAATCCGCTATCTTGGATGTTGTCTGTTTGAAACAAATTTTGATCAATTTACTGAATAAATTTATTTATAATAATGTATACATACAGTATTAAATTTTAATTAACACAACTAACATACCGACATACATATAGTACAATGATACAAAAGTAGTACATACTTTACTTATTTAACTGTGGCTAGTTCTTCTAAAATTAATTTTGTCTTCTTAAAACCGTAGGGGTATGAAAATCCATCTTCCTTTATAACTCTCTTATTAAAAGTAAATCTAATCTTTTTATTTTCAGGCTCAGATAAAACAATTCCCGGTTGTTTTCTCTTAATTTTACTTTTCTTTTCTGCTACAATTGGATCAGTCTCTTCAAGTATCATTTGTTTCATTTTTTCAAAGTTAATTAGCGAAGAGTTTTTAAAATTTAAAGTTATTCCTTTACATTTGGTAATGTATTTAAATTTATCTTGAGTTTTAATTTCTAGACTGTATGATTTGGGACCAATGCTAACATATTCATCAATATAAGCACCCTGACCATAGCTTTCCAATTCATTCGTAAGTCCGCCCAGAAATTCCGATGTTTCAAAAGTTGTTTGCTCCGATTTTTCAATAAAAATTATACTATCAGTATCACAGTATAGTACGCGGATAGAAATTTTTAAAGAATTTCA